>VYZM01001901.1:928-105036 GCA_013398915.1 Dromas ardeola
TACAAATACTTAAAGGGTGGGTGTCAGGAGGATGGGGCCAGGCTCTTTTCAATGGTGCCCGGCAATAGGACAAGAGGTAATGGGTAAAAACTTGAGTGTAGGAAGTTCCATCTCAACATGAGGAGGAACTTCTTTACTTTGAGGGTGACAGAGCACTGGAACAGGCTGCCCAGGGAGGTGGTGGAGTCTCCATCTCTGGAGACATTCAAAACCCGCCTAGACGCGTTCCTGTGCAACCTGCTCTAAGGTGACCCTGCTCTGGCAGGGGGCTTGGACTAGATGATCTCCAGAGGTCCCTTCCAACCCTATGATTCTATGATAAAATTTGAACAGGAAATGCAAGATTACTGATTTTTGAGAGGAGGCAGAGAGAGCCATTTGGCAGAGAATGTGATCTAAGGTACCGATACAATTAGCTACCATATCTATTTATAGCAATTTCAAACAAAAATTCACTGATGGAGATGAGGTTATTTGTTAATTAAGTTGACTCTGTACCTGCTACCTGAGCAAGTCCGTGCGCCCTGATGGGATGCACCCACAAGTGCTGCGGAAGCTGACAGATGTCATTGTGAAGCCATTCTCGATAATCTTCAATTGATCCTGGTGACTGGGAGAAGTGGCCAAACATTGGAGAAAAGCAAATGTCACTCCTGTCTTCAAGAAGGGCAACACGGAGGACCCAGGGTATTACAGGCTTGTCACTTCACCTGGTGACAGGTCACCTACCCAGGGATTCCTCATCTCAATCCCTGGGAAGGTGACAGAGCAGCTAATCCTGGAAACCATTTACAGGCACTTAAAGATAAGAAAATCACCAGGAGCATGGCTTCACCAAGAGGAAGTCACGACTGACCAACTCGATAAAATTCTGTGATAAAATTACTTCCCTGGCAGATGAGCAGACAGCAGTGGATATTGTCTGCCTTGACTTCATTAAGGTCTTTGATACTGTCTCCCATAATATCCTCATAAACAAGCTGTTGATGTATGGGCTGGATGAGCAGGCAGTGAAGTGGACTGAAAACTGGCTGAATGGCTGGACCCACAGAGTGGTGATCAATGATACAAAGTCTAGTTGGATGCCAGTAACTAGCAATGTACCCCAGGGGTCAACACTAGATCCAGTACTGTTTAACATCTTCATTAATGATCTGGATGATGTGGCAAGTTTGCTGATGACACAAAACTGGAGGAGCGGCTGATATGCTAGAGGGTCATTCTGCCACCCAGAGGGACCTTGACAGGCTGGCAAAATGGGCCGACAGGAACCTCATGAAGTTCAACAAGAAGTGTCAAGTCCTGTCCCTGGGGAAGAAGAGCACCATGCACCAACATATTCTGGAGGACACCCAGCTGGAAAACACCTCAGCAGAAATGGACTTGGGGGTCCTCATGGATCTTATTAATGCATATAAGTACCTGAAGGGAGGATGCAAAGAGGATGGAGCCAGTCTCTTTTCAGTGGTGCCCCGTGACAAGACAAGAGGCAATGGGCACAAATGGAAACATGACAGGTTCCCTCTGAACATGAGGAGACACCTTTGTACTGTGAGGGTGACCAAGCACAGGCACAGGTTGCCCAGGCAGGTTGTGGAGTCTCCCTCCTTAAAGATACTTTAAAAATCTAGACATGGTCCTAGGCAACCAACTCTAGGTGGCCCTGGTTGAGCAGGATAGTTGGTTCAGATGACCATCAGTGGTCTCTTCCAGCCTCAACCGGTCTGTGATTCTGGGAATCTGAAACACATCCTTCATTTAACCATTAGTATCCAGAAAAGATCTTAAGCCAAACATTGCACCTGCTTTGTCTGAACAATTGCACTGGATGAAGCAGGATTTGTGTTTCTTTAGAGACCCTCCTACTCAAATGAATCTACTTTTGAAAGAAAATCTTTTTCCTTCTATATTTACATACATATTTTGTCTTAGATTTATAAATAAAAAATAAGTTTAAGACACTTCTAACATAAAAACTCAGAAATAAGCTAGCATAACATTTAGAGGAGACTCATACAAAGGAGACTGAGCTAACACGTGGATAAAAAAATTCTTTTGCAGTACACTTCACAACACAGTGGAAAGATGAAGCACTAGTGAAGGCTGCTGCCTGTAGGAATATTTTTGCTGAAGGAATCTTACTAGTAAGAATCTTACTAGTAAAGAGCGTAAGACATACAGTAAAGCAAGCAAAGAAGTACAGTAGAAAAGATTATGGTTTCTCATGTAGAGCAGATGAATACTACAGTTTCCAAGGATTTCATGACAAGATAATGAGTGAACTAAAGGTAAAATAAACTAAAAATGTGTATGGTCACGTGAGTATGAACATGGTCCTTAAACTGAAAGAGGCAGAGTGCAAACTGGTGGAAGTTTTCGTCAGACAACCCTAACAGAGAAGGATGGAAACTCTGTTCTGAATTTGTAGGTAATGCTGGCAAACACAGGGCTATATAAAGTTTTACGCTTTTCAAAATTGGCACTAAAAACTGTTATCTGGACCACACATTCACCAAATGTGTGAAAAGACATCAATATTTGTGAAGAATTAATAAAGTATGAGCAGTACAACATGAGGAAGTTAACAGCTCTATATTCTCTATATTCAACTCCACACTCAAAGTCTCAATTATGTGGAAAAAAAAAACTCACCACAGAAGTGGGTCCCTCTGAGGGAAGATGAAGATATCCTAAAGAAAGCCCTTGTTTGAAGAAAACTGCTTATCTTGTAAGCTCAGTGGCATGAAAGCCCTGTGATGAGAGAATGGTTACTGTCTGTATTCTGTAAGTGTGGAAAGGCCAAATTAAGCTGACAGGCAACACTCACATATTGATATTCTGGGAGTTTGACTTTACAATTTTTAAACTTTTCCTTTGAGAACCTTTGCACATGATATACACCAAGCTCTCATAAGTGAATAAAAGAGAGAAATGTGTTCTAGAAGAAAAGTCTAATCCTCGATTTTAGTACTAGATACAAAATAGAAAATTCCGCCTAGATATAAAAGCCAACGTGAGAGTTTCATTCAACTAATCTACATTTTCTGCTCTAATGGGACTAATAGCAATGGTAGAAGAATGGTGGTAGCTGCTCTGGCCAGCCCTGACAGCTGCTGTAGCAGAAGCCAACACTTCGTGATTCTCTTCTCTTGCCCTGTTCTCTCTCCTGTGCCCTATTTTACGTATCAGCACTGAGAAGGGCAGATGTTGAAGCAGTCCCAATTCACTGTTTGGGAAACTGAACAGACAGTTTGTTGTCACTTTTGATGCAGTAAGAAGGTTGTTCACCTAAACTCTCCCAGATCTGAGGTCCTGATGTTTGAAATTCATGCACTCCTATTAACAAAGAAGCAGCTGGAGAACAATCTCACTACGTGTAAGACTTTTTTATGGATGTTATTCTACACTATGGTACATTTCCACACCATTAGAGAGCTGGTCTTCTCAGCAGGTACTCACAGACTTTGAAAATTCACCGTAGTTCCTCTCGCTTCTTATGTAGTTCAAACTCTGCAGAGTGCTCCCAGCATGACCCTACACTAAACCTTTACTATGCAGAAAGGTTATACACATCAAGTAAATACAGACCTAAGTATATGAAAAATGACAGATTTTCTTCTGAATTGCTGCTGCAGAGTCCCTGTGCACTGTCTTTACTATTGCAGACTGCTGGCTCCTGGGCAGATGTCCCAGAAAATAAAAAAAATTTGTCCAAAATTTTACCATAGACTATAGATAGATCTAGTGCAGCTCTTCCATGCCGTCTTTGTTGGCCTTGTCAGTTTTACAGTAAGCCTCATTATATTCACTTTTTTCTCAAACTTAACTCCAGGGATTCAAATGATTACATGAAAATCTCAGCTTTCATTTCTGTATATTGCAATTTCAGCAAAAAGCTGTAGAGAGACAAGTACAAAAAGCTATGTTGTACCCTAAAAAAATTGAGTCCATAAACCAAAACAAAATCCCTCAAACTATTTTTTTCAAATTTCATCATTTTTAGCCAATCTTGTGATACCGTAGACTGAACAACGATTTTTAGATGTCATGGTTGGCAACAGTATGCTGTACACACTTTTTTTCTGCACAGATATTTCTGAAGCATTATCAGTATTGTTCCTAAGCACTTGCTCTATGCTGATATGATCACGTATTTGTCTAGTAGTTTTCACAAAAGATCATGCATATTATATACACACAGAACTATACAATGCTGATTCTCTGAAAAAAACCCACAGAACAGATTGCTGTCGTCTTACTGGCATTTTACCACTCCCAGTTGAAAGATCTGCGTGCCTTCATGTGTACTTTTACATATTACTACAAAAAATAATACTCATTCAAAACTCCTTGTCCCTGCTTTGGAGACTTAAATAGGTTTTTCATTGTATGATCTCAGCTTTATATTAGTAGAGAGAGTTTTGTAACTCTTTCATACGGTGTAGTAAGTTACTAACATAAGATAAAGACAAAGAAAACCTCTTTAAAACATAAGAATATCCAATAGTTTTAAACTACACTCCACTCAAACCATTGTAATGTAGTGTAATATATTTGTAATGTAATTGATACAGGTAACAGAAATTATTAAAAATATTGGCTAAGTATTATTATTATTTAAAATATTTGCTAAATTAAGATCTCATAGACTACCATCCTAATCGATCTTGAGTTTTACAGTGTTCAAAGGATAAAAAAGGCTGCATATGGCACAAATAAATCAAGTTGAACCATTACATCTACAAACTGATTTTTTTGGCTAAAATTGTACACACTTAACTCAAAATTTTATCTACTCCCAACAGTCCTCTGCCAAAACAAACTTCGGTCACTGAGACCACCAAGAGTGGCTTTTTACTTTTGCCTTGAACCTGAGAAACTCTGCAACTGAACCACTGCTGTCCAGAATATTCAGACCGTGGCTCTTTACTTCATATTCCTGCCCACTCATAATATTTTACTCTTCTTGTGGAAGATGCGATGCAATAAGCACTGTCTTGAAACCACATCCTTTTCATCCGTAGGATAAAGTTACAGTGTATTAACTAAACCGCATTAAAGCAGCATGGGCAACAGAAAAAATTATTCATACAATGGAAGAAATTATAATTATTACAGCCACATCTACTCTTTTCTTGTCATGGTTTAAACCATAATACATTTGTGGTTGATAATTTGGATCACTAAATACACACAGGTTGGACTCATATGTAATTTCCTCTCACTATTTAGGTAATACCTAAAATGACCTCACACAAAGCAGCAAAGTAATTTGATTTACTTCTGGTTAAGAGTGCTTCTGGTACTCCTTCCTTAGGGTGCCTGGGCACCAGTACAGCTGCCTGTTAACCTCAGCTACAAAACACGGCTCTCCTGATGATGGGGTATATATTATCCATCACCTTCAAACATTCTCTTGTTAACGTCGCTCTGAGGTGACGATACAAGTTTTGTGGATATTTAAACAGATTCAGACAAGTGCAAACAGCTCCATTTATCCTGATCTTTTAACTCTGCTGTCTGAAACATTAACTTCTACAACACAAAACATGATTTGGAACTAGATGATCTTTAAGGTCCCTTCCAACCCGAACCATTCCATGATTCTATGATTTCCTTTTGCCAGCACGGTTAGTACACAGTAAGCAATTCCTTCATGCCGGTTCAGACATCCATGACAAGAACAGGTTAACATGTCTAAAGATAATTTGAAAAACCCTACATACGTGTTCTAGAATCAGGCAGCCCTGTCTTGTCGTGCTACACATGTGCGCAAGGACTATCGTTTCCAATGGAATTAATTCAACATTAATTAGCAAATTTCTTGGTCCTTTCATAGTCACAGTTTTACAACAAAGAAGTCTGATGACCAAAGCTATATGCACCGACTTGTTTTCAGCCCCACATGGGAACAAATGGCATGAGATACTGCTGCTTGGAGAGGAGCATTAGAAATCCCATTAAGGTACGGAAGGCCAGAGGAAGCACAAACTACACTTTTCAGTTGGTCAGAGAAGGATTTCTATTTTCAAGAGAAGATGCAAGCCTGCTTAGAGGCTCTTCATAGAAAATATCAGGTTTTATAGGAATTACTACCAACACAGCTGAATGTTTTACTCAAAGCTTTTTGTCTTTTTGTAGGAAAAAGTGTGAAGAAAATTCATTCTGCAACATCTTTTTCTAACAAAAACATCAGCTGTACTAAGGTATTGACTAAGCTGAGTTAGACAGCACTACACAGTGTGTTAAACCAAACTCACACCAACACTTCTTAAAGTGAACGACAGTTTTTCTGTTCCTGGCATGGTAGTGCAGGACCACCTTCAGTGAATACCCAAATTACTGTTAGAATTAGTTGCAGGCAAGAGACTTTCCCTAAACAGTAACTGCTGCCTGGCATGCCCTGATTTTGCAGTGAAGGAGCAGACACTGTTGCCGTGAGGGAACAGAAAACTACACAGAGGGCAAGGGAGTGCCACCGCTGGATTACATCTGCTTTCACTTATTCCCTGAACCAGGGTCACATGCGCATGTCGGCATGGGAAGAACAGTGACACAGGCACGATCACCCTCGAGGCTGGGGCATGGACATGATGTCCATCAGGAGCATTCTTTGCCCATTCCAAAAGAGCCCCCCAGCATCTCCCCATTGAGTGCCAACACCCAGCACAGCCCCAGTGCTCCACACCACGGGGAGCTGAACGGCACCCCCTCATCAGCCGGCAATGAATCGTCATTAATTCTACACGGTTGTGATACATGATACACTCAACGGCAGTGGCAAGTTCAGGCAGCCTTTATCCTACCTACTAGTCAGTCTTTAAAACGTAAAAATTGAATTGTGCATTTATGGCATGTCCTGAAGAATTCACATCAGTCATCACTACATAACAAGCTTCTGAATGGGAAGCATTATGAAAATTATCTAATCAATTTCATGGGGAGTTTGGCAGCAAACCTTCAAAAGTACACAAGTAAAACATGCCAATTTCACCAAAGAAAACAACTGTAGACTTGATGGTTCTACATAAAAAATAAAAGGGCATAAAAGCCTTGGATAGATCTGAGTACTGTAAACATAGTTTAGCTATTTCAGCTGATAACTAGCAGGTGTTGCATTTTATTTACATGGAGCCATTTCTCTGGATCCCAACATACTGTATGCAAGTAGGTGAAGGAACTTCAAAGCAATGAAATCTGTATCGACAAGATCTCCCCTGATCATGAATAAAACAAAATATCCTATCTTTAACATTTTGACTGCAATCATCTTGGCCTCGCAAAACTGTCACGACTTTACTGGACCAGGCACGAAGTCTTTTTTTGCCACTAAAGAAAGAAATACAACGAAAATATTGGCACTGCACATACCCAGTTAAAATCCTTACTTTCTACAGGCTAGGTGGTGAATAGAATTTTCCAGGGATGAAATACAGAAAATAAGGCCCCAATCCAAAAATGCACTTATGCAAATGATCGAGTTAATCCACATGAGTAGTCTCCACTGAACCTGATGCATCCAACACTTGTGAATAAAGTAAAATACTGCAGCCTGAACTAGTAGCCTAATAATGTATGACGTTATTTCTGTGGCAAAATATGACACTGCCCAAAATTGAAACAAAAAAAAAAAAAAACAACTCAATACCCATGACTTTGCCCCAAGAATGCAAAATTTCCTGACTCTCACAAGATTACATTTGCAACCTGGACATTTAACCATTTCTACACCATTTCTCTCCACAGTTTTATTTCTAAATCCTTAACATTTTTGTTAGCCTGTGATTCCCTAACACATCGTGGTAACAAAAGTATCTCAGTTTAACATCCAATCTTGCTGCCACAGAGGAATCACTCAATACCTGTCAATCCTGCTGCTTCTTCATCCAGCAATGGTTTGTCTCACCACATACAGAGCAGCTTAAAATGCACCTAAGCTTTTGTGTGCGAAACCAAAGCATTTCTCCCTTCATAGTAACAGCTAATAAAAATAGGCTTAATAAAGCAGCTGAATGGTGCCGTACTACAGCAGATGCTGATGGCCATATTTGTGCCTGCTACCATTTCTCCAAGGAGGTCTGATGATCTCAGGCCACTATTTCTCTCTGAGCACACATCTGGAAGGAAACACCTTGGACTGTACGGTATTTAGACGACCCGCTAACACCCACGGTTTGTGACTACTGAATCACCTCCTCAACACAGGAGTACTTTGGGCAAACAATCCCACAAGAGTGGCTGGCAGGGTTTTAAGGGCAGCATTCACACCTGGACTAAAAGTAGCCAAATGTGGAAACAATGATTTAAAATATCAAGCAAGAAGTAAAAAATCTGAGAATACAGCAGGTTGCAAACGCACAGTGCCCAGCCTGCAATGAAGGACATCATCAGTATGAACCCTCTTCTAGATTATTAAAGATCTTAAAAGAGTCACAGTTTGACAAAAAAGAAAAAACTAAAACCTAGCTTTCTTCTATTTCCTGGGTGACTACATGAAAATTCCACACAGATCTCTGTTTCACTGCTGTTATTTCTAACTTTAAGTATTATCTGAAAGAGATCTTACTTTGGCTCTCAGCCCTGGCAGAAAGCAGAAGTTTTCAGCTAACAAGGGCCTGGAGGTTTAACAAGACCGCAGGGGTTTTCAAAGCGTTCTTCCACTTCTGTAACAGTCAGATTAACAGATGATGAGCCAGATCCGAAGTGGCATTTTATGGATTATTTTAAAAAGGTACTCATGTTGTAACTTTAAGACTGCTTTAAGACAGGCAAGCAGTTAATGAAGAACAAACCCACAGTCTATGTGATCACCCCTATATTTTCATTGTTCTGTAATGGACTTCCTCAGAAGAAGTTGGCACTTTTTTTCAAAGGTAAAAGACCCGCTAAAGTACTCTGCTTTTAATAACCGAAACTCCTCACCCCTGAGCTGTCACAATTCGCTAGCACGCACTTGTGCTTAGTTTGTATTTCCATAGGCTTCGACATGCCAAAAGGCTGCTCCTTTTACTAATGGCGATGCTACAATTGCAGGGACACAGACAGGCAGGAAGGGAAAAAAAAAAAAAATACACATCACGTGCAAAATGATTACACCAGGAGCAGAAATTCATCCAACAGAGCCACATGCATTCTCTAAAAAATCCACCAACAAACAGCTTTCATGCACGGCAGATTTTAAGAGTTTTTGTATAGATCACTGCAACTGGAGATACACAGGGAACATTTGTTAACACCTGAACATGTACATATGGGCTGCCTGATCTCCTTTGTGTCTTTCTGCTGCAGCAGCTTTATTTAGAGCTATGCACCATTTCTTCCTCCGTACCCAGCCCAGCAAAACTGGTAATAAACAAGTAGTATCAGAGCACCCCTTCTGACACGTCTCCACAGCTCCGAAGGGGCAGCTCTGGCCCTCTGGAAAATGCCTCACTCGGAGCCAAAACTCTGTACTGGCCCATCTCACACAGCAGTTCACAGCCCACACAAATGTTACGAGAACATCATCATATTTCATGATCAGACAGGCAACAAAATCAAGACGATCAAGTCCTTTCTTTTTTTTTTTTATCATGTTGTTGCACTGTCCCACACAGGAAGCGAACAGATGGAGCTTAAACTAAAACATACTGCCACTGAATTTAAAAGCAAAATGTTTGGAGTTTTCAAGTGGACTGTGCTAATATTCCTACACCTCAATAAAACCATAAGTCTGACATGCTTTCACTCCATACCCTACTTTACATGCTTCATACCAAAGCCAGTAAAATAATTCCTCAGCCCTTATGTGTAATGGATAGTTACGAATATACTACATGTCGCTCCTGAATAACTTTTCTAGCTCATGTGATTCTAAGACGACCCACACTGTGTTGAAGACAAAGCCTACCACTAATGCTGAAGTCCAACACACTTTAAATCAGGTGTGTATTTGAAAAGTGGTAACAAAGCAGCGTGAAGAGAAATGGAGACGCATGTTTCACTTGCCAACAGCTCAAAGTCAACAGAAAAACAGAGATAAAACAAATACAGCAGTGCACCACACTACAGCATATGCCAAATACACCACAGAGAAACAACTATATGTGGTCTTATTCTTTAAGTCATACACAGAAAAGCTACTAAACAAGGTCAGAAAGTTTATCACTAAGCAATTATGTGATTCTCTCAATTTCCCACTGTAATTTTACAAAGGTATTTGGAGTTCAAAACAGGGACTGACTGCAGGCCAGAGGACAGTGTCTTGCTTTCTGAAACGCCCCTGAGACAACAGTACACTAATGGCTGCGTTCTTAAACCTCAATTTTACGGGACAGCTCAGAGGGTGGATTAGCCATTGGCAGACGTGCTCTACCTCTCTCGAGGGGTGCTAAACCTCTACCTCCTCCACTTTGTGAAGGTGAAGGCCAGTATTTCAAGTGTGAATACCCAGAACTAGGTAGAGCATGATACCAATACTGACAAGGGCTGAGCACACTTTGCTTTTCTGTCTGAGATGAAAGACGATTAATTGAAAGGATACACCCTACCTCAATTCACTGAGCAGGGCTGCATCTGAAGAAATCAGGGGAGCAGCAGCATTTTGTTCTGATAGCACCAACCCAGTGAAACAGCACCTCCGTTTAATGATGCTCGTCAGCTTCCGTTACCATGAGGACTTCTCAGAACATGACGCTTAATTTAGAAACCCGAACCCAGCCTTCACAATTGAGAATTAGGGCTATGAAGATGATTAGGGGACTAGAACATCTCTCTTATGAAGAAAGGCTGAGGGACTTGGGTATCTTCAGTCTGGAAAAAAGAAGATTGAGGGGGGATCTTATCAATGCTTACAAATACTTAAAGGCTGGATGTCAGTAGGATGGGGCCAGGATCTTTTCAGGGGTGCCCAGTGACAGGACAAAGGGTAACGGGCACAAACTTGAACACAGGAAGTTCCATCTCAACATGAGGAGGAACTTCTTTACTTTGAGGGTGGCAGAGCACTGGAACAGGCTGCCCAGAGAGGTGGTGGAGTCTCTGTCTCTGGAGGCATTCGAAACCCGCCTGGACGTGTTCCTGTGCAACCTGCTCTAAGGTGACCCTGCTCTGGCAGGGGGTTGGACTAGATGATCTCCAGAGATCCCTTCCAACCCCTACCATTCTCTGATTCTGTGAGAACTGATCATAGACTACACCTAGCTCTGAAAACAGAGTGTACATTCAGTCTTCAGTGTGACCAGCAATAGGAAGAAACTTACTTTTGCAAGAAGTTCTAGCTTCTGGTGAATACGTTTGATAAAAGCAGTATGAGTTCATCTAAACATCGACTATGCGGCTGCTGATGTCCCACTTCTTGTTTCTCACATATTATAAGAAAATGAGTTAATGGGGAAAATTCCAAAGCAATGAACATTTGCCAAGGGAAGACTCCTCCAAAACTTCCAAAATAAAGATCTCTACCCTCCCCACGATTTTTTTTTAAAGAAATGCACACAAAAACTACTTGGTTTTGTGCACATCCTGATAAACTGAACTCTCCGTAAAATATAAGAGTGCAATTAAAATAATTCTAGGTGAAGTAATATAACCTTAGCTACAGAGCAGTTACGACAGCTCTGTTACGTTATACCTTTCAGTACAAATTTGTTGTGTTTGATATGCATAGTTATGCATATGAGCTAATATCAACAAAGCGAACAGTCACCATTTTGGGACATGTGTATTTGAGAATGAGAACATCTCTTACTACATGGAGTGAAGAAAATATTGTCCTCACAAAATTCTTAGCAAAGTTATTAATAATTTTATTACAACAACTCATATAGTATTAGGTTTGCACTATGTCACAAATGTAACTTAAACTAGAAAAAATGCATTTGACACTTAAGGTAGTATTTTTGTGGTATCCTAACAATTTTCTTCTAGGTGCTGACTTGCAATCTGATTTGTTATATTTAACCTGAATTTGCTGAGTTGGGTTTTGTCATTTTGCTTTTTTAAAGCCACTTTAGGAATAAATCCTGGATACTTTACCACTGAACATGCTCTTAAATAATGATACATTCTTTGTTCATCAATGCTACGATATCCACCACTGTAACTGTACCAGAGTAAAAAAATAACATTTCACTGAATTTTATAGCATATTATTGTGCCAGAACATGCCACTGAACCAGTGCCTCCCCAGACTCAGGCAGCTATGTTGGTTAGTATCATGAAGCATTAACAGACCTGAAAAAAACTGGTTCTCTATAGCAAAAGCGTTATCACGTTTTCACTAGCATTACTCTCTATGTAACGTTGCAACTTCTCTATTTCTCTTTTTAAAAAAATTTTATATTACTATATTTATAGAATATACCTTTTATGGACCTAGCTGTAAAATCTACTCCTTTTCCTAAAATGCTTAGGAACCAATCACCGTGTACAAAAAGTTCAAACTATTTTTTCCAACATACAGAATTACCTCTATTACACTGCTTGTTCGCCTTTCATTAGGCTCCATGGTTTAAGCTAATGAAGTGTAGAACGATTGACTGTGAAATTCTGTAGATACTCATTAACCAGGCTGTCCAGCTCTTTCTCCCACAACACTAACAATGGTGTGAATACACAGGCATCTTAGGGAATTATTCCAGGTCTTCTAGCTATCTTCTCTAAAAATAAGTATATTATTGACTTTCTAAATAGTATCCAGTCACTGACTGAAGCCATACTCAGCCTGATTTATTAATGAACACTGTCCCAAAGTGGCAGACATCCTTTCACCCACACAGATGTGGACCACACTGGCCCTCCCACTGAAGACCTATCTGTTCTATGATCCAGGACATCAATGTTAAAATACACCAGAGCCCAGACCAGCAGAAGTTGCTTCTCTTTCACAGGACTCTACTAGTTTATCCTTTCAGTAACAGTGGCTTGCAGAACTAGAAAGCCCTGAATCTGCTTTTTTTTAGTACAGAATTAAGGCACTCCTTAGGTTCTGCATGTCAAATGCAGATGGATGTCGAACAGCAGTTCAAGTGGATTTGTGTCATCCTATGAAAAACACAAGGGTGCCACTATATAGCACCTATTGATAGAATAGGAAATCTGAAAGCAAAATCTAAGCTAATTAGCCAGCTATACTGAGGGTAGGTAGCGAGTATTAAGGGTACTGACATAAATTAAAATTGAAGATTCAGCTTATTTTGAAGACATTAAAAATTAATTCATACCAAGGCTGACAAATGTGAATATTTTTAGGTTTAAAGACAAATTCGTAAATTCTAAGCCAGGATGAGAATGCCACCCCAATCACAATATCACTACTGCCATGCTGTAAAGTGCAGCCTGTCTTATTCCAAACCTTCTAAATTTTACAGGCTTTGCATGCCCTAAGGGACCAGTCGTTAAAAGGTCACTTCAGAAATAAATTACTTTCTCCCTCATGGCAAGTTTCTGTGAAGTAAAAATCTAATGTTGATACCTCCCCACAGCAGGGTATTTATTGTCTGTTCCAGAGAGGGCAAGCAGGGCTATGAATCTGATGGCAGTAACAGAGGCACACAACCAAAAACAGGAGAGAATTGAATAGCCATGGATGGGAAGACTTCCTTTCTCCCACGTACACTATCTCTAGCCACAAGCACAAATAAAGGCACCAAACAAGCCTTCTCTTCCCACCCCTTTCCTTCTCTACTCATCTCTCTATAAAGGATGCTTCTGAAGACTGAAGTCTGTTAGGAGAATAATTGAAATCCTGATCATCAAGAGCAAATTATGCTTGTAACAGATGAGCAGGCATGGTAGACAACTATTTCAGGAAAGCAAACTTCCATAAAACCAGCCTTTCTTCTTGGGTAAGTCTGTTACTTTGGACAGACTTTCCCCATCAGAGTGACGATTCACTCCTCCTGTTCCTCCACAAAACTGGCATCATTCACAGAACTGCCCTTTTTAGCAGAGAAATAACAAGTAACAGTCTGATTTACTGGTAAGCCTTTCCTGAATTTACTGAATTCTCTAACATCTGAACACAAAGACTCAGGGTGTGAAATACAAGCATTTAAATCAACTTCCTTTTCTCTCACAAGAAGCATAAAACTCAAAACAAGAAGATCAAAAGAGCAATATTATTTATAGCAGTCTCCCATATGCTCATTCGTCATAATGTTGACAGATTTATAAATTGAGTAGACTGGAATAGGCAATACAAACATGCATAAGTTTGAGCAGCCGGCAGTCCACATCCTTCAGTCTGAACAATCTGCCAGTATATAGAAGAAAGGAAGGGGAAAATACAAATATAGTACACAACCACACAGATTGGGAGTACTCTACACATACGAAGCAAATCCCAACACCACTTACTTCAGATTTGGAGGACTTGTTTTCCTCCATGTCAGAATCATTGGCATCTACAATATCATCAAACGGTGGCAGAGCAGCTGTCTTCTTTTCCAGTGCATCATTTTCAATTTTGACTCTCCCCACCTTGAGTTGAGATCTATCCTTTGTCTGTTTTCTGTCAGTTGAACAAGTAAGAATCAGTGGTGGGGCGCTAGAAAAACTTTTAAGTAACGAATCCGAGCCACTTTTTTTTCTTTTTTTTGCAGAAGGTTCATCAGGGTCCAGAGAAGAGGGCTTTTTTGTGGGGGTCTTCTTTTCTTGCTGCTGCCCACCTGTTATGGGGGTGTTTTCCGATTTTGGCTCCTTGGTCATAGGTTTGGGTTCCTTGAAGGCCGTCTTAGGAACTATTTTTTCATCTTTTAGTGGTTTGTTTTCTTTGGGTTTCTTAGAGGATTCTTTGGAAGATTTGCTGTGTTCCCTGGAAGGTTCTTTGAAGGCACTTTTATGTTCTTTCGAGTCTTTAGAAATTTTTTCCTTGTGCTCCTTTGTTAACTTGTGGGTCTTTGAAAAACTATTACTACTACTGCTGCTGCTGCTATTTATGTTCAGAATCCTAGTTGGGTCCTGCAAAAAGAAGATGCGAAACTTTACAAAGGGAAAGGGGAAAAGGGAAAAGGGGAAAAAAAGGGAAACGGAAACCCTTAAACCCAAAAAGACAGACACAATATAGACAGACACAATATCGGATTCATATTAAAAATTTGGAACTGCAAGTTGACAACCAGAAAGTGAAATACCTACATTAGAACAGATACAAACCCCATCATTTTGGTCAACTTATCTGTTACAAAGTGGCGAAACAATAAGCAATTACCACTACTTGTCAATAACTGCACACAAGTTAGTTTTGATCTTGAGAATTAGATGTTTTTTAAGAAACATCATAAGATGAAGAGAGTTTTGGAAATGTTAACCATGACTGTTAGCTATCAGAAAAAAAACCCACATCATAAAGAAAGATCAGGATAAGGAACCATATACTGTCAACAGAATTACTTCAGGATCAGAGCAAAACAAGTGCTCCTGACTTCAGGCAAAGCTGAAAGTCTGATTCTCTACCCCATCCCACCAGAGGGGAGTGAGTGAGCAGCTGCGTGAGGCTCAGCTGCCGTCCAGGGTTAAACCACGGATGGGGCATCCACAGCCCAGAGAGGTGGTAGATGCCTCATCCCCAGAAACATTCAAGGTCAGGTTGGATGGGGCTCTGAGCAACCTGATCTAGTTGAGGATGTCCATGCTCACTGCAGGGGAAGCTGGACTAGATGACCTTTAAAGGTCCCTTCCAACCCAAACCATTCTATGATTCTATATATATAGATGTGGTATGCCTGGCTGTCTAACACTGCCACAGATTTACAGAACTGCAGAGGGGAAAACACGTTTAGTTTTTCTTCTTTTCTTCCCCTTAACCACCGTTTTACCCAGAACATAGATGGGATAGCAACAGTGTCCTGGAAACTGAAGGACCAAAGCAGGACATGGCCAGCCTCAACCTCCACAGGGGCTGACTAATTTTAAAAACACAGTCAGAACTGCTCTGAAAAAAACCAACCCCATAAAACAAGGCAGTATTAGCCTGTTTAATGAAAGTTGTGTCAACAAGAGAAGAAATTAAGACTAAGAATACATCCGCTTGTGTGCTTCCTGTTGGTAGATAACTAACTACTTATGACTGTCCAATCGGGATGTGTTAAGCCAGTATTTAATACTGTAGTCACCTGAATGGTTTACACATATCACGTTTGCAAAAAGAGCAGTATCTCCCTTCTCCTCTGTAGCAACGGGTGGACACAATTAATTAATAATAATTACTTTGAACTGTTTTTCCCTTACCTTAACTAGTTTCCCATTATTTTAACTAACTAGTGAAAGACTGAATTTTCACACAGTGCTGCACAAATTATTCAATTGTGCTTTTTGTTCAGATGTTTCTTGCATCAGTACTGCAAATGTATTTTTCAGTCAGATTTGGAAATCTAACTATATCTATATAATGATGTTAATCATCATTAACAATAGGCAGAAGCATCAACAATGAACAGTACTATGATGACATCTGAATGTCTAAACATAAGGCACTTCCTCATTTCCAGTAATTAAAAAACAAAACAAGCACTAATAATTCCTTGAGATGTTTTACTTTAGTCAAAACTCCTTTCCTGGTGATTTTTTTTAATTAAAAAAGAAAAAGAAAAAGCTCCATACTTTTGTGCAAGACCAGCCCCAAAGCTTGACATATGAACTAATTATTAATGCTTTTATCTTCACATCTTGTTCTATCATGCCAGACCTGTAAATTTTGCCCTGGGAGGGAATAAAATATGTGCCATTAATAAACTAGATGGAATCCTTATGTTTCTTATTGGTCTCCTTACCACGTATTTTAAATTGCTCCAAAAGGAGAGACTCATTTTAGTGGTTTTCCAACAGATGAGAGCTGTGAAATAGGTCATGGGGTGCAGTAGTGTTAAAACCAATAGGAACTTGAGATCTTTCTTGCCTTTTCAATTTTAAAACCAGACTTCCTTCCTCATTCTACAACATGGAAGCTAATGTTTTCACAGAAATCATAGTACAAGTATATGACATACTTATGACACACACACACATATATATATACACACAACCCTGCCATGCTCTCTGAGAGCTACTCTTTCATTATGACAGCAAACCCATTGCTTTTATATCTGCATTCATTCTCTAAGTTAAAAAAAGGATCTTTTCTTATTTCTAAATTTCTGCAATAAGTCTAACAGAAGCCAACGATGACTTAGAGGAAACAGCAAGACAAACATAAAATTTGTAAGACAGAAAAAACACACGTATATTCACTGGTAAAATTATATCAAACCTATTGATGAATGTGGAAGGCTGGTGGGAATGAAATGTGGCTATAATGTTCACACCACGTACAGCATAGATCTTATTGAAAGTCAGAACGCACTTTCGAACCATTTTCTTATTTATAAAAATCTAACAGTGCATTTAATTGTTTCTTTTCCTTCCCACCTTAATAAGTGTTGCAAGGAATAAGAGTGAATGATGTCTTTCTGCTAAGATGGACAAACAAAACAGTCTTTTTCTCAAGTTCATACGTAAAATGGAGGTTGTGGGATTTTGATAGGTAAGATATTTACACACCATAGCTTACATTTGTGTATTCAACAAATATTGAAGCAACCCAAGCGAATGGTAGACTTTGACACATTGCATAACAAACATCAAAAGAATAATACAGAGGATTATATGCATGTTTAAATAACGCAGATGTTTTCTTTTCTTAAGCCCAGTGACACCATGTACATATAGTACTTCCAGATATATAACCCCTTTCATAAAGTAGTACTAACAGATCTTTAAAAATAAATATTTTAGAAAGCACGATAAAAATCTGAGGCTTTACCAACAGAGAACTGTGCTACTGTGACTGTTGCACTCAACTCCGGCTCAGATTTGGGCTAACACAACTCATGCTAAGGCCTGACGTATGCTGGGAGCAGTGAGAGCACCAGGTAGGCAGGACAGGTGGCCAGAAAGAGCTAAAGGGCCATTATGAAGCCATGACCACCCGCAAACTGCTGTCTCCTCCAGCCATCATCTTTGTCTGGCAGTTTTGTCAGAATCTGCTAATTTATGGAAATGATATAAACCAAACCTCCAAGTTGGAAGGTATAAAGCATCAACTTACCAAAAAAAAAAGTTTTTGAAGTGGATTCATCAGCAGCTGGATTGCTGAGGGTTTTGTGTTTCCCAGGAGGAACGACAATCACCCTCACCACTGGCTAGGTAATTAATTTTTTTTTTTTTTTTGCTCCTGAGTGCATGGACTGAGACTTACAGGTTCTAAATTATGAAACTGTATGACTTGAGTGGTGAATAATTGAATTAATGTGACAGGCCAGTCTGTGCAAAGGGGACTGCGACCTATTTCTTGTGTTTGTTTCTTGTATTTCTTAATGAGCTCATGAAATAAAGTTTAAATCATTGAGTACACTGTTCAGTAAATTTGAGAGATCCAAACGGACTGTGACAGCTGCTCAACAGGTAACACATTTGCAGATTAAAAGAATTCTGTAACTACAAGGCAAAAAAATGGTGTTGAACTCTCTGTATATCTTGCAGGGTCGGATTCTGACTTCACACCACAACATGTTATTCCCAAGCTGCTTGAACATGAATTCGAATAAGCAGTATCCTCTGGAAATCATTTCAGATCTCTCCAGTTGCTGACAGACATGAGGAACCTAATTAGCAAAAGAAGGAGCTGCAGGGAGGGAGGGGTGATTCATTAAATTTTATGAAGTCATTAAAGTGAGCACATTGGCATGGCCATGCCAGTCAATTGTACTATGGGTTTAGGCTATGAGTTTAGGATTAGTGACCATAAACACATGCATTATTTTCATTTGTAATAAAAAAGCATTTCTTCAAATGTTATGCCTATTGATATAATGTGTCCATCGTAAGCCAATGGACTAGAATTAGTCTCAAAGATGCCTCCTGCTCTTAAGAGGAAAAGAGGAGGAAAATACGTAAAAGGAATTACTTGCTCAAAGAAATTCAGATTTCTGTTGAACACAAATTTGTTTATTATTGAATGAAAATACTAACTGGGGGGTGGGGGGGTGGGGAGGAATCCAACATTTTGAAAGCCTCTGCAAATATTGTCGTATTCTTCCACTTGCTAGCTGCATGCTGGAGGTGAATTTACTTGCTGCTAGTTCCTCTTACAGATTATTACTGTATTGCACATTTACAAAGCTTTCCACACTTCAGCTCGTCCGGCCCAACAAACGATTATGACCAACGACATCAGGACTATTAGAAGCAGATGGAGAATTACAAGGCTCACTGGTTTGACAGAGGAAGCCAAAAGGGGGAACATAATGCAATTTTTTTTTTTCTGGCCACACACAGGAATAAGAGCTTTTGGGTTTTTGTTTATAAAAACTGCTCATTTCACTGCAGCTGACAATACGACTCACTCCAAAAGACATAATCTTCCTAGCTAAGCTAATCGAGCTGTTTCACTGTATTCTGTGGATGTGGTATTTACATAATACAAACAGGCACAGTAATACAACTGATTTAAAAACAACACAAGTATCTCTAGCTAGCCTGCAGCTATTTTTATATTCTGAAAAAATGCATGAAGTAAGGTTTCATGCATTTCTGCCTGTTCTCTGTATTTCCAGGAATAAAGCTTTGTTTTAGAATCACAATACTGGGGTTTAGTAATATCATCTCCATAAAATTAAACACAAAATCCCGGAACTTCAAAAATACAAACTTCTATATTTTTAAAACATATTTCAGAAGAGGATGTGACAGAAAACAAACCGACGATTCTCTCTTCCTACTGCATTGTACTTTTTTATAAATGAATGCTAAACCAACAATACTACTTCGTTGCACTGGTTCTACTATCTTGACTGTAATTCTCCTCTAACCAGAAGAGTCTATGTGGTGTTTTGTAATGGCAAATGGGTAAGCAAATATTCTTTGGTCCTGATTTCCCATGCTCAAGAGTTTAAAACTGACCTCAAAGTTTACTTTGGTATTCACAGACGCAAAACAAACCAGAAACACACCAAGCACATCAAAGGGCTACTGCTGCAGCAGAAAAATCCTCAAATCATCCAGTACAGACACCTGGAGTACATGCAGCCACAGTACAGACAACTTACACCCAAGAACTACCAAGATCTTTCCACAGCTCCTACTCTAGAGGCATACCTAAACAAAATTTGGACATTGAAGTTGTTCCATCACTAGGGTTATTCCAAATTACAAAAATCTATTTATACACTGGCTGAAACTCTCCTGCCCCTCAGCCAAAACAAAAACCCTAAAGACAAAAATCCAAAGGTTCCCACCTCCCAGGATTTATAATAAAAACCCCAAACTTCTTTGTTATACTAAAACCAAGGTTAATTTGTGTTTCAGTTTCTCAGAAACAGCTGATGATCCTCAGTAAGGCAGATATTTACAACTCTCTTTTTATGAGAAACAAGAACAGTTGGTCATTAGTGTGTGTTGGACAGGAAGAGACAAAGATTGCTGGGGGAGCGGAAAAACTGAATAGTCTCATGGACTGGCAAGAAACAGCGCATTGATACAACTCTTCCCACTATTAAGAACTCCAGTGAACAGCATACAAGGTTGAACAAAGAATGATTTCAATAGATAGAATTGCTGCTGAAGATGATATCCCAGGTTAGCACTGGCTTATGAAAGAATTTACGCTAGAGATTCAAGACTTACCAGGATGTACAGTTGCTAGGTGGAGCTTTAGTGTAGGACTTGGTATCATGTCTGTACATCCCTAAAGTCCTTCTGCAGTTGTTTGGGTTGCTTATTTAGGCCAAGCCTCAGTATGCCTGCTTTGGCACACGACATGAGACACAGGTGAATCAACATTACAGACAAATCAGAAGTAGTGATTGGAAACTGAACTGCAGAGAGCTACCCAACCTCACAAGAACCCCTATTATAGATCATAAAGTGTTGAAGGAACTCATCTTCAGCATCTGAGTAGATGGAGATGCATCCTAGTCTAAGCAGTCAGACAATTATCTTCTGCATCTTGCACCACTTTGGCATAGCCAGGTGACTTCCTTTTAGGCATTAAGCAGTCATTTTAGCATGCCGAAGTGAAGTGCCTTCAGTTTAATCCTCAGATTCAATCTACCTCAGCTCCTCATTAGAAAAACAAAAATAATCACACAACCACATATCCTTTAAATGTCACAAGAAGACCTGCATTAGAGATTGTGAGGCACTCAGATACAATGCAAACCAGGCAGGAACACGTCAAATAACTTTTTTTTAACCCCCTCTATTTATCCATACTGTTGTGATACATTCTTATCAATGGACACAATTAGGCATACTCATAGTTCTTAGAAGATACAAGATTTGGCACAGCAACAGAACATCAAAGTTACTGATAAAAATGGGTACTGCCCCTTGCAGTACATTCACTGCAAGATTAAGTAATGTATTTCAAATAGCAAGATGCCAAGAGAGAAAATCAAACCCCAAACAATTTAACAGAATGGAGAAAAGGCATATGTTAGTTCATTTACAAAGCAAGTCATTGTGTTGTATTTCTTATTCGAATAAATTGCAAGATGTTCTTTATTGTCCCACAACATTCGAACTAAAGAAATCATCTGCTGTTTTGGAAAGGTCCATTTGTATTACTCAGAAGGTTCATTGGACTATACCTTTTCACTATGTTCTACGTTGGGGACTCAATTTGATGTCTTAAAGCCTGACGACACATTGTTGTCTTGGAAACACCTACTAAAGAATTAAACCCTGAAATTTAAACAAAATCAAAAATCCTAAAGAAAGCAACTTCAAGCCTCACTCTATCTTAAAAAGCATTCAAAAATACTTAATAAAAGCAATTATTATTATAGTATTTTCTCATATTCTTCACGTTTCTGTAGATCACACTTCCATCACGAAAATTCCTTAATACTACAACACACCATTAGAATTCCTTCTGGAAAAGGAGGGAAACAACTGTGCATGTAAAAGAACCAGAAAAGCAGTACCTTCATTGGCACCTGTTCTCACAGCCATCCTTGCTCTGCTTTGTTTTCATGTGACGAACAGTAAGTTCACAACAAAGAAACGGCAAGTCCTGTTATCACTGGACTATGTCATGAGACTGCAAAAATACCTAGAAATATTTTTTTTCTCAAGTATATTCCTAGGGAAAGCACTGATGGCTCAAGTATTTTCTAACAAAGTATGTCTCACCTTTGGCCCATGAGATGATTTCTTCTTCACTTCCGAAAAAGACAGGGAGTTACTGGGAAGGTTGGGGAGATGAAGGCTCTGTCCTGAAGAGAACGATGTGCCATCTGACATTACCATGATCTGTTATAAGAGGAAAGCATGTCAGTCAAATATGACCAATGGAGACAGTCTCATCTGCCTAAGGAATTAGCAAATCGCACTGGTAGGGAATAGAACTCCAACAAACAGTATCCATGTTTCTCCTCAACAGGGGATGGGTTAATGAAACCACGCTGCCATCCTCCAACTAATGAGGAAAGCATATCTTTCAATTTCTATGTAAATACAACACAAGCCCCTCAGAAAATGGCATAACTTACTCTATTAAGGCTGCTTACACACCATGGCACCCAAGTCCTTAGCACACTTTCTCTAGGCCTGAGCAACGTCTAGTACACTTGAAAGTTCATCCCACCTGCAATAAAAGGTTCTGCAGGTTGCTGACATGCCATAAATATGCATATACAGCAGTTTTTGCTTTCAACTAGAGCAATGTGAAGAAAGACTGTAACGGGTATAGAAGGCAAGGTTTTGGTGGCAGGGGTGGCCTCTGTGCGGAGCGGCCAGGCACTCCTCCATGTCAGACACAGCTGGATCCAGCCGGCTCCAACGGACCCACTGCAGGACCAGGACATGCCTGAGCCCCTTACAGAATCACAGCATCATAGGACTGTTAGAGTTGGAAAGGACCTTAAAAATCATCTAGTTCCAACCTCTCAGGCAAGATACTGGCGCCTCACAGAAAACAGGTTTAATAAAGGGCAAAACTGCATAGGGGAGAGGAGGTGAGGAAAAACAAGAGTGTGAGAAACTGCAGTGTGAACACCAAGGTCAAAGAAGGAGGTGAAGAGGTGCTCCAAAAGCTGGAAAAGGTATTTCCCTGCAGCCCATGGAGAGCCCATGCTGGAGCAGTTCCTGAAGGGCTGCAGCCTCCCTGTGCTGGAACAGGGGGAAAGTATGAGGAGGGAGGAGCAGCAGAGAGGAGCTCTTACGGATTGACTGTACATCCCATTCCCCATCCCCCTGCGCCGCAGGAGACACAAGTCCTGAATGAGGGAGTGAAGCTGAGCATGAGAAAGTGGTGTCAGGGAGTGGTGGTGTTTTCTTTTCTGTTTTTTTTTTTTGGTGGTGGGTTTTTTTTTTTTTGTTTCTCATTATCCAAATCTATTTTAATTTGCAACAAATTAAATGAATTTTCTCCAAGCGTCCTGGTTTGAGCAACACAGGACTAACTTCTCTTCTAATGCTTGGGAAAACTGCACTTACAGAAGACTCTTATATTAGTATCAGGACCAATACTGGTTCTTTAGTATTATTGTTAAATATTTAGTCTTATCCTATTAAATCTATTTATATTTCAACCCTCATGTTTCCTTGCTTTCCCCGATTCCCCTTTCTGGGTGGAGAGGGGTCATCGGGTTATAGAATAGTTGTCTAAACAACAATAAATTATTATGGGTTTTCTCAAACTATAACACCCAAGTCGAGTCTGTTTTGCCCATGGCATTAACTGGTAAGCAACCTCTGTCTTTGTCTTTATCTTGACCCATGAGCTTTCCCATCCTATCTTCTCCCCCTGCTCTGTTGAGGAGGCAGAGAGGGACCAAGTGACCCGGAGGAAGTCTCGGCCTTAGCCAAGGTCAACCCACCACAAAGATACACTGTAGAAACAGCCCAAGGTTTTAATGTGAAAGCAGTACTGCTCCAACTTCAACTGCAAGCTCTATCTGGAGTACAGTAAACTGGATGGCTGGTCAGCAAGCAGCATTTCTGCTATAACAAGGGTCTAGTTCCCTTTCTTGATTTTAAAGGCTCATAAGTACAAACAGATCATATCCAGAGACCACACACAAATCAACTGTCACAGAGCAGTTACCAGACATGTAAAGATTCATGCCTTCTATGGGAGTGAAACTCAGATCGCTCTCATCTTCTGCTCCAGCGCTGCTGTGCCTGGATTCTGCTGCTTCCTAGCACAGCCATTAATTTATCCATTTTTTCAAAACCCTACATGCTAGAGATAGCTTTCCTGCTGCCTGACAAACCCTGCAAAGCTAGAGGGATGCCGAGCTCTGGACCTGCAAGGAAACATCCCTCTCTTCCCACTGGCTCCCATGCACAATGTCACACTTGCTTTTGTGGATGCCCCATGTGGTCACCTTTGCCTCTTCACATCACCAAAAAATTCCCATACCATTTTTAGAAGACAAAATCTGGACATTCCAAATTGTGAGCCCTAAAAATTTCAGTGTATTGAATCCCGCAGCCTATTATTTCATTATAAATCCTATGAAAAATGGCAATTGTAGATTCAAAAATTTTAATGTGATTAACAGTGTCTGCAGTAAGACACAGTTACTTCCGTTCAGAACACAGACTTTACCGTCTGTAAAGATGACAAAAGTCCAAGAAAATCTCATGTAAAATTAACTTTTTGGGCCCTCTGATAAAAACCACACCCCTGTCTTCCAAACTGATTTCTGACAGAAAAAGGATATGGTCCTCATTAAAGTCCACTGTATCAGGGGAAAAAAAAAAATAAAAATCACTTACCTTCTCCCCCTCTCAAAGAATAAAGTTAATATTAACATTAAGTAACTCTCCAGGAACTCTTCCAAAATGTTTGCTTTCTTTGCCAAGATTATCTATGTAAAAAGCCCCGACATCACAAATACTTTTTGGAATTGAGATGCATTTCCTTTTCGGCTAAATTAGCAAAGAGACAGCTATATATTCACTTCAAGTACTGTTACTGCTAGAGCTCAGCTGACATAATTACAGCAATTTCTGCAGTGGGTAACTGCCCTTTGTCCTCCCATTAATCAAACACGGAAACACACAGCCTGGCAGATATACTTCAACCAGCTTTCAGAGTAAGTCTCTGCTTTTACATTGGCATTATCACACTGGCAGCACATACTGCTTGCATGTGTATATGTGTATGTATATGGCTATATAAAGTCAAGGGTACTCAAAAGAAGCAAAAGGTGGGAATGGGCATACCACAGCAAGACATTAATTCCGGAGCAAGAATGCAAGCTTATCAAAAGCATAGCAAGATTTCTCCAATACAGCCATGCCATATGTACTTTTTTTTAACTTGTTTCCTCCTTTCTGCACTATAAGTTTCCTGCTAGCTTACAGCTGCAGAGTACACTCCAATAGGCTGAGAACACTGCCAAGACCCATGCTTAATCCAGGCACCCAAGACCACCTGCAGCAGGTACTTGTCTGCTCCCAGAATGAATCACTTCAGTGACAAAAACCAGGAACATTATTAATTGCTCTCCTCAGCCCCTTCCACAAGTCAACAGCTCAGTGGGATCAGACAAGCTGGTGGAATAAGACAGGTTAACAAAGCAAGGTGGGACAACAACTGGGCTTTAAACAAAGATCTAGCTTGAACTACATTTAAGCAGAGCAGAGGTCTAGCTAACCTCACAGTTTGTCTTTGGTGTTGTCAACAGTGCCAGTAATGGGACATGTAGAAGTGGGAAGTTAGATGTACTTGTTCACAAATGTTAAAGGATTTTAAAAAACAGTTGGGTGGATGGGAGTACCTGGTTCTGGACAAGCATTAAAAACAAGGCCAAGAGAAAACAGTTATTTTCACAGTTTAATACCAGGATACAAATGATATGGAAACTACAGAATAGGTTTAACTAAGCAGCATGTTGAGGGAGGTGACCGTCCCACTTTACGCTGCACTGGTGCGGTCCCACCTCAAGTACTGTATGCAGTTTTGGGCACCTCAATATAAGGAGGCCATCAAACTATTAGAGTGTGTGCAGAAGAGGGTGACCAAGATGGTGAAAGGCCTCAAGGGCAAGACTTAGGAGGAGCAGCTGAGGTCACTTGGTTTGTTCAGCTTAGAGAAGAGAAGGGTGAGGGGTGCCCTCATCGCAGTCTACAGCTACCTCAAGGGGGCAGCAGAGGTGGAGGTGCTGATCTCTCTCTGGTGGACAAGAGGAAACAGAATGAAGCTGCATCAGGGGAAGCTCAGATTGCACATTAAGAAAAGGTTCTCCACTAAGAAGGTGGTCGGCCACTGCAACAGGCTCTCCAGGGAAGTGGTCACAGCACCAAGCCTGCCAGAGTTCAAGGAGCCTCTGGACAATGCTCAGTCATATGGTTAGTTTTAGGTAGTCCTGGTGAGGAGCAGGGAGTTGGACTCGATGATCCTTATGGGTCCCTTCCAACTCAAGATATTCTATGATTCTATGTATCCACGCTAGTTGTTTTGTTTTGTATAAAATTCAATTTAGAAAATATGTATTTTAACTTTTACCTGTTGGCAGGAACTTCGTAATCCTCAAGAATCGAAATTATTTGCACCCATAGGAAGCAGCTAAT
This sequence comes from Dromas ardeola, assembly GCA_013398915.1. Lineage (NCBI taxonomy): Eukaryota > Metazoa > Chordata > Aves > Charadriiformes > Dromadidae > Dromas > Dromas ardeola. Next base: position 27,470 of record VYZM01001901.1, read on the forward strand.
ATTGCATCATGTGAATAACAATAAATGCTTCTAAAAACAGACAGGCTGTAAAAGGAAGGCTAAAGAAAGTGTGGGCCCACCGCTCAATGGGGCAAGAGACCTCATGACAAAGAACTTCGCTTATCTACTCAATGTTCTTTTAGCCTCTGTGTTCACTAATAAAATCGTGTTTCCTCAGGCCTCCAAGTACCCAAGCATCCTCACAGAGTCTGTGGCAGTGAGTGAGTGTCTACGAGAGAGGAGGATTGAGTTGGAGTGCACTTCACCCACAGGGATACTCAAGTTCATGAGACCAGACTGGGTGCAAGCAGGGATACTGAAGGAGCTGGTCAGTGCCATTGCAAGGCAGCTCTCTATCACTGTCAAAAGATTGTGGTGATCACGGAAACTTCCTGATGACTAGAGAAAGGCAAACATTACATTTATCTTCAGGAAGGAAGATCCAGGGAACAAGAGTTCCATCAGTCTCCCTTCAGTCCCTGGGAAGAAGATGGAGAAAATCCTCCTGGAAGCCACTTCCAGCCCCTGGAGGGACAAGAACGTGACTGCCAGCAGTCAGCATAGATTTACTAACAACAATCCTGCCCAACTTACAGCCCAATCTATGAGATATGGACTGGATAAATATCTGATGACATGGGTGAAGAACCATCTGGAATGCTGGATTGAAATGGTTCTCTGCAGCTGTGCGAGGTCCAGCTAGATCCCACTGACTACCAGTGTCCCTCCAGGATCAACATTTAGTCCAAAACTATTTAGTATTTTGATTAACAATTCAACGGGAGCAAGTGAACTCTCAGCAAGTTCACGCATAGATGACTGTTTTTCAGAGAGATCCTGTGCTGTCCAGGAGAAGCTCCACCATACAAACATGACTGTTGGGTTAGAAGATGTTCCAGGAAGAGGAGAAAAAAGGTTAAATGAGCTGTTCCATAAGGCATACAGAAACTCACGCAGCAGGTGAGGTGAACTCCCAAGAATGCCAGCCTGCAATCTAATAATGATGGAGAGATGATGTCAACATGGCAGAGGATGCCAGTCAAGGCAAAGAGAAGAAAGACCAATAGCAGCACTGATTAATGGAATAACTGCTTGATGTGACTGGACAAAGCCAAAAGAAAACGAAGATGTCCACTGATGTTTTTCCCTCTCCTGCTCCAAAGCCCATCTGTTCCAGTGACACCAAAGACTGCAGTTAATGGACAGTTTTGGGAGGAGATTTTTTTTTAATAATGCACATCAGAGATGGAAGAAACCACACTCCATCTCACTTTCTCTGTGAAAGGAAAACAGGAGCATCACTATGGGCAGCTACTTAACACAGAACGCTAAATTGGCACAAGAGAAAAATCATCTTTCCTAACTTTGCTTTCTGCTTGTTTAGATTGTAACTGGGACATTTCCTACACCACCACTAATAAGCCATTCCATACAAGTTTTAGATCAACATAGGGAAGAGATTAAAACATCAAAATAAGGTTTAACAAGATCTCATCCTAATAGCATATTTAAGAAAGATTTATGAAAACTATGTGAGACTAAATCATATTGGAGCATCCAAACACCACATGAATATCATGCTGGTATTACCTACCACGGTAAAAACGCCTACCAAAGAGCAAAAGAACAAGTGCACATAAGCTATCTTTTACTTTCATTGCTGTTACAGACAGATGTATAAGACAGAGGGGTTGTGTGTGTCCCGAACACTTTTCTCACTAGTCCACCCCTACAGAAAGATTTCTTTCCTTTTGTCATATGCGCCAATAAAGCATTACGCATACAAGCATCCAAACTGATCTACTGGTAGTGGTATCCTGCCTCTAGTTCACCAAACACCCACTCTGTGCGCCTGCAGCTGTTGAGCTTGTCTTTAAAACCTTTGTCTACCAGTTGCTCTAAATAAAAGACAGCTTCTTGGGCAAAGGAAAAGTTATTTTAAAAAAACAAAAAACACAACAGAACAACCAAAAAAACAGTGGGTAGAGGAAATCCATTAGTATTCACATTACTGGGTAGGAACGATCCTACCTGCTTGATCAACTTAAAGTGACCAGTCTAGAACGAAAAATTGCCATGTATTTAATTTATGCAGTTCCATGCACTGCTGAACCAAGGAAGGGATCAGGGAACAATAACTGTGAACCACCAATTATCTTAATATAATCGTGAAGGCTCTTCCACTATCCCTTTTCCAGCAATTTGGGATAAATTATGAAATTGTAATACCTGTACACAAACCTACTAACACCTGATTCAGAAGTTTCCTTACAAGAAAAATGACTTGTCCAAGACAACACTTACCTACCAACATGTTTGGCAGCTTGGTGTACCCAGGTACCCAACAAGAACCACCCACTTTCAAAACACAAAACTTTGCTTTTCAGATCCCAGTACAGAAAGCATGAGGAACAGCCTCAAATGTTCCAAGGAAACTGGTCTTCTCTTATTACTAGTTTCTACAAATGCGTATCATGCCACCCTCAATGCGTAAGAGTCATAGATCTACCAACTCACACAGACACTTTGATAGATACGCAGTTAGAAACTGCACGAGCTGTCACAGTTGCTCCAGATCAACACAATCTCCTTACTAAGGCACTAATGTGCTTCTGCGGGGAAACGAACCACTACCAAAATGCTGTTGCCTGTCTCCTACTTTTTCAATTTCCTGAATGGAGGCCATCAACAAAGCTGGAATAATCTTGCCTCAAACAGATCCACACCAAACTACCTGTTGTGGTTTCATTTACTGACCAGGTAATCTAAGAACACCTTCATACAGCAGCCTCAGAACAGGCTGGTGAGCTTCCCCATAATGTGCCGCAGAAAAATTGAAAGTACTTTCAGTATTCTGGGGAAAATGAACCACTATTACAATGTCTCTGCAACCCTGCAGATGAATTACAGTCATTGTGCATAGGTAGCAGACAGTCGACTTCTTCCTGTGGTCCTGGGCTGCTGCACCCCATGTCGTTTTACAGTGAAGAACAAGTTCACTCACCACTGAAAGCAGTAAGAGCAACAACAAAAATCCAGTTGTCCTGAACTATTATTCTACGTAAACCAAAAGACTCACCAGGGAATAGAAAACCTTTTAGAACCCTTTTAAGTTACTTGCTCAAAAGTAAAGTAATACATAGTTTAAGAAAATTCTATTACTTAATTATGAAAAGCACAAGATTAAACATAATCCCTTCCCTAGAGCAGCATTATACCTAAGGTTGTCTCTGGGTAGAAGCCAACTATTCCAACCGACACAGAGAAATTGCAAGGAAAGAGGAAGGATAGAGAAATGAGGGAAATCCCCATGATTTCATCTTCATTACATGGATTAGGAATGTAGGTTGTAGAATAGGTATTATGCAGGCATCTCAAGGGACTGAAAATTTCTCAACTGTTAAATGGTAAAAACACCAAGATTTGAAAAAAACTCAAACAACAGAATGCAGTGTTTTTTGGCAAAACCTGAATTTTTATGTTGATATTGTTTTCTAAAAATTGCACCCCTCGGAATGATTCTTTCTGTCTCTTGACTCATACATCAGCTGGCTTCAAGGGAAGAGCAACCCTGCTCCAAAAGCAGGGCTACTTGTATTTCCAAATTAATTTTACTGAAAGCAGACAAAAGGACACCTCCGTTGCTAAAAAGAATCATTACTACTCTGAAAGTGACCTGTTCCTTGCATCCTCTAAATCTGAAACCTCTAACTGTATTATTAATAGCTACGTGTATTTGTAATAATGTTATGAATTTTACTATTTTTGTCTATAGTGATAATTGCTCTCTAAGGGACATCTATAAGGCTTTTCTTTTTATGAAAGAAAATTCAAATATTAAACGTTGTCTGTGTACTCCTGGATTAAAAAAACTGATTTTGAGTCTCCCTTCAAAAAGGTGGGAGTGTTACATAATACCAACATTTTTATTTATATATTTGCAACTATGGGAGAGAGGGCTGCATTAAATTGCTGTCTCAACATGGACTAAAAATACTTTCAGTACTTTTTCTGCAAGAATCAAAATTAAGTTATTCATAATATCATATTCATACAAGTGATGCCTGAGCAACTCTGTTTCCAGAGACAAAATTCAATTTAACTGTTAGGTAGCTGTCACTCAGCATCTTCAAAGTTAATTTATTTCTACTGGCTCAATAAGCAGATTAGGTGTAATTCTCAATTTTTTCTTGAAATTGAAAAACACGCAGGCCAAAAAAGCAATAGAACCAGCACTACTGACAACACAAAACACATCACTGGAGCCAGACCCCATTTATAAATGGTTTTAGTAGGATTCAACCTTTACTTCAGATTTCCCAGTCAGTGTCATCCCTCTTCCCATATCCATACACAGGAATCACAGTGCTGCCTCTTTTCCCTCCGGCTCTCATGTTTAGAGGCTGAAACTAATCCGAAAAGGTAACTGACAAATCTAGGAAGGAATGACCACATAAGGATCAATGCTTATTGGTGTTTACCTGATGAAAACTTCAATCCTACTGTACCTACTCATGTACAAATTTGTGTTGTGTCTAGAAGATGAGCTCTGTAGGAGACCACATGTAGAAAGTTCTATCACTACCAGTAGCTTGACGATTTGCTTGGTAAGAAATGTATTTACTAAAAGTCAACACTTGCATACAGGGTGTCTTTTGGGATTTCAGTCAACAGGCTGGATTATGGTATACACTGCTAATTCACGAGTCATACCTGTATACATGTTAGCTTCACATCATTAGGTACTACACAGAGTAAACGGTGCAAAAAACTCTCAGTGGCAGTGGCATAATTTCCACAGCAAACTTTTCTAAAAGAAATGTCATTTAGAACATACATGCAAAGAGATGGAACATAAACAATTACACTGAATGTTTTGACTAAATTTGCCCAGTGTATTCTTGAAAATATTTTATTTCCTTTGTAAACACTTCTTTTTACATTTATGAGAACAAGGACAACTGAAAGTAGGTAAATTGTAGAGATGGACTTGAGCGTAATCAGATTTTTTGAGGGTGTGGGGGATAGTTCAGTGTAGAAAATATGTTTCTGAAGGTGGAAAACATTGACAAAGAACTTCGCAAATTGGATATGGCCTTTGTAAGACTGAACCAAAGTTCAGTCTATTTACCTTCCTGACTGCAGAAATACAATCTCTGCAGCCAAATCAAAACCTTCTACCTTGTAAGGGCTGAAACAGTAATTCTCAGATTGGAAGAGAAATCAGCAAGTTGGTGACCTCTCACTAATGATGACTGACTGCACACTTACGCTTCAATTCTGATGATACCAAATAAAATGCTAAAATGGAAATACTCCACAGAGTTAATCTACATGACTGTCACCACCTTAAACGTCCTGTTTGCTTTAACTGAAGTAGGCACAGCAGCACTGCAAAGCTGTGCTACCACTGTGTTCTTATTTGTGTCATTACTCAGGATATCTAAATATTACTCTCACTCTCTCCCAGTGTACTGCAGGATACCCAGTCAGACCTTTGGGCACATGAAGGGTAGGATGCCCTGGGGAAGGGTAACCATGAGAATGCACAGGCACACCGCCAGCACTTCATTTTAAAATAACAAGAAGAAAGGTTCTTAGCCTGAAAGACAAAAGAACATTGGCTGTAGCAAGTATCCCCAACTAGTATGCATTTGGGATGCCACAAGGTGTATGTGTGATGTATGTGGGAGACCCATAGTAGCCTTCCAGTGCCTGAAGGGGGCCTGCAAGAAAGCTGGGGAGGGGCTGTTTGCAAGGGCATGTAGCGATAGGACAAGGGGCAATGGCTTTAAACTAGAGCAGGGTAGGTTTAGATTAGACATTTAGGAAGAAGTTCTTTACAATGAGGGTAGTGAGGCACTGGAGCAGGTTGCCCAGAGAAATGGTGGAGGCCCCATCCCTGGAGACATTGAAGGCCAGGCTTGATGAGGCTCTGAGCAGCCTGATCTAGTTGGGGATGTCCCTGCTTACTGTGGGGGGGGCTGGACTAGATGACCTTTAGAGGTCCCTTCCAACCCAACACATTGTATCATTCTATGAAAAGGGGAGTTGTGAGCATCCAAGAGATGATTCAAGGCATCTGCAGCAAGAGGCAAACACATAGACATGTCTATACTGAATATGGCAGCATGCAGGTGCCAGGTGAGCCTGCACATCTCCCTTCGGAAGGACATACTATTTGTAATATACATATGTTTATGCAAATGAGAAAAAAAGAACCATATTTAGTAGTTTAAATCAGTGGAACAAGTCCCATGACTTTTGCGTGGAGAAAAACTAATGAGAGATCTGGGTTGCGAGGTGCACAGAAATCAAGCAATTTACACCATTATTAAAAGAGCATGTACACAGAAGTCCACCACCTTAGAGTGCTTTTCTTAAGGCTACCACTCATCATTTTACATTAATAGGATATCTCATTCTTTTTGAAGGACATGAACTTCATTTTGCCAGACTTGTTGCCCGTTGAGGAAATTCAGTGACTTGTTACTTTTACTTTTTCTTGAAGACAGCCATAAGCTACAAGTATTAATTGTTTTGACTTACAAGTGCAAAACCCATCCCATACTTTACCATCCTATAAATCCATTTCTCAGCCTAAAGCGTGGAAGTTACAAGTGTGTTAATGTTTTGTGGATTCTTTCATTGTCTATTCTGCTTACACTTGGAACTAAGAGCCAGCTTTCCATAGCTTCTACAGCAGTCAAAGAAAAGCCTATGTGCAGCATTTCGTGAAAGTGTCACCGACCTTCCAATGCTACGCTGGGAGATGTTAAGCCCTTCACAGAGACTTGCAGTAACAAGACAGACAGAGTGCTATTACATCATCTCTGCTAAGTTGATGAGACAAAATCCTAGGTCAGAAAGCCTACAGAGGGAAGAACGAAACACCAATAGCTTCAAAAAAGAAAAAAAAAAAAGAGGGAAACATTTTCTGGAAGTAAATTTGGAAAATGGAGAAGAGAAAGAAAAAAAAGAAAAAAAATCAAGTAGTTTGTAGCCTCCAGAAGATAAAACGCAATGACGCAAGCATTTTTTGCTTTTGTTAACTCAAAAAACCTAAAATTAGAAGGCACAGAAAATGAGCAATAAAAGGGACGCTTCCTATTTTTACTTTTTTAACCTCCCTATCCCACCAAAGTCCCTGCTGGCATCATTTACATTTATTACACTTTTGGATAAAACTTGTCCATTGGCAATTGACCTGATACAATTCATATTAAAGCAGTGGCTCATGAAGTTTTCCAGAATAAAACCTTGATTTATTTGCAAACACACTAAAGAGCCAATACACTGTCCAGATACGGGTACCCTCTTCAACCTAATAAATGCTAACACAAAACACAGTTCATGCTTCTATTTCAATACAACTATAGTTCTAACAGGTCTCTTCTCCAGGAGGACAACAAGGTTTTTCAGACTACGCCTGCTACTTATTTTTGCTTTGTTTTCAAACGTCCTGTTCAGCTGAATGAATATTCTCACACTAGCTCCCTCTCATCTCCATCGTGGAACCTACTATTGTCTAATTGTGCTAAACAGGGCTACCCATTTTTGTTATGACTGTTCAGAAATATAAAGATAAGCATTGGCATTTACATTAGTAAACCCACAATACGAAAGCTGGCTTAACATCTCCATCAGTGACCTGGAGGAGGAGACAGAACACACTCTTATTCATGAGGTTCGCAGATGACAATCAACCAGGGAAGCCGCCAACACTCAAGAGCAGGGCTGCTGCCAGAAGGGACCCAGACAGTCTGAAGGAATGGGTTAACAGCAGCCTCACGAAATACAACAAGGACAAATGCCAAATGCCAAGCCCTGTCCCAGCAAGGCAAAGCCCTGCAGCCATGAGGCTAGGGCTGGGAAACAGCTCTAGGGGATTGGCCCTGGGCACCGGAAGGCAGCAAGCTGTGCCCAGGCCACCCGTGCATCTGGGCAGCAACAAGGACAAGTCTCATGAGCAGGTCACAGCTCTAAGAGTCAGGGAAAGGCACGGACTGTACCTTCTGCCTGGTGCTTGTCAGACCCCATCTGGGTAGTGCCTCCAGTGTGGGTGCCCAGCATAGAAACGGAACTGCCGGAAGGTGATGGGAAGCCACTGAGACAGTGAGGCTGGAGCCCTTGCCCTGCATGGAGAGGCTGCAGGACCACGGCTGTTTCAGCTGGGAGGAGGGACAGCTTCAGGGGCACCCAACAGCATCCCTGGCACCGATGGCAGGAAATGGAGGAGGTGTAGTCAGGCTCTTCACAGTGGCATGTGGTGGGAGGGCAAGTGGCTGTAGCACAAGCTGACACATGAGAGGCTCAGGCTGGAAATCAGGAGAAGCCTTTTCCCCATAAAGACATCACACCAGCTAGGCTGGGTTCCAGGGAGGTCGGGCCACCTTCATCCAGGGCAGGTTTCACACCCCAGCAAGGAGGGGTGAAGTCCTGAGCAGCCTGGTCTGACCCCATCGCTGAACCTCTGGTGGTCCCTGCCAGCATGAATGGTTCTGCCATTGTGTGAAACACAGCAGTACAGTTTCCACTAACGGACAAAATGTAAACCTAAAGGTTTGTCCCTTTCCTCCCTCCAAATGGGCAAACTTCCTTTGGCTTTTTCATCAATTAGTTCTACCAACATGTAAAGAAGTCTTGGTAAATTTTCTGGTTCAGACTGTGTAACATACATAACTTCAAGTAGGTTTATTAACACATACAGTTTCTAACTTGTTCTACCTTATAATTAGTGAATTTATTCTGCTTAATATAGAACCATTTCTCTTTAAGTGAGAGACATTTTATTTTCTTATTACTTCCTCCCATCACAGTAGCCCTCCTGTATTTCATCTCTGGAAAGTCAAGCAAGCAATGCTTCATGTGTAAGGTCTAAGTTCTGCTTTTGCAGAAGTAAACATGAATTGCTTGGTTGTGAAAACAAGTATCTAATAGTGTATTTAATGGAGGCACATGCTCATTTGCTCACCCATTCCACTTAAAGACAACAAGCACTGGGCTCTTACATGAAGTTAATCACAAAAACACTTCATCTCACTGTTAGGTCAATCTTTGTTAAACTAATCATGCACCAGCAATAAGCAGCAACATCTTTATTGTGATGGCTTTTGACGTGGGTGCAGGACTCACCCCTCCTGCCTTTTGCAGCTTTCTTCTGAATTCCTCTGTCGGGTTGTTGAATGTGAGCTTTTCACAGCGGAGGTGATTTACAGGTGGGTGGCCTTCAAGGTGCAGGAATAAGTCATAGTCAAAGCGAACTTTCTTAGGTTCTTCCTGAGGGTTGAAAATAACCAGATAGAAATATCTAGCACCAAAACTAACTAAGTTGAAAACAACGGCTATATAAAGACTGTCAATTAAAATTAAAATTATGTCATTTTTAACCATTCACTGTGTTCTTGGACACATTATGGAATTTACCAAGTGTCAGCTGAGCTACAGTAAATCAGAGAAGCTCCCATCAGCCCATGATAACACGTAATAAAATGCATGAACTTCATGAACTTCAAGCTGGCCTGACAAGGCTTAATTGAAAGTGTTTTATCATATTTGGCACAGGCTACAAACATGTGCATAGGCAAGTATCATGATTCAGCTGACACAAGGTAACTCAGTCACCAACACAATCACACTCCCGAGCCCTAGGTAGTACCAAAGACACTGCAGTAAGTTTTGCGTCCAAATTCCTCCACCAAAGCAGAACACTATTGTTTTCTTCATGAGTTGTAGAAAGGGGTAAGAACAAAACTGCTGCAACCAACTATATCTGATCTCCAGTATATGGGGTCTGCTCATTTATTAATGAAACTTCATTGCCTTGACTGAGTGTGGCCAGCTAGATTTCAACTGTTCCACCACAGCTTCCAAGTGATTAAAATTGTCTGACACTGCAGTGAAAAAATGAAACTGAATGTTCCCTGTACCAATATGGAGAGAGAAAGAACAGGAAAGGCAAATTTATCTTGGAAGAAATCATCAGTGCTCTAGTGTCCTGAGAAAGCCTCAGCTAAAAAAGAACACTAGTCGAATTGGATAGACTTCAGTTTGTAATAGCAGAGAAAAGATAGTAAGTACATTTTGTGTTATACATTTACACAGTCCCTTCTAGAAGCTGCATATAAGTTAAGTGCTCTTTTACGGCAATATTAAGTAGCCCTTCCTCCAAAGGTGCTGATGTGCAACAGAAGCCACCAAACCAATGCCAGTCTGAAGGCAGAACACAAGAGGTCAAACTCAGGAAAAGCTTTAGTAAAATGGGAACCATGAGGGGAGAGGGGAAAAAGACACAGTAAATCTTAGCACATCTCCAACACTGCATGTAATCCAAATGTATGCTCTGTTCAGTGACAGATGCTTAAAAAATTCACATTAAAAAATGTCTAGTTTTGATTCAGGATTCCAAAGATGCAAAGAACAGAAAGCATAGAAATCTCAGTTATTCTAAAAGTTAAATCAGAAGTTTCAAACACAGCCAAGGGACATCCCTATCGTCCCAGCTCTAGACTTGGAGTAGAAACAACAGAAGGGGACCTGAAATAAAAGGCCTGCAGTAGTCTGTTTCTGAAGACAGAAGCAAGCAGTTCCCTTAGATGAACTAATTTCTTGATGGACCATTTTCAGAGGCAACCATGGATGAAGATGCTTTTTATTGTTAGAAAGATCAACACGTGATTTGTTGCAGAAAAAAATGGAAGTTATTTACTCCCGGGTCTGCTTAGAAAACTGATGTTGCTACAGGCAAACAGTTGGTACCAGCAGCTTTGCCATAAAAGCAAAGTTATAAGAATTTGTATATGTGAGTCTTCAAAGAATTCTCCGGAAAGTTAGATGAACATAACCAGTGATTTCAAAGCAGACTTCTACTATACAAAGGACTCCCGGTACTATTGCCATTGTTTCAAAATGGTGTGACAGTAAAGGCAGTTTATGAGCCTGTCCTAAATGGAGTGCATTTTCCAGAGTGGGCGTCTTTTGACCTAAAAACATTTTTTCAAGGACTTTTTCTCAATGGCTAACAACTATAGCCTGCTGCTGCTGAATGTGGGAGGGAAGGCTGTTTGTCATTTCTGTAATTCTTTAAAGCTTGGAATATTTTCCATCAGGGTGAAACGCCTATTAGATTTTCTACCAATTTCTCCTTCGTCCTGGGAGTAGGCACCCTTTAATTCTCCATGGTCCCAAGTGGCTTCCTGTACCCCTGCCTTCTCTATTCATTAGGGTACTTTCTGAACCAGAAATTGAAAAGTTGTCTACCTTGAATAAGTGATGATGGTCTGTCTCCTCTTCCTCCTTCTGTCTATCTCCTCTTTTTCTGTACTGGAATACCTGTGAAGTGGCTTAGGGGAGGAAGAGTAGCTGAGCCAGGAGAGAGCAGCAATTTGCCGCAGGAATGTCAGCTCAGTATTTGTGCCACTTTTCCTTTGTATTGTACAGACCCCAGGGAAGGGCATGCTGCTGCCGCTGTGTGAAGAGCTAGCTCACTCACAGTCCAACTGCTGCTTGTTGTAATCCATGACACCAAAATAGGGGTGAGGGATGTTTGCAAATTTCCTAATTCCACATGCTGCTTGAGGGTGAGGTGAGTTGTAATCACTGCTGCCCTCTCGATCTCAGTCTAAGCCACAACTCCTGCTGGAGAACTCCTGAGACTTGCAGGTCTCCACAGTCAGCAAAGGCAGCCAAAAGTCTGAGTGGAAAACAAAAAAAGAAACGTTGGGCAGGAAGCTTTCTGTAGAGATGCTTCAATGATTGACTCACTGGCTTCTGACTTTGCCCAGTTTTGAGATGAGCTCTTAATAGAGGAGTTAAAGAGAATGGGCTGCTTTTCATTAGATTTTCTGAATGAATCAAAACTGCTTCCCTAATGGAGACAGAGCTAAAAAAGCATACCAAAAAAGCCAATCAACTCACTGAGGCAGTTCTGTTTCCTTTTCCAACAGCAAACAGGGTAGACTAAGCCCTGCTCTTCACAGATTGATACAGGGAACATTTCAGAATTACCTGTTTGAAACCTACAACTTAGAAAGTGCCTGAGCAGAATTATCCACACCTCACACCATGACAGAGCTGTCTATGAAAGACAAAAGAATACTGGAATATCTACTTGAAGGCATATACAGCTAACAAAGTTCCACTCTTAAAACAAATTTTAAGTGACCAGGGTTCCAGTAAAAGTCTTCTACTATGCATTTCTGTTTTCTTTTGGTCTTAATTTTTCACCAAGCATTCAACACATTAAAGATATAGCACTGACTTGATAAAAATAATTATGTTAAACTAGATCTTGGTAATATAAAATAAACACATGGGTATCTTAGAAGCGTATGCAAAGTATAATAATACTTCCACCGAGGCACATGAGATACAAAAAGGAACCTAAAATGTTGCAGTTACTGTACATTAAACCATGCAAGCTTTTTGCTCTTTAATTCCACCCTAATCCAATTCTTTTTATGTGAACGGGTTATTAGTAATACAGACCCTATCCTGTGCATTAAAGGAAATCTCTGTATTTTCTATCTAAGAGACCCACAGTAACTGCAGCCTTTTCTTAGACTCAGAATTTGAGATACCACAATACCGCAAGCTTTGTAGAATGGCACTGGGTTTGTTTTTAAACTGTCCCCCCCCGTAACGCTGAGTTGAGTAGAATCAATATTCACACGCAGTCTAAAAGAACGGTTTTTTCAGACTGAGGATGCAGGATTAAAAAAAAAAGACTGTTTTGAAAGATCAAAAACTGAACAAACTAAAAAGATTGGCAGTACTAAAATAGAACAATGTGTTCATTATGAAATCAACGTAATCAAGATTGTTTTCCGTTCTTAAAGTTTACATGACTCTTGAACTTCCTTAAGCATTATTTAAAGTTTGTCCGCTTCTGAGTGGGGCTAGTAATTCTTCTGAATAATTACATTCAACTTCTTTATTTTGGTAATCCTGATTTCGTAAGAGTTATCTACTGAACACAATTATGCATTTCTAAAAGTTACAGTGACTTTGAATTGAGGAACAGCACTGACAAAAACAACTTTGTCAAAATCAAGACAGCTTTAAAACTAATTTTTAACTGAGTTTATGAATTAAACTGTAGATCTTTTAAAAACCTTGACTTCCACATGTTGGGAGTTTTTTTTGTTGTTTTGGTTTTGCTTGTTTGTTGTTGTTTTAATAAAAAGCATGTGATTCCATACCTTGTTTTTGAAGTAAACCTCAATTGGTAAAATGAAACCAGCATACCCAGATTCTTCAACTTTGTAGGGTGGGTCCTTGCACACTGAAAAAAAAGAGAAAAACCTGGATTTAAAACACACACACTGTTTTAAATGCACAAACAAAACATATGAGCAAATAATCTATCACAATAGTTCTATGACAGCATCATCACAAAAATGCACATGCACAGTAGGACATATCTGTGCACAACTCAACATGAATTTTGCAAGGAAATCATTCCTACCTGTATAAAACCTACAGTTTAGGGATAACAAATTTTTAATTTTTTTTTTTGTTGTGTTTTTTTTTTTTGTTTGTTTTCAATCCTTTCAGTCTGCTAAAGCAGAACCACCAGGGACTTCCAACACCAGGTGGACCCACTAAGTACGCATAACGACTACACAGTCGTTAAGCTAACAGCCAAGTTAACACTAACAGCCAAGGCTCATTCTGGGAATGGAAAAGATACAGGATTCCACCCAGAGAAAGTTAAACATCTAGGGGGCAGAAGAACTGTCATTCGCATATTTGTAACCTAATACTAATAAAATCCTAATTCTAATAAATATAATTTAAAATAAATAATTTAATTAGAACTGATGCTAATAAAATTGAAAACTGTATTACTGGGGGGAAGGAGGACACAACACAACATTCCAGTATATAGTGGAGAACCTCAGGAAGTTTAGCTATTGTATTACCTCAAAACAGTATCCACATTTATGCTATAGGATTCAGACTTCTTTAACACGACAGTGAGCACTACTAGCTCCAATATGCAATCTTTTCCTTCAGGTTTTCAGTTTAATGCAAGGGCTTTTAGCTACATGAAATCCCCATAGTACTGAACATGAGCTCTCTGAAGAAAGTGGCACTAGCCTGCCAACTCCAGCCAGTGACACAAAGCAGGTTGTTAAAAAACTTGGAAGAGAAGCCACCTCTTCCTTTTCCTGTTTGGCTGCAAAACAACGTCATTAGAGAACTCACGCCCACGTAACATGCAAGCACAAAGATAGGCTGAACTTCAGAAACCGTGTCTCCCCTGCAGCATCAACTCAGATGCTTCCAAATGCTTCACTGATGTGTGACCGCCCACGTCTTATTCACCACCATGTCAACGACATCATAGGACAACGACAGTTTCTTTACTGTAGACTGATAGAATGATGCAATTCATTCACCAAGGGCTGACTTCTTCAGGAACATTGTGCAAGCTCTATCACTCTTGCTGACCGAAAAGAAAATTCACACTCCCAGTTGGATCACCATTTGCTACAATGTGTGCTCTTTTCAGAATTGCCTGGTAGCTGCTGACTGCAGTGCATCGACTGCAACTTAAACTATTCTTTACAAAAAGCGCGTCTTGCAGTCAACTGTGCAGGACCTGAATAGCAAAGTGCCACAGATGGGCACTTACTGCCCTCTATCATCCAGAAAACATGGCAAGACTCATCAGACACATCCAGGAATAAAACTGCTGTTACATTCTCAATAGTATGATCGGTACATCAGCTTTCTGAGGACGCACAAGCTTGGTTAATCCCCAACTAAATGAACACTGCAGAAACTTCTCCTACCAGCTTGCCGTTCTCCTCCTGCTCTGCTAGCACCAAACACACGCAGGGACTTCCAGGATGAGAAAGATTCAAAGTCCTTTTTCTGGCCAAGTCCTTGCAGCTGGGTATCGCTACCGTATTGACCTCATGCAATCAATGGAAAGGGAAAAGGATGACAAAAACGGTGCATGAATACTCTCTTTTCCAGACACATTCTGCAACACTGTCCTCTTGCAGCCACAGGATTTAAGTTTGTTTTTCTTGGCAGGAAGAAAGAGGACATATACTTTATAAAGTGGGATTTGAAAGATTTTGAAAAAGAACTGTGAAGATGATAGATGAAAATCTGAGGGGTGGTTTCAGACATACAAAGCTTTTAAATCGGAAACTGAGCGTTTTGTGTTAGAATCTCCCAGAAGCAGTATTTCACCTTATATTGACATGTCTTCTTTAAGAGGGCTTACCAGCATTTGAAAAATGTGAATATAATAGCCTTAGTTAAGCACAGTGATAGGTTACAGCAATACAAACTGGCAACTTTTTCAGTCAAAGATAGATGAACCTTCCTGCTCCTCCTCTGCCTTCAGAAGACAGCTTGAAAGCCTTCCCAGTATAATTTGAATGGCCATGCAGGGTTCAGAAGGCTGAAAACTACTTACATAACGACAGGGGAAAATTATGCAGCAGATATTTATCCAGATGAAAACATAGAAACTTTAGAAACTGTGATAATACATTAACTGTTAGAGATATTTCAGGCTCCATTACGTGACAAGTCACAAATCACCTTTTAAAAAAAAAAAATTACCATGTCAACTTCTTCCTGAGCACTTAATTGGTGCAGAAAACACTGTCAGCATAAATATTTTTCATTATCTCCCTCAAATCTCTCTTCTTTCAGGTTTACATAGCTGTTAGCCAAGCGAACAGTACCTCGTCAAAGTTTCACATGACAGTTCTGAAAACAAAGTCTGCTCCACTTGCAGGCTTTTTTTGAAACTTGGGTGATGGGTTACAAAACACTTAATCACAAGGAAACTAACTTTAGGTGCCTTCCCAAATGGAAAGATGGGCTTTTAAGAGAAGGAAAATTCTACAATCTTGTGAATGAAACCTTCCTGAAAAAAACAAGAGGCAAGTGACTGACCAAAGCTCTACGCTATGCACATGTGTAGACTGCTATTAAAATGAAAAGCTTCTTGAGGAAGCCACTACTATACGTGCTGGCAGAAACAGCATCTCTGTGCCCTCTGAACCAACACCCACTGGCATAAGCTCTTTTTGTATCATTGAATTCTTTCAAGGAGTAACCAGGGCTGCAGTGACACGTGTGGTTTAGCCAAGCCATCAGGCAGCCACCAAAGCAAGGCTTGTTGAGTCAAGAAGACAGAGGTGGCAAGAGTTAGGTAAACCACAGAAAAGTTAAAGAGAAAAAAAAAAATAAGAGGAGACAAAAAAAAAACCTGTAGTGGAGAAGGAAAAGAGAAACAAAAGCAAATGGCAAGCATAGGCCAACAGAGCAAAACTAACAACAGAAACTAGGAAGGAGTTATTTTGAAGAAGGAAGTACGTGGAAACCCTAAGAGGCTTCTCAAAGTTCATTAGAAAAACCAGCTACACCATACAGGTAGATAAGCAGAAAACACTACCCTTCTACAGATAAACAAGTAATTTCCTCCCTGTCTAGAGGGACAGAGGCATTTCCCCAACGACCGCTCCTCTCCTCCGAAGTGGCACCTACAAATGCATTTCAAGCACCAAATAAGCAACACCGATTGCACAACGTTATCATTAAGCCTTAATTACTGTGGTCAGGTTCTTTTCCAATGGAAACAGCTTGTATCCTCACAACAACGTGTGTTTCCTCTCTCTTCTCTCTTTTGACTAGGTGTTCCAACCTCAATACAGTCTCTGCTACAATTAAGGCCCTACAGATTCCTGCCCATACAGTAAAAAATTAGTGCCTGTGGGGAGAAGGCAGTTCCAGAGAACATCTTCACTAAGATTCAGGAAGAAGGAGCCATCAGCATGCAGAATTACAAATGAGTTATAACACAGCGTCTCTTCTCATGAGAACTACAGGGCCAGCAGCAGAGAAGAGAAAAGCGAAACTATGCAGATTTCTTTAGGCCCACTGGCCACAGAATAAACTGGGATTTTGTTGCCGGTGCAAGGCAAGATAAGGAGTTCATGATACTCCACTGTTATCATATCTTTGTCAGAATGCAGGAGCATTTATCTTCTTCCATAAATGAAAGCTTTATCTCAGGTTTTTGCAAATGCATTTGCTAAACACATACAGAATAAAACCCTAAACAACTTTAGGTGCAATTTTGAAATAAAAATAGGATCTTATGCAACACAACTATATAGCCCAAGTCCGTTCCTTCTGTCAATCATGTTTCATTGTACTTTGGGACGAATATTGCTGTAACAGTAGTAATGCTCTTATGTTTAAGGCCACAGAAGGGAACTTAGATCAAACAGGGCTCTAACTATAGCAAAATTCTGTGTGATTCTGTGAAAAGCTGTTCAAATAATGCAGATGAACTTGAACTTAGATGAAACTAGAAGACTACATAAGCTGTGAAATGATAGAGGGAAGAGGGGAAGATGTAAAAGCTACGGCAAGGAGAATAACATCCTAGGACAAGAAATAGTTCTCATAGGCGGAATGCCATTTTTCCATGATGCTAGAGAAGCGTACGCATGTACACACAGATGCAACTGCACAATACTGACTTCCAGCACTGTACACCCCTCAGGTGCTCACCTACAGTATACTATCACTTAACTTCTCTTGATACAGGACTATTTAGACACGTAGCTGCAATCCTAGCGGTATTACAAATGCTTCACAAACAAAGAATAGTCAGAAGCATTCATTTTCACCAACCTTCACACACAGACAAGTGCAATAATCTGCAGCTGATAAAAATTACTGAAATGCTCCTCAAACAAGATGTGCCTTCCAGAGACCGGCTGCAAGACATCAATGTGCATCTTTTAATGAAAGCTCAGTAACAACATTATCAGTACTAATAAAAATTTTTATTAACCAGGATTTCTTCTGCATAAGATCTCAGTATCTGTTTTGGTAAAATTGCATATTATACTCATCCTACCCATAAGAAAGAGATTCAAGTGCTCAAATCTCATTCAATGCACTCTACAACTAAATTCTTTTCATAATGTCAGCATAATGAGTTACCCAAGATCACAGGAAGCCAGGACAGGAATTCATGAGTTGTAGATTACCTGTCCCCTATTTGTCAGGAAACATGCCTTCTCCACAGCTCACATAAATGGCTTAAATCATTTATCTCCAATGCTTGCTTCTTTATGCCACAAGTGAAGCACTGCTTTTTCTTTTGTTGTGTTCATGCATCACACATTAACACCTAAGGAACAGATGCAAATCAAGCCATGATGATGCATTTTAGTAACAGTGACCACACTGAGGCCTTTGGAGATAACAATAATAAAATTATAGTAAGAGCCATCCTTTTAAAAACCTTTAATGTGAGACTCATTTGCCACTCCAACACTGTTAAACACTTCATTGTGAATAGATTTTTCCTTTATTAAAAATGCAATCAGAGTAAGGACAGGCAGAAGCTGACACAACAACATCAGGACAATGCAGAATAATGACTGTAACAATTCACATATATTTTGTGCACCCTGCAGGACACACCATGTGGATGCTTAGAGGAAGTGAAGCCTTCTGATAGAGAACTAGTTTAATTGTACCTTTTTTGTACTGGTATTTTATAGATTCTCACCTATAATTTGCTCATATTGGTCACCGTTCAACTAACTCTTCCCACTATTCATCACCATCTTCATCAAAAGAAGTCTCACAACAAAAAGGTGGCATTCACTTTCCAAGGAAGGCAGACTGTGCTACCAAATCGCTCCTGCAGTAAGAAGTCAGCTTTAAATATTCATCTGTGATTTCTACAAAAGCTCTTTGACTCTGCTATTCAGTAGCTCATCTTCCCAGCTGGTGGGCTCCAGTACTTGGACTCTATACAAAAAGAGGCAGGAGGAGAACAGGGCCCATTATGCCCTACCTTCAGGCACACCTCAGCCATTAGTATCAACAAATTGCTAGGCAGGTTCAAACAAAAGCTAGCAAAAATTACTAAACTAAGTGCAGGTTAAACGGTACCTCCTGTGCCAGGAATAATGAGTCCCCCTTTGCTTAACACCGTATGCTGACAACTATCTCACAAAACAGATACAACCCTGAAGTGAAAGCACAGAAGGCACTAAAAGAGCGCTAGAACTGAGCTTTCACCTTTCCATTTACAATCACACTAAATTCCCTGCCCCACATACTGAATGCCCGGATTCCCACCACTTCTACTAGCTGGATAAGATGGCAAGATACTGCTTATAACCCCTTAAATAAGGTGAACCCTAACTAATTTTTGGCGTGACATTCTCTGGATATAACGTCTACTCCCTGACCATTGTATAGCTTCTTAATAAATTGAGACCAAACTGATACACAAGAAAAGGAGAGCACAGAATCAGAAAACAGCTCTGCCATGCCCAACAAGGTTTTGTTTTCCAAATCCATGTCTTACTGGAGTACTTAAAACAGCACTGGCTTCAAACATTGCTTAAAAAACCAGCAGAGAGATTAGGTAAACACACACCCACTCAGAATCAAACTTCTCACTCCAAACAAAAATCAACTAATAAAGATAGGGTTTGGTTTTTTGTTCTTTTGTTTGTTTGGGGTTTGTGGGTTGGTTTTGGTGTTTGGGGTTTTTTTGTTGTTTTGGAGTATTTGTGGTTTTTTTTTTTTTTTNTTTGTGTTTTTTGGTGTTTTTTTTTTTTTTTTTTTTTTTTTTTTTGGGGGCCCGGGGGGGGGAGTTGTTGCTTTGTGTTTGGTTCGGTTGTTGTTTTTTTTTCCCCCCACAGTTAAAAGTCCACATATGCCCACCGAACTCTTTCTCTTAGCACATGAAGACAGCAGCAAGCCTTGAACACACAATTTTGAGTTTCTGAAAAACAGCAGTGAGCTTTCCTGTATCCTCTGATCTGATGGAGGTGGAGCAGCTTGCAGTTTCACATTTACGGTGCTGCCAATAATTTTACAACTTTAAAGGTATTTTTCTGTAGTTTAATGGTTTCTTATAGTAATTCTCAGTGCACATATGCTATCTGTCCACAGGTCGTAGAAACAATTGAGAACATGAATCGAGGAATTACTAATTTTGATTTTTTTCTGCAGCAGATATAATATACCCCCAAACATTGAAAGCACAATCACTAAGTGTTTTGACATAAACTATTTGAGATTAGAAGGGGGACCTAAGGTATCCTCACTATTTCATAATGCTGTGCAAGCCCATTTAAGATATGCATGCTGCAGATCAGAAAGAATGCATCCTCAACTCATTAAGTGTGAAGGAGAAAGCAATCTGTACTGCCAGAAGGCGGCCAAGGGCTACCTTAACTTGGAAGTTCTATCTTTTGCAAAGTTATACTGTTGAAATTCACCCAACTTATTTTTCTAGTATATTCCAGCTTTGCTGAAACTGGCAGAATAGAGCAAAAGGATTTAAAAGCTCCAGCTCCCATGCCAGCTTCTGGAGCTATACTGGCTGGCAGCAGATCATCCACCAGACCTTGAAATGACTTACTAAACCGTGTTTGCTTCTTTCTTGTGGGTTGTTTGTTGGTTTGGGTTTTTTTCCAACAGGAAGTGGTTCTTAAGAAAAAACACTGTTAAAAAATATGTATCTATTTCACATATCAATGGATCAGAGGAACTAACTTCCAGAAAGTATCTGGTCTGTAAGTCTCCCATATGCCACTGAAGCAAAAGAAAAACCCTTGAACAGGAAAGATCCTTAACAACTGAACTGCAGCTAAGGCTGTCTGGATAATAACATTATAAGCCGGACAATTATTTTTGGTGGAAAAGACATTAGATATAACATTAAAAACTCTTTACTAGAAACTTGAATATTTCCGATAGAGATACCACTACTATTTTAATAGTAGTAAAAATTCCCAGTCATTGTGTATTAATGCATCTTCACATTTGTATAGAAAATACATCCCTTGGAATTTTCTCTTTCACTGAGGAAAACAGGTCCAACAGCTGCAGGATTTGAAGTAATTTATATTTCAGTTATTAACGATATACTTCTCCCGGCTCAGTAAAAAGACTTTGTATAGAGAATATTTTTTCTTAACTCCTAGACAGACACTTGAGAAAGTCAAATATATATCTATTTAGTTCTCTATTTTAATTTCATTATGCTATGCAAAGATCAAATTGGGAACAAATACTTTCAGAGCTACCAAAATTACTCTGTATTCCAGTGATGCCATACTTGGGTCAAACTTCTTCTGTTGAACTGCAAGTCAAGGCTAAGAATTTTTCTATCACAACTCTTTTTTTTGTAGTTATTTTACTTCAGTAGGAGTAGAATCGAATCATAGATTCTATTAATGATCAGGTATATATACTTTCTTTTATTTGGAAGGCATTTCTATGAAGTACATACAGTAACTCAGAAAAACATCAGAACACTTCTCTCGTACAGAACAGTGTCAAATAAAATCTGTGTCTGCATCAGGTTTGAGAAGGTAAGTCTCCCCATCTGGGAACACTTAAAAACAGAAAAACTGGTTGCTGCCTAATGCTCAAAGTCGCTACAAGTCTTTCCATTGTGTTAAGAAACAAGAGCTGAGAATCCATGTCTAATGTCATCTGGTAGAGCTTCTGTAAAAATTCAGTAGCAAAGAACAAAATCTGCTACTACACTCATCATGCATCATTATGACCAGTCATCATAAATCTAGCTTTTTACATGACAATTAAAAAGAATCCTGTAAGTACTTCCAGTAACAAAAGCCAGTGGATTTCTGAATGGCTAGAACAGCTCCTGGGCCACATCAGCACTCTCCCGCAAAAGACAAGTAACAGAGAACTTTTCTTCACAGAACATGAAGTATTTAAGAAACCGAGATAGGAGATTTGGGCACATGACTATGAAAGTAGCATAATTCAGTTATTGTTCACAATGAATACAGAGTTTGTACCTGAAATAATACTAACTAGAATCTAAGAGCATGACAGTAATTCAATGGAGTTAGCATTTCCTCATTATTTATCTGTTGCAACAGCATTTTGCACTTGGAGGAACAATACCCATTATATATCTTCATTGCCCTTTGAAGCCTGCAGACAGACTGCAGTATATTTTAACTTAGGTCAGCAGGAAACGGCTTCTTACAAAAGTATTTAAATAGTAATTTCAATGTTTCTTTCTTCATATTTAATATACTGGAAAACAAAATCGATTTTGCTCCTATGGTCTACCAGTCTTCATGATGCTGTTCAGAGCAGCCGCATACAAGATCGTTAATGCTAGTCTACCTTTCATAGTTATTTTAGCAATTGGAGAGTGGGACTAAGAGAAGGAAAAGAAAAATACCTCTTTTAACACATTTTATTAATATCAGTCATTAGCAAATGGGAAAATACAATAAAGTATGCTATCCTAATTTAAGAAAATATGAATGTATTAATATGAACTATAAAACTATAGAAGGGTATCGCTAAGGCTGGAACAATTATTTACAGTGTGTTTACATGCATATGCCTGCTTTTTCTGGCTTCCACTTAGCAATTTTTGCTTAACAGACCACTACGAAGCTCTACAACTAAAAAATACCTTGAAGTACAGAGATTTGAAGTCTGTGTGCAAACACATTCATAATGAATATAACGTAGAAGTATGCTGCAGGCATAAACGCAGCTTAAGAGCCATGTTTGCATGCAGTTAATGCAGATGTTTATGTTGGCATGCAGGTAACAATCACAACAACTATAGTATTCAGCTGTTTGACATGTTGAGGGAAGGGAAAAGGAGAACAGGTAGCTACGTGAGGCTAATGAGGAGTGAATTATAAAGAAGGGACATGGAAAAACTAAGATTCTCTTCAAACAGAAATAATTAAATTTGCAATGGTGTTTCTGACCATTATAGCACACCTATGGCTTTATTTTTCTGCCCAAGAGAGATACAAGATACTAATTCCTGAAAGTCAGTCACAGATGTATTTCTTCTCCAACTCTGCAGCCCTACATACTATGTAGCTGACAAACTGTCCTTTGTATGTAGAAAGGAAAAGGGAGGGGAAGAAATATAGAATAGGCCTTAAAACCAGAAAAATATTCAGTGGCACATGGTCTAATCCTGAAACTTGTTTTTTTTTTTTCTAGGCCAATTCCAGCATGAAGTGAACAACTATAGTTTTAAAAAATCCCCACCTTAAAAGATGCTACATTCATGAGACAGCATTTGCACTACTAATCTGCTGGTAATCTGTAAAACAATAACAGAAATAACATGATCCCATTGTCCAAATACACATTTGACAGATCATGGCTAGGGTTTTCTCTAAGAATGCAAACTTCTTTCTTAGGCATGAAAGACAATTGTTTCTCAATCTTTCAACTCTGCTCTTTCAAAAATGTTAGGAAAAAAGCAGACAAAAATTGCATTTGCAAACTGGTCTTTTTCTATAAAAAAAACAAAACAAATCAGAAAGCTATTGATTGCAAAAATATTTTTCATCTCTTCTCCTTATGTTAGCATTCATTACCAAGGTATTGAGGGTTTGTTATTTCTTAGTTTTTACAACTGAATGATCTTATTTTACTCTGTCAGTCTTTCCAATACAAATGATTTTCATTTTGTTTGTTGTTCCACCTTCAAGTTGATCAAACAGGAATTCAGTCATGTGATACCAGTCTCAAAGAACTGCTGAGTATCTCTGAAGTTTGATGCTACATTTGAAGAGCAAACTCCATGTCTTTGACTAGGACATTGCCTATATGGCAGGTATTTCAAATATTTCCAGGAGAAAACTCATGCTTCCCTGTATTAATTCATCAGTTCTAATTTATCTCACTAAATGATGCATCAATTTGAAATAAATGAATAGACAAGAGGTGGCTGCTTGGGCATTACATGCTAAAATCACAAAATTATGCTTGGCAGATTTTCAAGATCAGATTTTCTTCCCTCAAAAAAATTCAGGCCTTGCTTACTTTATTACAGTTGTATTAAAGTAGCTAAATTGTGATTCTGAAGTTTAAATAACCCAGGGCGGAGCAAAACATGAAAATTCTTCTCAATTTCAACACAGGTTATTCCTTGCCATATTTAAACTGAAATTAACATAAGGAGACACTGAATTAATGAGATACTGGTTTGTACTCAACTATGTTCTAACTCGTATCAATCCAATTGGCCTTCAAAGCTACTCAACAATTTAATTACACATTCAGACAAAGCCTAAACAGCCAAAGAATATATAAACACAGTGAGCAGCTTAGGAAAAAGACTCTGGAACACCTTTTGCAATTCATCACTTGACCTTCTGAATCCGAACTCTCGATCAGTTCAACCCTAATCTTTTCCTTTGCTCAAAGCAATGTATTCTTGCTCAAAGTGTACTTCTTGCTCAAAGCAATGTATTCTTCTCTTGGTATTCCTCTGGCACATATTTTCTCCATGTATTTTATTTGATTAAATAACAGCTTGAAAAACAGAAAACATCCATAATTCAGTGTAAACAACTTGAACAAAAATTAAAGTGTGTGACACCAGCCAGACATGCTGGAAACAAGTAATCTTATACCACCATTGTTTCGTTAGCGGTCATGACTCAAAGAGACTGCAGGGGAACAGAAACAGTTTTGATGAAGGGAACGTAGTGATTTGCTTTGGATGAAGTGAAGCAATTCAAATCCGAAAAATTATGTATGCCTGATAATAATTTGCTTCAATCTAACAAAATATCTCCCAGTTAACACTCATTTATAATTCTTTCTGGAATTAGAGTACACATTGCCTAGAGGACATGAAATTAGTAAAAACGGAAATCGGAATTTCAAACCAGCATATCATGTGCTTTCAAAAGAGTCATGCTCACAACTTTTCTATATCAAAGACAGACTTGCTTGGATGCAATTTATCCAAAACGTTATTTCCCACAGTAGATTTAATTGACAATAACTAACTGCACAAGAAAGGTTTTCAAAATCTCGCGTGTTTAATTCTGAGGATTCCTCAGCTTTCTTATTTTTTATTTGTTGGTTGTTTTGTTGTTTTTTTTTAAACTAGAATTGCCCCACTGTCTGAAACTGTCTGAATAGATACATCTTAGATTTTGTTCCCAGTTTGATCGTCTTAGGTTTGAAGGAAGAACAGCCTTAAGTACAGCGTGTATGCAATCCACTGGTAAATTAAGAAACAAAAAGAGAAAGAGAAGCACTTAAAGAAATGTAGCCAAATCAGAGCAAAACTCTAAGCAAGTTTCCTTACTCATTTTTCTGCGTGTTTCGGAACGAAAAGTCTTTCCGCCAATCATGTGTTTTAAAAATAACATGCTATATCAAAGATAGGTGATGTTCATTTTTAAATTCAAGATTAATGTCAAACAGGTAAGCATGAAATGGCCAAACAACAGGTGCAAGTGTGACTGCCTCAGTTTTACAGCTTGTCTCTGTCTTCCTCTAAAATTGCCTTTCAACCCGAGATAAAACCCCCAAGCTAGACAACATATTGGGAGAACTGCCTCTTAAAACACCTCTGTTCCTCCCTTATTTTGTTCTTTTAATATGGTGTTCAGCTGCCATTTACTACAACTTCACTGCAGGTAGGTTACACAGCAGCCTTTGGGCACTTTTGGAGACTTGTAAGGGATGGGAGCCATCAGTGAGCACCCAGACCCAAGGACATCACCCCCTTAAGAGCAGTTAAGACCTCTGCCTCTTCATAGGAATGGTCAGGAAACTACAACTTGTGGCTAAAAAGCACACATCCTTGTTCAGGGCAAACAGAAGAGGAAGAAGGAGCAGACAATGGCAGGAACGACTCGTTTGGTCGAGCAGCATCACAGACTGTAGGCTCTGGGTTTGGGTGTGCACGTGCTGGAAGGGGGTTCCCCCATGCAGATGCTGCTTTGCCCTACCCATCGCCTTCAGGCTGCAGTCCATATCTGTTGTAAACCCCCATATGCCCAAGTACTTCTCACCTACGGCAGAGCTCATAGCGAGTGAGGGCTGAACCTCCGCTGTCCCACATCCCCTCATGCATCCATAGAAATACCTGGCCTGGGCCTGCTTCCCATCGCTTCCCTGCCACCAGCCGTGTTAAGGGCTACTTCTAATTACTCTGTCATCTGAGAGAAATGAACACAACAACCACCAAAAAAACGCGCTTTTTTCTTCAGTAACAAGGTCACAGTGTCAGAAGCCTGCCCATCCACAGCCTCATGCTGAGTGAGCGCTGAAGAACCCTCCCCACGCACATAATCCAATATACTACAAAGAAAACACTAACAATAATAAAATTGAAGCTGTGAAGATTCTCAGTTTTCAGAAGTACAAAAACCTGAAGCAAAGCCAGTAACACGTGCCAGCAGGAGCCCAGCAGCTGAAAGGCTCAGAGAACTATGAGGCAGAGTGGGGCGAGAAGGCTTTTGTTCCAGCACCCAGCTTCCACCTCCGTCTTCAGGAACTGACTGCTCTCAGTAGCAGAACTTCAGCCATGTGTGTCAGAAACTAAAAATGCTTCCGTGGCTATTTGCCAGGACACCGCATGTCAATATGCAATGCCATTTAGACAGACTTTGATTACTGGAAACACTGAAGGAGACAGAAAAAAAATCAGTCACGCAGTTGTCACTTGTAGGAACAGATAAATAGGCTTTCAGTGGGTTTTGAGGTATGAAACACACACTCCGATCTCTGCTATTTAACAGTGATTCACTTTTAAGTGTCCTCCTAGCAAAACCTAGTTATAATTAAAAGGACGACTAAGAGAAGCAATGAAAGGCCAGATATTGAAAATATACATAGCAAAAAAACTATTTTTAGAACTCCATACTACCTTCCAAAAAGTCCTGAAGTTAGTTTATGAAGAATATTTACCTATGCACACAAAAGACGGCATGATAAAAACAATCAATCTGTATTATGGTCCACGTAAGAGTAAAAACTGAACGTTCTTGATTCTCCCCAACTGTTTAAATTCCTCTTAGGACAGCACGAAAGATCAAGCCACATTCTTCTGCTCCAGCATATACTTTGACGAAAAGAGAAATTAAGAGCATCTTTTCCTTGCAGGAAACATTTTGCTTTAGTCAAAAGCAAAAGCGAAGACAGACAGGCGGAAAATAACACTCTGAACAGAATGCCCTATCTAATTCAATTTTTCTTTCAAGAACAATCCCAAGCACCAGACACTCTTAAGCTTTCCCACAGATGGAGCACGCTTGAATATTTAAGATACTAGGGACAAGAGTGAAGTATAGTAGGCATGTCCACTTCACAGGTAGAGAAGTGAGGTACACAAAGAACAACTACCCAGAACATACATGGCAAAGTCACTCTAAAAACAAGTCTAAAACTCAAATGCAGAGTCATGATGGCACAACCAACTTGAAGACTTCAGAACCAAGAAAAAAAATCAAGGTGAGCTGGAGAAGTAGCACACAAATAGACATGACGTACTGCAGGAAAAAAGAAAATCCAGGAAACGGAATGAATACAGAACACTCAAATCAGACAGCAGCCTTAATTTTATTTATTTATTTATTAAAGAGGCAGATAGTTTTGACTTTCATGATTTTTAATTAGATATTTTTCAATAGGGAAGTGCTATTCACAACATTTATTAATGACTGGAGGTAAGGCAAGTAGCCTACTAAGAAGTAAACATATTGATAAAAGAAAATTAGGTTAAGCTCCAACTGAGCATAATGAAGAAAATCAGCCGACTTAATGTAACTTCCTACATTTAACAAGGTAGTAACAAATGGAAATCAATGTAGAGAGAAATATAATATTAATTTTAAAAGGACACCATTTAAACTGTAATTCCATTTTAAGTACCTATCACTTAGTACTCTAACCTACTCATGAACACAAGAAGTCAAGGAAGTCTCAGTATAAATCCGGTAAACTGGATGACTGGCTATTTCAATTATATATCTGCTCTTCTGCAGTGTAAGATAATTACTCTAGGCAACTAAATTGCTGTAATACTCATGAGGTTTTATCTTCTCCTCTGCATCCCTTAAAAAAATGGAACGGAAAATCAGGAAAAGCTGAGAAACCTCTAAGGAGTGTTAAAAAGCAAGAACTGCAACAGCACTGAGAAGAGTTAAAATAAGTCTGTGACACATTTTATTCAGATAACAATTAGGATGTCCAATCATGTACTCATAAATGCCATTGACACAGCTTCAACATACATGCAAAAACTAGCCATTTAAGACAACACCAAATATGCATGCCCTTTCACAACGTCCTATCTGAAACCTTACAGCAACAGATGAGAATCATTTCTCTCAGTCTTTAGCCTGAACTCTCTCTCACCAAAAGACTCCCACATCACTTCCCAATAGTAAGTACCAATTATTGTGACTTCAGAACACAGCAGTTACCTCAAGAGGACACTGAGCAGTAAGTGCTGCTAAATACCACCTTGCAACTGTCAATTCTTTAGAAAAAGACAATTTAATGCCACTGGACTTATGCCTCTTTCAGAAAGCAGCAGTTTTGTTTTGGAAAAGACTAAAAACCTTAACCTTCTTGAGCAACAGATCTTCAGCTACAAAGCAAAGCATAGGTAACAAGAACAAAAAACTCTCTATATGTTCAGGTAATCTCTAATGTAGAGCAATGAAAGCAGATCTCACTAGATGAGTCCTTCTAAAAGCACCAGATTCGGCAAGGCAAACTGCTTCCTTTCAGTAACAGCCTCAGACCAAACTTTTAAAGCTGTGGTCCCTCTCCACGAGGCAATTCCTTCCTCTTCTACAGGTTTCCTCCCATAGTCTCATGCAGCAGAGCCCTCAAGGAGGAAGAACTGTCTGCATCCCTTTGCAGAAAGGCTGGAGTGACTTTTTCTAAAAGATACCACAGAAGCTGTTTCTGTTTCTACATATATCTAATACAAGCCAATACATTTGCTGTTCGCTACTAACTTCTCAGCCTGACCCTGTCTTCCTGGATCTATTTTCTAGGCATATTCCTACAATTAAATCTTGCCACTATGAGTTTAGGTATTAGCTCATATTAATCCAAGGTAAACCTTATCTTGTTATTTTCACCTTTCTTCACCAACTTCACATCCCTTTAAAGTTTTTTTTTCTGCTAATAATGACTTTCTCTATAGCTGTATTTACTGTTGCATTAGCAACCTGCTTACACCTGCAACATGGTTAAGGAGGATGTTTTAAATAAGATGCTATTCAACATAAAACCCCTTGATATTTCTGTGGAACAATACCCCAAGCCCAATATATTTCTGTATTTATCATCTTCATTTTGCCTGTGAACCTAAAAAAACAGCTTGTGAAAGTGTTTACGTTCAAGCCTATTCCTTCTAGAAAATACATATACTTGCTAAGTTAAAGTGATAGATCTCCTTTATTATATTAATGTAAATATATTGTAACTATTGAATTATGCAGTTTTCACCTTTGTATCCTTACTGACTGCTTTTACAGTAGTTTTCCAGGAAAACTCCCAAGATTTGTCTGCCAGTGACCTAAGCATCTGCCAGAGACTGTAGGGTATGCCTTCGACGCAGTTAATTAAATGGATAGTTTCCATGAAGCTACAGGAAAAAACAGCCTTACGGTTGTATATTGAGCTGTACTGAACAGTTTCTGTTCTTCTCTTTTCTCATCTCTCAACCAGCCTTCCTCCCAGAAAAGTACAAAAGGACATGCAAGAATCCATACTTTTGCCTCTGCCACTGCTTTTTGTTGCAGGAACAGCCCCAAAAATACAGCTATGACCCTTCTAGGTGTTCAGATAACTTTCACCATCCCATGCTGAACACCACCACTGCCAATACATTTTATCCTTTGAAAGTATACACAAATGCGTAGGAAACTTGATGTCTGGACTCCCAAGTCAATCCACCCAGGACACTCAACCTCCATTAAGGCTAAACAACCTTTGTTTTCTCTCCCTTATCTTTTTCCAGAGTCCCCCAAATCCTTGAAACAATTGTTATATACATGTTGTTCTCAACATTCTTGATCCCTCAGTTTGTGGCTGGGAGTCCAGGGGGCACAGAATAAACTCAATTCTGGTTGTCTCTCCTAGAACAGAGGCAGGGACTAAAACCACTGTTCTTTGGGAACATGGTATAAAAGCTTCGTTAATATACCACTTCCTCCCCTGGAAACGATTTCATTTAATAACTGAAGGAGACAGGAGTTGCTTATTACAGATTTCTAAACAAACCTTTTATTTTTACTTTAATGCTTTGAACTAAGACAGGTCATTCATTTCTTGTTGCCTACTCCCAGAAGCCACAAAGAAGGATCTTTTTCACCACACTTTTAAATGAGAATACTATAAAAGAAAAAGCGATGGAGCCCATTACAGTTTGGCACCCACCAAACTAATGGGAAATAATTCAGAATAAGGGAATATACTCCCAGACTAGGAACATGTTACCAAATTAAGTTTATCCAGAGTTTTTTGGCTATAATTCTTCCAGATAGTTTTTCACATGTGGGTATGGAGTTACCAGCAATTCTTTCTACCTCCCAATGCTCATCCTCTTCTGTTGACTGTGATCGTTCTTACCCTCAGAGAAGCTCTTGCTTTCCTCACTTCCCTCTGGATGTTAACATTGACATATTTTCGAGTATGTGACATGTGTTCAAGCTGACATTCTCTAAAAAAAAAGGGGATCATTTATCCTCTTACTCCCAGCAGCAGTTAACTAGCTTAATCAGAAAACAAAGATAGACAGAAAAACTCTGCTCACACCTTTGTTCCCTGTTCCTTCTCACCACCCTCAGAGCAGAAATTCAGAAGAACACAATTCAAAATTTACTCTTCTGCCTCTGAGGAGGTTTGGAAAAGGACTACAGAGAAAGCATAGTCTGTTCATCCTTGCCTAGATCTGCTGCGGACCACATTGAGAAAACTAACATTACAAGCAAGCAGCATGACTTTTTGGAAATTACAGAAAAAAGCTACAGTGTTTTAGCCTCAGAAGTTCACACAAGATAACAGATCTGTAATATTGTTTCTTACATCACATTGTCAGGCAATGGCTATACAACAGGAGGGCAACAGAAAAAAGGAAAAAAATCGAAGCCATTAAAGCTTAAATGCCTTACATGAAGGAGAAGGAAGGTCTCTGCTTTGACTAACCACAACAAGCAGTTCTCAAGGCAGCAGAGTTGCTTCGTCCAGATTTTGTATAGGTGTGTGGCCTATGTGCCCTGGGCACCTTCACCTGTTCCCAAGGGTCCTCTCCAGGGATGTCTTCCAGTTTCTCACCCCGGAGGATAACCAGTCCCACATTTCTAAGCAGGAGTTAGCAAGTGCTGACATGTATATCCAGGCTGATGGGTCAGAAAAAGGCCAGTATCAACCTTTGTATTGCCTGTCCTTCACTGGTGGCACTAATTTGCTTCTGTCATCCCCTCCACAAGTTACCGATTTTCATAAAATATGGAAAAACTTAACCTGTTCGAGACTCCCGTATCTTTTGCCAAGTTTGGCTGAAACTGGCTGGCTTTCACGGCAATATGTAAAAATGAGAAAGAAGCCTTGGTCCTTAAGGAACGCAGTAAGGCTTACATCTTTCTTCTAGTTAGGCATGCTGGTTAAGATTCACGTATGCATTGTTTATAGTATCACCTAAATTTTAACTCATCTGTTCCCACTGAATTTGATCCCCTGCTTGTCTGGTTTTTTGCTTACAATAAAAATTCCTTTAACAAAGCATTTGTATTCTGATCATCTTGTGAATTATGCTGGGTTTTCCTTCACATTCTGTAAAATACGATTTTCCCACAAGAGCCCTTAATATGTACCATGTGTATCAGGATGAAATTCCCAGAGGCTAGTAGCTTGTTCAACTTGTGAGAGTTTCCTTGGCACCTACACATTTTTCCTTGGCTTAGTCAGCTGTTGCAGTAAATTAAGTATAAGAATACATTTAACCCCTTGGAACCTTGAAGTTAGGCCACAGCTAGAAAAATGCTGCTGTAGAAAGGCATGTTGGGCACTGATTATTTTCGTTACTCAGAAATCCTCCAAGTGAAAATTTCAGTCATTGGCTAATGTCTTATACTACAAGTATGTATGAGTAGTTGCAGAAACAAAAATGGTATTAAGACATACTACATGAAAGAAGTTATGTACCTTATTCAGTATATCATACCACACCATAGTCATTCTGATCTTCTAAAAAGTTTATTCATTCATTCTCTCATCAGTAACATGACTAACAGTAAAAAGAAAGCTTCTTTCCAACTCAAGCTAATAGAAACTTGAACTAGGAAGCTGTCATTTAGAAGAGATTAAAAATTTCTTCTGGGAAACTTTATGAAACTATTTCTTCCCCTGCTGAAAATATGCTGCTCTACTGAATTCCATGTGTTTTGTTTTCCCTAACACAGTATCTTAAGTCTAAAGTACGCTAGACACTTAAGAATAATACAGTACCTCAAATACTTATTTTTGTGGTTTTGGATCATGAGCAAACTATGAGCAGCTCTCTGTGCAGCTTGAGGAATTTCGATGACAGTATTTGCTGCTCTCTGTATTACCCTTCTATATAGTACACATATCATCGTTTCTCCTTATCTGCAGATGTCCCATTGAGTTCAGAGTCATCACTGCCCTATTTTATAGGATTCCAAGTACAGCGCGGCCTCTTTCCCCCCATACGTTTCTCAATATATAAAGAACGTGTTTCTGTGGCTTATTCAAAATAAGTTCTTTGCATTAAGGATCCTCAGTTACTCTGAAATACTGTAGCTGCAGACATCTATTGTAGGCATCTCTGAAACAAAATGAAGAGAGGCAAGTAATCTTGTTTTTCTGAACTGTTTGCTGAAGAAGCGTAATTCTCTCTGCCTACTTCAATCTAGAGAGTCCTGGTTTGAGGTAGAACAGAACCAACTTTCTGTTCAGTTATTTTACTTCTTAGCTAAGCTTCTTAAAACTCTCTGAAATTAACAGCATATTGTGCAGAAACTGTTCATTCTCAGATTGATAAAACCTGTGTTTATAATTTATGCCAAGGAATGGTATGCAGAGAGGCTCTCGCTTGTACTTATTGCTGTTAACACCCAAGGTCAGCTCACTTCGTTGTGTGCCCCGTTGGAGGGTCGGAAGCAGGAGAGCGTGGAGGGGTCGCACCTGCGGGGAGGAGCGCACAAGACAGGTGACCCAGAACTGACCAACAGGGTGTTCCATCCCATCGGCATCACGCTTAATATAAAAGCTGAGGGATCAAAGGGTCAGCCCTTTTTCTTCTCAGATGCCGGCCATTGGAGGACCCTGTCTGTTCATCTGCCGTTAATACCAATCCATGCATTCCTGAATACAGACCTGGAAATCCAGTCCCCGTCCGTCACTCAGTCCAGTCTAGGACTTCGCAGTCTGGTGAGGTGATCGTCATCCTGGGAGCCTGACATGGTTTTGTATATATTGTACCTATTTCATTACTTCCTTTGTATTATTTTATTAATATTTTCATTAAAGTAGTTTAAT
Source organism: Dromas ardeola (assembly GCA_013398915.1). Lineage (NCBI taxonomy): Eukaryota > Metazoa > Chordata > Aves > Charadriiformes > Dromadidae > Dromas > Dromas ardeola. Next base: position 60,836 of record VYZM01001901.1, read on the forward strand.
TCCTTCTAAACTCATAAATCTCTATCTCAGTTCATATTAAAAAAACACAACCAAAAACAAGCAAAAAACCACCACGTAACCAAAACCCAGCACATTAAAAACGGTTTGCAGCCACAGGGGGGTGAAACACCTTGTTCTAAGTCATGCACCAGACTTGGCAGAGTCAAGAACAGATGCAAGGGCTGCTGACCACTATTAAGACATGGCTCCATCTACAAAAAGCTTCCATTTTGCAAGACCTTACGAAGTCGAACCTGAACCAGGCCTCACATTCAACATTCCCAAAAGGCAAAAGTAAATCAACAAAAACAAACAGATCTTTCACACATATCTGCCCCTAAGCTGCTTTTAATATAACGTGCCTTCTAGGCAACAGTTACCTGACATTTTCTACCACTCCTTTGAAAGCGTGCTTAGAATTCTGAGCTAACACGTGGGAATGTCTCGCACAGCGACATTCCTACATTTTGTCAGTCTTAGCATTATTAAGCATCAGCGACAAATTGTAGTAATTTTGGACATAGATTTATATGAGGTAATTTTCTCAACTAAAGGATAACAAACCTACTCTATCACTAAGATAAAGGTTGGGGTTTTTAAATACAAAAAGTTAAGGGGGAGGACTTTAAAACTAGTCTCAAAATGTTTAGCATATGAGTTTTCTGAACAGCACACAATTTGTCTCGTTACTAAAACAACAAATGAAAGACAAAGAAGCATTACCTTTAGGAGGTAAACCACTGCAAATCCAACATGTGCTTAAATCACAGCACAAGACCTGCAATTGTACTGGACAATTACTAGCAATGGAATGAGGTCATACCCAATAGAGATATTACAGCTGGGTATTTTTATACACATATTACACAGGGTTAAATGGTAGGGAGCACTTGGCTTCCTCCAAAATGTGACAGCACTAGATATTACTAACATATTTCCTACCTGGTTTGTTTGAGCAATATCTCAAATAGTGACAATTTTGTTTCTAAATAAAACTTATTTGCAAGTTCTCCTAAAAAACTATTTGCTCAAATATTCTCATATGGTAAATAGTATTTCCTAAAAGTAAAGAAACTTTCCAGCTTTTGATACAAGTCTTAAAGGGGAAGCCAGAATCCTAAGCAATGGCAATAGACATTTCAGTTATGTCCTCTCCTATGAAACACTTCATTAAAAAAACAGGGAATTAGCTTAGTGCAGAAGCAAAAGCTTGCTGCAATTGTTTCAACTCCACTAAATTTTAAGAAGCTACAGTACTGCTTGGCCACCACTGATGGGAGCGCAAAGTTTTCAAGTGAAAAACAGGATTTTGTGTGGTTCTCTTTACTGGGGTGAATTGCATTTGACAGGATAAAGTCATCTCGACTCAACTTTACATTGGTTCTTACTAACAGATGGTGAAGATATGTGGAAGGAAAAATGTATTGGAAAAGTCTGTAACCAGGATCTGCAAGCAGAAAGCTAATATGATTAAATTCAACCTGAAATATCAGTTAATAATAATTTTCTATTAGTCTTGCTTATTTTATAAAGAGAGTAGTCACTCATACTCAAGAAGCCTTTCTTTATATTCAAAGCAGTTGTGCAATTTGCAGAAGTATTATTTTTAGTGGTTTATACTTTGAGGAGGTTAATGCATATCAACCAAGCAATCATCTGGGCAGATCAGACAAGTGAGATGTTTTACTTTTTGCCAGAAATATCCACCTATTGCACCCAACATGAAATACAGCAAGCAGGTCAGTGTAACTGCTTTTAATACCCTGTAGGTATTACAAGGTGCTGAAAATAGCACAACTCAGCAATGATCCTAAAAGCAAAGCACAGTTACAAACTGAAAAGCATCTCCTTTAGGAATGGACCACACACTTTGTCTTATTTAACAGCTAGGACTACTGCTGCATTCATAGTTTAGCTGATAACATTGTTTTGGAAATTATCCACTTTTCAATTAAGGTATCAGCATTGCCAGAGGGATCGAACAACTTGCAGCAAAACACAGTAAGGTCAAGGTATATGATGTTTTCTTCCCCTCAGCTCCTGCCTGCAGTAAAATGTTGCTAAAAAAAGGAAGTAGTTTCCTCCCTGCTTTCCATCCTACAGCTTTGCCTACATAATTCTGATTCTTTAGTTTTACTGTTGGAAATAGGCTGTAATCTTTATGTGCAATAAATATTAATACTGCAAATTCACTGCTGGTTCACTTGTAAAAACATGATTTGCAGTCATACCTGCATGAGCTACTGTTGGCACAGCGAAGGAAGGTGTCTGCATCTTCATGGCTGTGGAAGTGTAAGTTCTCTCTGCCATATATCTTAGAGGCCTGGCATGTGAATAGCATACTTATGCTGGAGCGTCAAGTGGATACAAAGTGTGCTATTATTTCATGATTCTGCTAGTCTTGCTTTATATCTAAAAGCAAGGAGAAGAGAAAAATTCACTGACAGCTTGGGGGTATCTCAACAATGCAAGATTTGGTTTTGCCTACCCAAAAACATTCAGCTATGGCTTTCCAATTTTTCTTCTACCTTCTAAAGGTCATACTTGCCATGCGATGTAATCCTTGTCTCCTACATAGAGGTGATAATGACAGCCATCTTTATACACATAAAAGCAACCCATTTTCCATTTCTAGGGAAAACTGCAAAAGGCAGTCTCCCAGGGTTTCATTCACCTTTCATGTAGAGTTTACCTCACGTTGTACCTTTCTACAGAACACCAGCGTTCAGTGAAGCACTGTTCCTTCACCATGCATTTGGTCTAAACTACCTCGACTGGCACGGCAGATTCTATCCACAAGGTCTCCAAATGAAAAAGAAAAATCTCATCTTTCAGAGATATAAGAGAACCCCCACAATTAATTAGAAGAACAACCCAGGAGGTTATCCCCTGCAAGCTCCCTAAGTAACTCAGTTCAAACAAGTTTCTTTGTTTCTCTAATAAAAAAAAATCAGAAACAAATATCTATGTTAACAGCACTTACAATTTACTCATTCATACAATTCACAGAATGTGTGCGCAGGCAGGAGGAAGAGATGTTAATCTGTCAGTCTTGTATCAGTGTGACATTTTCTATAGTTTTTTCTAGTTAGATTATATATGGTGGTTTCTTGCGCTGTGGACAAGACAGTGCACACACACACTCATCCCTCCCACACCCACTGCAATCAGTGGGTCAGCCTCCAGGAGAACTAGACACCCTCACATATAAGGTCAGATAGCTGGCAGACAGTCACAGCAGAATACTGTATGAATGTGTGCACTCGGAGCACTATAATAATTATTGAGGAGGATTTTAATTGGTCTGCCCCTTGTTTTCGCAATTTGAATTCATTCCAAGCTCTCTCTATTGTTTCTGTATCTTTCTGGCACAATGCTCCATTTCCAAGTTCTCCTTATTGACAAGATATTGACAAGAACTGATCCTTAGTTCTGAATAAAAGGCAAGTTTTCCAATAGTTTTCTGCAAGTCATTGATGTGACTATGTCACAAGACACTCCAAAACCTGAATTTGGGAACATAACAGACAGTCTGGCCTGCTGAGGAGAGGTTGCTGTGAAACACATAACACAACCAAAACCTCTCATGAGAGTATTAAGTTTCATCTTACATCGGCCGTTTCTTTTCTCCTCACTGTCCGTACCAGAACACAGATCCTCACTCACTCCTTTCATGACTAGATGTTTTCTACTAACTGTCCACAGCTACTTCTGTGAGGTGAACATGAGCTACCAACACTGGGATGGTGAGCAAGCAGAGGGGCTCTCAGCATCCTTAAACATCAACTCTCTTTGGCTAAGAAGTTGGAGACATACCCCAAGCACTGCAAGCACAACCCCACGCACAACACCAATGAACTGCAAAGGAAGAGAGACTCACAACCAACAACAAGACCTTGGTCTGTAGGAAAGTGCCATCTCCAGCTGTGACTGGTCAAAACTCCAAATGGAAGAGAGGGAACAAGTGGAAGAGAAGGATAGAGTTTGGTCTGTTAGCACCTTTCCTAAAACTGCATCACAGCACAGCACACACAGATATATTCATGTATAGAAGGCAGAAACACTATGAAAATGAGGCAACTTATTCACAGTCATGTCATGAATAAGCAACAGAGACAAAATCTGAAGAAAACTATTCCCTATTCAGCCGAGCACATACACAACACACTGGGTGGTGAAATGTCTAAGCACATGCTTCTGCAGTGCTGGCTTCTTCCAGGTTTTAATACTATTGCAGTCTACATAAACTGATAAACAAATCCAAAGAAATTACCCTTCCTCACTACATACCCAATCTCCCCCTGCCTCTTGTATTTCTTTATGGGGTATACAGTTCATTATGAGAACCTTACTAGCACAGCCACATAAATCATTTTGGCTTAAAACAAACTAACAAAAAAGAAAAGCCTCTGAATGGATACCAACAGAGGGGTAGAACATGGTATATATCTGGCTGTTCTCTGACTTCCATTCATATTTTCAGATGCTTAAAAGCACATTTATCACTGAAGAGGAGAACAACTTGGGCAAACAAATGACATGCACGATTTTTGTAGTAAAAGTGCAGAGAACTTTAAAGTAAGAGCTAAAGTTCTGTTTTTCGTTCCAGCCATCAAATGTAACTGTATACTTTACTACATATGCTTTTTATTTCTCTGATCTGCAAACCATTCCTGTCAAATCCCCAAAGTAAGTGTTCAGTCCCAAGGTCACTACAAACACATAGTTCTCTTCTTCTCTCTCTGTAAATCAGTTTCAGTACATTTTTTGAGGATTTTCAGTCCCTTTAAAGCAAGAGAAGGCTTTTCACCATGTCAAATTGTTATTTTAAATCCCTTACTGGCCTTTATTATAGCCTTATAGGCCTTTCTTATTGCAGTGTAACTGCTATCTTCCAAAACTGCTACTTGAAAAAGCTTGTTCACAGCCACTTAGAAAAACTACACAGGAAAAAGTGCTAGCATTGTATTTTGAATGGCACAAAACATGAGAATATACCTCTAACCAGACCTGTGCAAGAAACGGGCAGCTAGTTATGCTCTGACAACTCACATCTCTGCTGTTACCTCTGACTCAAAGGAGGAAAACCACAACCCACAGCCAAATCACTATAGAATCTTATCCCCTGACTTCCTCTTTCTCTGGACCACTTTTCATATTGCAAGCCACTCAGCCTTTGAGTTAGCTATTCATGAGCCTGTTACACCCTCTCCTCCCAATCCGACACCAGCCAAGTCATGATGCTTTACAGTGGTAGTTCCTTTCCTTGTTTTCGGCTCACCTCCACTTCTCAATGAATCTTGTTGGTACTCCTGTTTTTATTACTTCCTTCACCTATTTAACAAAGATTTTGCTCTCCAGTTACTCAAGGTGCTCCCCCAGTTTTTCTTTCCATAGCACCTGTCTCAAAGACGATGTGTTCTCTGCATTGCCCACACATAAAGGAACAGAAACAGAACACAAGATACATTTAATATGTGAATTAAAAAAAAAAATACAAGAAATACTCACCTCTGGCAGGGAGAGAAAACCTCTATTCCATTAGACACAAATTAGTTAACACAAATTAGCAGGTAGACTTCTCATATAAACACACACCTATGAAAGATGGGAATGTCTACCTGCTGTGTGAAGTCTCTTACTTCCAAGTGAAATTGTAACTCCTCTTTTTTTTTTTTTTGCTAAAATACTAGTATTACTGAATTTTCAACTCAGTACACCATCCCCTCTTGTTTACTTTCCTGGAATGATCTAACATAGAAATGCCAGGATTTATTGTTTCAGAGTCTGCTCTGTCTGATGTTCATCATGAACATCAGATATCTAAGGGTATTAATTTCATTTCAATTTACCAGGGTTCAACCCAATTTGATTTATGCTTGCCCTACCCTATACTTCCTATTCTTCTGCTGTTGCTGAGTGATGAAACTTACTTCTTATGACTGTTTTGAATCATTAGAGAGACCATCTAGCAAGTCTTCATAGAGCTCAGCAGACTGGCCAGACAGGCCAGGGTTTTCTTAAGCTATTTTTTAAAGCACTGACACCCCAGCAGCTCTCCACCTATTAGTTGTATTTATTATACATTTGATCTGTTTAACAAGAAACTGATTGTTCAATCAAGCAAAAGACAACAGCTGTGTCTTCCCTGTGGATACATGTTACCTACAGGAAAAAAGAGCTTACCACTTAAATGTTTTACATGCCCATATTAATGAAGACCTGTTGTGCTGTCATGATAGATCCTCCTTTCAGATTATACTGTACATCACTGTTTTGCATCTTTAATAAACCTCTTCATGTTACAATCATTAAATTGTATAAAAGGATCAGAGAAGCTTAACTAGGATGCCACTTTCCTAACCAACATTGCAACTAGTAGAAATTATACGGGTAAATCTTGAAGGTTTGGATTAATTCTAGTGAACCCCTCCATATTTTATAAATCAAGATAATTCATACTGACACATCTTCAAGTAATTTCTCCTGTTTTTTCAGGAGCTGTTTTAATCTGTGAGAAACCCCCCACATGACAATCTAAGTGTTGAGACCGATCTGCCTACACCTTCTTCCCAAGAAAATACCTTCAAATAGTTTTTATTAGAATATTATTTTTTTTTATTTTACAGACAGAAAATTCAAGTTAACTGGACCAAATGGCACAAATACCACGCTTTCAAACACCACTCTCCCCTTGCCCTATCATGTGCCTGTGGTCATGCCCGTGCCTCCAGTCCTGTCCTGCTGGCTCTCACAAAAGGACGACTAAGCAGTTCTTTCCTTCCTCTATGAGGAGCCCTGATGCATCTGCCAAGGTCTGTGTGCGCACTGGAAGCACCCATCCCTTACCCCATGAACTTCATCCACCTCATAAGTATGGTATGTAGCTGAAAGAGAGCTAGCAATAGCATGAAAGATCATCCACAAGAACTCTGACAGGAGAAATGCAGGATCCAGGGGGAAGAGTGAGTGTCTGTGAGGATGTTTTCTAATCCTTAAAGGATGTATTTGGAAGCTATTCTGTACAGAATTAGGCTTGGTTTGTTTTTTGTTGCAGATCCAAACATAGCTTCTGAAGGAGAATTGGCAACCAAGAGTCTCCCAAGTGTAGCTCATCCAAATGAAGAATTAGTATAGTGTGTATGCTTGTTATACATTTGATGCCATGTCTGCGTAATATAGTTTATGTACTGTCTGGTACAAAGTACTGCCCAGCACTTTCTCCAAGATGAGCATAAGAAACATCTACCCCTGAAAAAGTTATGTCGTATCTACAGCTTCAGAAGTTCAAACTTCACTTCATGATTGCGACCTCATAGCTGTCAAGTAAGTTTGCTGTTTTTCAAGTAATATTTGAAAATATATTCTAAGCATACAACTACACAAGAACAGGAGCAACACATAAACAAACACTAGTTAAACTGTTGATGGTACAAGAAAAGTTAGTCATCCTACTCCATATCTCTCACTTTAAAGGGCAGAATTCCAGAAGACACTAGCATCTCTTGTTCGGATTCAACAAGTGCAACATACACCTAACTTAATTCATGGCATTGGCTCCATTTTCTTTGGCTCCTTACAAGCCTGTTTTATCTCACTGCTTTTTAAAATCACTATCTTGCATAGAACTCAGTTTCAAGGCAAAAGGCTAACGGAATATGAAAACTACAGACATTTAGGCCACCATTATGTTCTAGTAAACCTCTTAAAGGGTTAGAGGAAACACATTTAGGAGATTGTCCATTTACAAGACACAAAGGAAAAGGGTTCTGCGCAAAGCTTCATTTAAGGTATCCCAAAAGAAACGAAGAAAGCCTAAATCACAAGATTAAAGAAGAAACACCATACTAATGTGTAAGGGCTTTTACAAAACTGATCCTTCCCCAGGACACCAGGCCTTACCTAACCAAAAAATCTGCAGCTTTTAAAGAGGTTTTTTTTTTAAAAAAACAGGAAAGGTTTTCTCAAAGTTTTACCCACCTCTAATGTCAATTACAAGGTACATTCACCTCTCTACCAAGGACTTTGGCATTACAGGACAGAGGGGAGATTTAGATATCAGGAAGAAATTCTTTACTGTGAGGGTGGTGAGACACTGGCACAGGTTGCCCAGAGAAGCTGTGGACGCCCCATCCCTGGAAGTGTTCAAGACCAGGCTGGATGGGGCTTTGAGCAGCCTGGTCTAGTGGGAGGTGTCCCTGCCCATGGCAGGGGGGTTGGAACTTGATCATCTTTAAGGTCCCTTCCAACCCGAACCATTCTGTGATTCTATGACAGCATCTATCTCAAATAACCTTCCATTGAGCAAAAAAAGGCAAACAAAACCAGAAGAAGCCCTCCCCCAACACACACCAGCATACTATATTTTTTCAGGTAGAAAGTATGTTTTAATCTATAGTGCAAGTTCATCTGCAAGTCAATTCACAATGATGCGATACACACATCCTCTGATTTTAGTAAGCACATTTTAAAAGTACGTCAGCAGTTTAGGTACAAAAGCCACCTTCCTGTGAACAGACTGCAAAATGAGAAGGCACTCTCTTTAAGAGCTATAAAGTCTGTGAGGAAGAGACACGATTACCACTTCATTCTACTTCTCATTAGGTGGCAAGTCTGTCTGCAATTCCCTTTTCCACCGCTGAGCTCAGGGGCAAAGCAGACCAGTTTGGGAACAGACACAGGTCCCACCGGAACACCGGCAAGACACCGTATTCCTCCACAAATGCACTGCTGCTGAAAGGGAACCTGGAGGTTTGTTTGACACTGAAGGTTGTTCCTTAAACACATCACACGCTTCCACAACTATCAAATTCCACTTTCTTCACTGAGAATGACACATTGGGGAAAAAAAAACCAAACAACCCAAGTACACCAACAGAGAGCAATATTTCATGATACTGTTAACAGCACTTCTGCCTAGTATCTTCACCTTTTGCAACACTCCTATCATATTCAAATATGGAAACGCTGTGCTGTATCAGCAAAGTAAAATTCAGAAATGTCAATTAGGTAAAACAATCAGTAAGCTTTTGTTCTGAATGGGGACAGATCTTACTTGAATGCCATTATTTTAAACCCAAAGTGACAGCGATAAAGGAAAGAGCTTAACTAGGAACTGCAATTGGTTTGTAAAAACAGTTTACAAGGCCAAATGAGGACTCTTACAAGCTGTCTTTTTAATCTAATGATTTAATGCTTATAGACATTTGTTTTAAGAAATAAACATGTGAAGACTTAAAAAGGACTAGATCAAGACTTATGGGTGGGAAGTGTTGGGCAGGGGGTGAAAATCAGCACTGTATTTTCTGAGATTACAGTGGTTCAGTTTTATGTCCATCAGGAAAGTTTTATTTTCCCTACCACAGTCATTTAATAATCTCTAGAGTCTGTGGACACATGAGTACAGTACTAAAGGGAATGCTGCAAAACAAAAAAATCCTCACACCCCCCTACAATCCAAAATTTGGCATTTATAACAGTCATTATTTTGATCTTACATTTTGGAATTAAACAGAGACTGGTAATACACTGGGGAATGAAGTAAATGCAACTTCTAAAGCAATACCCAGAAGAGTGGTATGATGATACCAGGGGACAGTGAAGCCCAATTGCCCAACACTACCTGTCACTGGAATGCAGTTGTCCAGCAGAATTATTTAATAAACACGAGCTTCTCCAGGTTTCTATTAAAGGCAACATTATTCAACCCATTTACACAAGGGAATACTTCAGTCACCCCACATTCTCTCAGACGTTACGATTAATCCCTGCCTCCTAAGAAACCTCTCGACCCCTCTGCTTAATCCAAGTACTAGCTGCGTAAATGCTTCACGTTATTTAATTGGCACTACACAAGGAACACCACAGATGCTGAGTAACATTCTGTACAGGCCCCTCATTATAGGGGCATTAGTGAACGCAACCCCACTTCCGTGGCCAATTTCCTGTACAGTAGCGCTTTCAGCTCACCTTTGAAAGCCTCCTCAGCCAGGACTGCACAGCAAACCTCTGTTCCTGGTAACAACAGAGAGCTTCTCGTGGCTAGTGCAGGGCCAGATGGACAGTTGTTACCAGTTACGCCACTCACCGCCTTCCTGAAGATCACCGCAGAAATGATATAGTCAATCGTGTCTGTTGTTCAGGCTTGCATTGATCAGCCCAGCAGTGAGCTAAGTGAGAGCTTCAAAGGGAAGCACTTATAGGAAAAAAACAAACACACACACCCCCCCAAAAAAAAACCCCTAGAGCATCTCAAATGAAATCCCTTCACTGGAAGGCCTGCCATCAACAAGTTGAAAACCAAAACCTGGTAAAATAAAAACCTAGTGGTTCTGATCAGCTAAACTTTTGCCAGCGTGGGATCACATGGGAAAAAAGCAACCAGACAACCAGACAGTAAACTCTGAACTAAATACAGATGCATAACCTGAAGAAAATACTAATTTTGGGCACTGCTCACGAACAGGATGGGCAATCCTGGCATACATGTCAGATACAAAAGGAAATGAATGACAGAAGCAAGGTTTTTGATGTTCAATGTATTAACTGAAAATTATTCCATTTTTAATCTTCCTTGTTTTACTTCACAAACTACTTCTGTGCCAGTGTCTGCAAAGGTACTCCATCTTAAGAAGACGTCACAACTCCCAGAAATATTTTAGCTGCAATTATTTAAGACAAAACTTTGGTAATTGAAAGAAACAAGAGAGAACAGGGGGAATAAGCATTATTTGGTGCAACTTGCTTGCACTTCGCTTCTCAAGCAGCCCTGTAGCTTCTTAAGCATAGCTGCAGAAGAATTCTTACAACAGGCACCTTTTTAGTGGCACAGATTTCTTGAGTCAAGCTCCCATCTTTCCTTACTGTAAGGAAAACACCCCATCACTGACTCGACTTCTGTGAAGCTGTACATCAACATTACAGCTGAGAAAATCCCATGGTCTGTGCAGCCAGCGAGCAGTTGACCACCTGTAAACTAAAAAAAATTGATCTTTTTTCATTTCTTTCAGTCAGTCTAGGATTGCCACCAAGACACTGTGCCTAGTCCCTCTACACGTACAAGGACATCAAGAAAGGTTCCCAAGCAGCATTAAATGCAAAGTCTGCCTCTCCATCCCACACTGTGCAAGGCTCATTAACAAATACGGAGCAAGGCTCTTTCTCCCCTTCAGTCACATGCTGCTGTAGGGTAATAAAACTAGTGGTTGTGCTTTTAGAAATTTTTCAAAGGGAGGGCTTGAACTGTGTATAACAATGCTGAAATGGCAAAGACTGTTCACAGTATATGACGTTTAAAAGTGTTTTTTTTCTGAGACTGTGGTGCAGGCTTCTAATTAGGGTTTAGGAAGGGAATATATAGCAGGAGAAGAATGTGTCTTTAGAACTCGCGTTTCAGTGTTTCCAAAATATAAACCAAATTGCCTGGTGGTCAGCAGCTATTACCTTAGTCCTGCAGCTTTAATACATCCTTAGTAAACTCTGAAATCAAGATTCCTTGGATAGGAAGTCTACAATTAACCCCTAAGCATTTAATAGTCAAGTCACAAATACCTTCTGCATAATTAAGATTTATTATAGAACAACTACTGCAGTCAGGTTATTGTAAAAGGCAGCATTCTGAAGAGACATAGTAGCTGTTGGTCATTAGCAACTTGCTATGCTTCTATAAAAAAAAGGAAAGAAATCTACATTAGAGGAATAATTTCCTGCAGCAGTTTAGAATTACCTGACCAGTGCTAAGGAAAGTACCAGATCTGGTACAGCTGAGGTTGATGAGCAGTCACTGTTCAAAGAACAATTATGAGCACTTGAAAAATCTCCCTGCCTACTACTCCTTGCATTGTGTGAAAAGTGATCCAAACTGGTCACCACCAGGTGATCACTGATCATCACCAAGATGCTGGGAAAATGGATCCAATCCCAGAAGCCGTTTACAGATGTGTTTGCATGTAGGAAGCAAACTATTAGTGTTCCCCTGCTAACCTCAGCTTGGCAAGCAACCTCAGTACATCCAAAAAAAAAAGGTATTACAGACCAACTGGGCACTGCACTGTAAATTCACATGTCAGTCAGCCTGTAGCACAGGTATACTAAATGACAGATCACCAATTTTCTATAGGACTGGCAACTCAGAGGGAAATACTGTCGTCACTGAACCTGACTTAGACACTGTAGTCTTCAATATCATGAGAAAACAGTAAATTTTGCTGAGATGCAACTGTGAAGAACACTGTTATGAGTTGGAAGAACAAAGACGACAGAGAAAGAGAGAAATGAATGTCACCTGAGGGTCTAGAAATTTGACTGGGATCCCACATAAATCAGCTGAAGCACAAATAAGGACTGTGTGCATGCTTTTAGCTCTTCGTAAATGAGGGCTAAAACATGCCAGTCTCACTGCACAAGCACATCACAGTGCTGACACCAGCTGACATAGCAGCCTATTGAGCCTCCTGGTGTGCCAAGAGTATGATGTCGTACCTTCACTGTCTACCAGACTCTTGAAAAAAAGTTAAATAACTTTCTTCTGGAAGAAAAAGAATAAAAAGACAGAAAGGGGACAGTAACAGTAGGAGGGACAATTTCTGTCAGGAGGTGATGGGAGAAAAATAGGTCATGTGCTAGTTCCACGCTCCCGCCTTTGTGTGGATGTGTAAGCACACACAGACACAGTGTTGTACAGAAGAGCCCTACGGTACGAGAACTGGGGTACACAGAAGACAGGGCCTTTTCAAATATGACTCAGTAATTGTGTAGCCAAAGGGGACAAGCTGGAAAGAAGGGAAAAGGAATATAAGGGATTACCTGTGGATAGTCCATGAAAGGGTCTGCGCTCAGTTTCACACACAAAGGAAGCATATCATTCTCTCTAGGAAACTAGTGAGATTTGCAACTCCTGTGACTACAGATTTTCAAGGTTGCTCTTATAACAGCTCAACCTCTTCCCTTGAATTTCAAAGCACAACCACTAGTTTTATTACCCTACAGCAGCATGTAACTGAGGTGGGGAATGGGCTACAGACCTTCCATCCCATCTGGTCTGGTGGGGGGAACCCTAGACCAAGTGCTCAGCAGAGCACTTCCTAGTTCTGCCACCGGCCTCTCAGGACAATTTGCCACCATGTCTCATGGTCTCCATATCTGTAAATAAAGAAACATAGCTCTCCTCTGTGAAATGTTTTGACTTCCACAGTTAAAATTCGTGAGCTAAATATCATGGCTGAACCCCACAGAATCTGAGCTGAAAACTGAAATAGCTACCAATGCTTTAACTATCCCATACCGTGCTCAGATAAACAAAGGAGTCAAAAACAATATTCTTGTTCCTACACTTGGAAGCAAACCTCACTGAGGCTTTCTCTCCAGAACACCAGTAGGAAACATTCAGAACCATGAAGACCCAGAATGCGAAAGGAGAGGTATACGACAAGGCCCCGCGCCTCCTTCCCTCCCCTTCTTTCCTCTCCAGAGGCAGCAACAGCCAGCAGTAATCATCTGCCAGCAGAGTAGCTGTATTCGCCGTGCTAAACACACTGAACACAAAAGGCTGGATGAGAGCTGCCTGATAAAGCTGTTAGTGCGCCAAAGGAGCCCTCCATGTGTTGGTTTAGAGAAGAGGATGCGCTGCACGAGCACTCCCATGTAAGTCAGGGCAGCGGCATTCTGGTGTCATTATTAAGCACAGAGCACAAGCACGCGGGCCTTCCTTGCCATGAGTGAGAGGGGTTGTGAAGGCAGAGTAGGCTCCAACGCAAAGCAGCCCACATGCAGTTGCCTCCAGACACATGAATGGGGAAAGGGAACGCAAAAGAAAACAGAGACTGCTCTGTTCGGTACTTCGAAGGATACGAATGGGCTTGTGAATGATTTTGTGGAAATGGGCACTTTCCTGAAATGCACCGTATTTAATTTGTCCGACAGCTGACATAAACCTGTATATTTCTGAGGACATACGATGGTTGGGCATGGCAGAGGTTATGTATGTGTTAGCTTCAGTGCTACTGGCTATGGATTTGTGCACATGTGCATTTGTGGGCAGATCAAACCTAAAATAAATTCATAGTACAAAATGTGATTACTATATGACACTACTGTATGAAAGCTGCTGGATGAAATCAGTCAGAAAGCTCCAGACCTTTTTTTTTTTGCAATTTGCATGAGTAGCCATGTAGACCACCAGAAAACAATCAGAGAAAGTCAATTCAGAACAGAAAATTCTAAACTCCTCTCTAGCGCTGGAGGGCAACACTTCAATACATACAATTACACAGATACAGAAGTGACAGCCCGTCCTTACCCTTCCAGACTGAATTATAAAGGGTTACCTTTGTTTAAAACAGTAACAGGGACCAATGAAAGCTTCCAATTCCAGCCCTCCCCCTAAGTAGTAGTAGTTTTTTGGTGGGGTTCTTGGTTTTTTGGGATGGCTTTTTCTTTGGGGTGGGGGGAGAGGATTGGGGGGGCAGAGAGGAGACAGCCTACTCTATTCCCACTGCCTGCATTGAGACTGAAAACTTGTTGCCAAAATCAACATGAAAGGCACTTGAGAGTTTGATTTTTAAAATTACCTATGTAAAGGTTATTTGTAAAAGTACAGGTCTACTTGAATTTCCCATTCTATCAGGAGAGAGTAACAAAAACTTAAAACTCTCTCCTTTTATCCTCTAAGATAACCCATCCACTCTTTTTCACCCAAAACTTCAAATGAAGTGTTTCAGATCACCAAAGAAAAATTTATGAACCTAAATTTTTAGCTAGGCAAAGAGATCATAGAATGGTTTGAGTTGGAACAGACCTTTAAAGGTTACCTAGTCCAACCCCCCTGCAGGGACATCTTAATCTAGATCAGGTTGCTCAAAGCCCTATCCAACCTGACCTTGAATGTTTCCATCATGAGGCATCCACCTCCTCTCTGGGCAACTTATTCCAGTACCTCACCACCATCACTGTAAAATATTTCTTCCTTATATCTAGTCTAAATATACCCTCTTTTAGTTTAAAACCATTACCCCTTGTCCTATTTCTACAAGCCCAACTAAAAGTCTGTCCCCATCTTTCTTATAAACCCCCTTCAGGTACTGAAAGGCCGCTATAAGGTCTCCCCAGAGCCTTCTCTTCTCCAGGCTAAACAACCCCAACTCTCTCAGCCTGTCTTCATAGGAAAGGTGCTCCAGCCCTTTGATCATCTTTGTGTCCCTCCTCTGGACCCGCTCCAACAGGTCCATGTCCTTCTTATGTTGGGGGCCCCAGACCTGGACACAATACTCCAGGTGGGGTCTCACGAGAGCAGAGTAGAGGGGCAGAATCACCTCCCTCGACCTCCTGGCCATGCTTCTTTTGATACAGTCCAGGATACCCATCTACATCACAAAAACCACATTGCAAGACTTACAGTCCTGCAGTGAAGATGGAACAGTAACAAGCAAGTCCGTACTGAAAACTGCTGATAGCAAGTTAAGACGTTTCAGGGATGAGTGGGGACATCTTGGTCTCATTTCTAAGCAATTGTCCAGCTTTTTTACAAGCTGACTATGTTACTGCATACACCAAACAGTGTAAGTATAGCTGGAATTTCAGAGTGCAAATCCACTGTGTCATTTACAGGCTCTGTTCAAATACCATTTGCTAATGATTGTGTTTCCTCGGGATTGCGTTCCTCCCTTTCTTAACCCGTGATCAACTCCTAAGTCTATGCAGTAGATTTATTTCAACTACTACCAATCATTTACATGCCTTGCCTCTATTATAGTTTTAAGGAGTTCATACTCACTCAAGTTTTCTCCACACATCAAAGTGAAAACAGGAACTGCCAAGAAGAACCTGGTCCTTCAAGTCTTGATGTCAATAACCTCCTGATCACACAGCAACAGCCCGCATCTCTGCTTCTGTTTCAGTAAAATTCCACACTGCTTTAATATTTAATTAATGGAGTCTAGGAAAGCAACACTAAAATATTGCTGCTACATTTTCAACAGCTCTGGAAGCTCAAAGGAGAATCCATACAGACCACAAAGCATGCTTGCATGTAGCAGCCCTGTTAACAAACTCACATCTGAAATCAAGTTTCCCCTGGGTTGATTCCCAAAGTCTGTAGTTCCCTAGTTCCCTGTCTTGAATACTTCCTGCTGTCTCCAAGCTTCTGCCAGGGCAAAAAGCCTGCTGGTGGTTTTACCTCCACTCCAGCCAGGGCCCTGTTTACATCTCTAGTCTGCAGAGGTAAGGAATAGCTGCCAGCAAGGATTACAGATTTTTTTGTACTTGACTGTCACTACATAACGAAGATGACTTCTGTAACATCAGTATCAAGTAGTATGTATTGCAGAATGCTCTTCACAGAAAAGATGTTCTACCCCTAGTAGTACCCCTAGTATATGATCTATCCCTAACTTCTGTTGTTTTACTCTTCATGCCTTCCAGACAAAACTTTCCACACTGCAAATTCCTCCCACTTTGCTCAACCTCAGCAATAGTATCCAAAAGTTAACACAAAAATATGGTACTGACTCATAAAACCCATAATTCCTCTAAATGCCCTGACAAATATATTTTCCCTACCTAAAAAGACTAGATTTGCTTTACAATTACATAAATTCCAGGACATAGACCAACCCAGAAAAGGGATGGTTATCAGATCTTTTTCAACTCTTGAGCTATGCTTATGCTAATAAATGTAGTACTTATCACTAAGCGCAAAATGGACCGCTGCCATTTTCTTCCTTTTACACATATAATGCTGAAGTGTGTATATACATATATATATACACACACACACATATATATATATGTATGAGCCGAATTAGTCTTGGATATAATTTCTGCCCAGGCTAAGGAGCTCCACTATTTTTATACATCTTCTCTCACCACGAACATTAAGAGATATCTGAAGAAACCAAAGAGCCACTCTACTACCCATATTAGCAGCAGACCCTAGCATGTATCTGCAACACACAAAAACAGTCATGAAGAGGGAAGACAACACTGCTTAGCAGGCTCCTTGCACGTTGTGTCCTATCCATACCCAAATTTTACTTGCTCCCCTCAGTTTAACTACCAAATCAAATCACAACTCGGGAGACTGAAGTTGCCCACACTTTATTCCATCTGGCCATCCCAGCTAACCACACTGCCTGAAAACAAGCCATATCCATAAGAGCTCCCTAACTTCCAGAAAAAGTTTCAGTATTCTCCCTAGGCTACATAGGGAAAGGCCATAACCCTACATAGGCTACACTGTGACACACAGGTTTGAAAAGAACCATTGTTTTTCTTGATTAACAAGTTCGAACACACAAATATGAACACTGTATGCACTCCCCCTCCTCTTGCAGTAATTTCCCAAGTAGTAGATGGTAACAACAGGATATCCTTAAGTCTCTAGGATTTCTTATATACTCACGCTATCAATGCCTTTCAACACCAGCTCTACTACAAAGCATTTTTTCACAAGGTATTTTGAAGTTTTACCATTACTGTGGTCATACCTATTCCGCTAAGAAGTTTTCTCTTCAGCATGAAGACTTTCCATTTTACAAAGTCAAACTCTGGCTCCACAGATCACTGTGGAAGTGATTTTTGAAGTCAATGGGAGCAGGATTCAGCTGCCTCAGTTCAGTTTCATTACTTTATTTGCCCAGCTGGATTACTGAGGATGAAGAAGAGCAGTATAAAAAGGGGTGAGGGAAAGACAGTCTCTTTGTACCTTTTCCTGCAATAATGTTAACAGGGGAAGCCAAGGAATGAGGACACCTCATATTACAGAGGCAACTAAAAAGAAAACCCAGCAAAAGTACCAGCCCCTTACTAAGCACATCTGCCTGAAGCAAAGCCAACTTTCATCACGTGCCTGTAAGTTTTTTTAAGTAGGTATGTCTTGCCAGTTTCCAATGCGGGGGGCAGAACAGGCAATTTTTTTTTTTTTAAATAATATATATGGACACAGCTGTGAAAGATAGTCACATCAAAAGGAAGAAAGAAGGGGGATGTTAATAAACACCCAAACCAGACGGGCCAATCATCGATAGATGGTGAAAAATTTGACAAATTTTTAAATCTTTCATAAAAAGCTAAGTTTTAACAATCTAATACTAAACCCAAAATTCCTGTCAACCTGAAAGCAGCCAACATCAGCACTGTATTTCACTGTACAGTATTACCATTAAAAAACATCTGGAAGACTTGGAACCAAAATGCTGTAGCTCCAAATTGTCTAGGAAAAACAACAAATGATACAAAACAGCCTAAACATTTTCACAGAAAATGCTTCTCTATAAAGGTTGCCACACATGCAGATTTTTACTGAAGAACTCTGACAGTAAGTATTCCATTTCTTTGTACATGTAGAATCATTCAAAAATTTTTGCCTTGTACATGAAATCAAATTTCCCAAAACTATATTCATCCAAGTTCTACACCATTTGTTTTTTGGTTTTCATAGCCTGTCCTGCATAAATTTAATCTCGCACTCAGAATATAAAAAGAGGATTTCTCACACCAAGTAGGTAAGGCATGATTTTAAGCTTCTGGCAATTTAAACATCTATTTAAAGTTTCTGTGTTTACATGGCACAGCACTGAGGCTCTCCCTTAAAATTCACCTGCACTCTGCTACCACCTTTCCTCCACCAAATTCAGCCAAAAGCTCATTTCAACAAGAAACTGACTGAGCCAGGTGAGAAGCAACAAGAGACAGAAGACTCAAAGAGACAACTCTTTAATTTATTGCAAGTATTCTCGTGTTAACTAACACAGAAACACAAAATCAGAAATTGGGGTCAGATTTATCTTCACTCCCAAATACATGGAATTGTACCTTACAAGCACAGATTTGTATTTCTATACAACTCCAGGTTATTCCCTCGAATTATTTGATCTTTCTTTAATGCAAAGGGACTCTCAAGATTCAGCATCGTTTGCCTTCTTCAGGGATCAATCTTTCAATCTCCGCAAATCTCAAGGGCGGCTTTTCATATAATCACTTAAACATGACAGGCAGAAAGAAAAAAACATAAATATGAATACAAAAGAGGATGAGAAGGGTTTGGATTTGTTTTTTTGAAATAGTTGGAAAACTCCTTTTCATACAGGAAATACTTTCATTCCCTAGAAAGTGATTTTCAGCATCAAGTACAGGATAGAAACAATCCAGGGCTGAAATCCACTGACTTATCAGGAAGGGAAAAAAGAATGAGAGAAAAATGGAAATTTGTCTTGAACATCATTAAGATGCTGTCACATTTGCATCTATTTTCCAAGCATTTCTTGGGACAGCAGTGCCTCCAAATTCATATCTTACAGATGTGAAATCTCAGCACATTCCAGTTTCTCCATGTTATTATTTAACTTATCTTTCTTTTTTCCTCTTTATAAAGCCTTCCAAAAAGCCTTCAGTTCTCTAGCAGCAGATTTATCCTCTGTTCGTTTTACAGACCCCAGGTTTTCCTGTACCAAGTGGGAGAGTCTTTTTTGTAAGTTGTAATGGGAGATACCAATACTTAAGATTCAGAGCCATAACCCATAAGCACTATGTGGCTTATAAGCCAAATTATCGTAAGGACATCTGCAAAATCACAAAGAAGGAAAAATTAGGTTTCTCTTGTTGATGCATCTGTTGATGCATTGGAACATCGCATACAAAAATCCAATTGCTGGTGAAACTGAACGGCCATAGGACTCATTCTCCCTTCTCTGGCAGCAGCCAAAAACAGGTGTCAGGAGAAAACTGTAAGAACAAGGAAGCATACAGGGAGGCTTCACACATTGTCTCAATTTGAAATCAAGCATCACTGAAACGTGCAATAATATTTAAAAAGGCAAAATTTAATCATTTATCATCAACAGTAACTGCTATGCCCCTTGGTCACCTTTCCTGATACCAACTTCTGTCATTGCTGTCTGAAAATGAGCAAGCTTGTGAAATTCACAGCGTTCTGCAGCCATCAACTGCCTCCCATGAAGTGCAGTTATTTGTTAGATT
This sequence comes from Dromas ardeola, assembly GCA_013398915.1. Lineage (NCBI taxonomy): Eukaryota > Metazoa > Chordata > Aves > Charadriiformes > Dromadidae > Dromas > Dromas ardeola. The sequence goes on from VYZM01001901.1 coordinate 80,807, forward strand.
TATAAAAACCATACCCATGACATAACACACGTTGTTTTTTTTTTTGTGTTACAGTATTATAATGGCAAAGCCTATATCAGCATCTAGGTATTACACAGTAACTGAATGGCTATCTGTTTTGGAAAAGCTTTCGTGAATAAATGAACCATGCCATGAACTAAATCAACAATTTATTACTGAAACACTTAGAGTTTAAAAAAATACATTTATATCATAATCATCCCCAAACAGCTTCCAGGAAGTCAGGCAGTTGAAAGCCGCCTGCTACGTACAAAATGAAATGTGATGCAGAGTTTTCCCTCTATGAAAATTTCGCAATAATACATTACTTTTGTCCTGTGAACATCAGACTACTGGAGAGGAAGGAGAGGGGAAGCAAGAGAACCCAAAAGAACAGATTTCAAAAAGAGGTTAGAGGGTGGAAAAGGGCTAAGAAAGCGTTAAACTAATTTTAAGTCTTACATTAAAAACAAACTGCTTTAGATCATAGTCATCAACACTATTTTACATATTTCATAGAAATTAAACAGTACAGTAAATTCCCAAATAGTGTATTATGAAAAGAAAGTTAAGGGCGATTATAGATAGAATCTCTTTTTTAAGGCAAGGCAAGGGGAAAAGAGACTGACAGAAATTCTAAAACAAAAGCTTTAGGCCTGCAAACACTTAGGCAAGTATGCAGCTTCATGCATGTGCCTTGGAGGGTTTTACTGCTATGTTCAAGAATTTGTAATTTCAGGACCTAAGGTGTTGGGATTTTTGTTGGTTTTAAGTTAAAAGAAACCTGATGTTTCAGAGCAAACTAACTATGTGACACACAAGTTTTCAATAAGCTAATAATCTTTAAAAAATTAATACATTTTTGACAAATTTCTCAAAACAAGTAAAAAATACAAGCCCACTCTATTAGCCTTTTAAAATTGCTGGGAAGGGCTGAAGGGGAGGAGGGGGCTGCAAATTTTTCAAAATAACATCCAGGTGTTAAAGTACAATTCTCACTGAACTCAAACTGCTGTCCACAACAGCTCGTAACCTCAGTAACGGCAATTCAGACTCCCATTTTACAGAAGCTTAAATATCAGAAAGCAGGATTAGTCACATACACAGCATGAACAACTTGCCCATTTTACGTACGAGACAGTGTTGTCACTGACATCACACACAGATGTTAACAGCTTTGACCTTTTCCAAAGCACATAAAAACCCACAGTAACATAATAAATATGAAGCTTTTTAGCAAGAAAAAAACCAAAACACCTTAAGAACTTGAAATTACAACACCTATCTAAAACAAAGCAGGTGAAAGAAGAATCTGCTTCAATTACTCACAACAAATGAAATGACAAAATCTTGTTAAAAAATGTTTTTTGCAAGAGGATTTCTTCATGACACTTATCTCAAATCTACTTAAGAAAAGTGAATTTGCACTACTTAGATTTTGCTGTGGAGTGGGCTTCCCCTCTTGGTCCTAGGAACAGGTTATCTCATTGTAACGTCAAGTTTGTGTTTTTTTGTTTTTTTGGGTTTTTTTTGTTTTTGTTTTGTTTTTTTTTTTTTTTTACAGCAGATAAAAGTATGGGGTAAGTAACAAAGAGTTGTATGTAATCAAGGGATTCTCCATTCCAGTTTTTCCACTCATTGTCTCTTACAATCTCGTCCTCTTCAAGGTTTCAGATTTCTAAAATTTTGCAGAAATTTCTCTCCCCCCAAACTTGAATGTTAGCGGAGAGCTGAGTTCACAGCCACAGCATCACTTGTAGACAACCTCAGTAGTTTGTTTCTCACAGGAGAGTTAATAAAGAGCTGCATCTGCAGACATTTAAGTCAAAGGATACACACCAGTCCTTAAACAATTAATTGAGTAAGACTGCTTTGCTTAACACTGAACAAGCAAGAATGCTAACACTAAAGCTCACGGTTTCCCTGCTCTCCTGATGAGTCTGTGCTCACCACTTTTCCCACACATACTTCCCCTGACATTTGGCTCTTGACAAATGCCTACAGTACGCCTTCCCTCCAGAGAAATGAAGGAGGACGTACAGAAGACCCATCCCTTCATCATCATCTTGTGTAAGACAATTCTAAAAGCCAGCAAATGCCTGCAAAAAGCATTTAAAATTGGAAAACTGGAAGACCGACATGAGTTAACCCCTGCAGGCTATCTATGTTTTGGACAACCAAGACCCTCACTACATTTTTTTTTGTTGGCACTCCCGTGGTTTCCAAGGCCAAGCCTTCTCAAGTTAATCCGCTGGAGAGCTTGGTAAGGGGGTTTGGTTGTAATAACACTCCACGTATTTAATTTCTGAACAGTCCAATCAATTTGTTTCCAACTATATGCCATACTGAAAAGGAGTAACTACAATTCCACTAGAGAATCGAGATACAGTTTTCAGCTTTTTGGTAAATGCCTTTGGACAGGTGGATTCTAATGACTTGTATGATGGAAGTTGAAAACTTCAAATTACTTTGCTGTAACATCAGAGGGATCACACACAGCACAATACCATTGAGTTTAATCGTTCTCTGAATAAACCACTTTAAATAGGCCTTCTGAAAAAACGGTCATAAGATGTTTGCATCTGGCGCCACTCATATCACCATGGATGCAAAATAAGCAAACTGACCATTCTGGCAGAGAAACTTTTAGACATGCTATAGCTTTCTCCTCCCTCACCTCATTTAAATGAATGATCTCTGCATTCTGTATTTGCATATTAACCCTATCATAATGTCACCAGAAATCATTGCTCAGCTGTGTCCTGATGTTACACATTATTGTCTTCTGAACACTGATAGCCCAGGAGCACGCAAAAGGAGAACAACGCAGCAGACTATTTTACATGTTCAAATACTTCATGAAGATAACAGCTGCCCCTACTAAGCAGGAAGCCACCCCAGTACTTGTACCTACCCTAAGCAAGAGAAGCCCAGATTTTTCTTCTGTTGCTAATGAGGCAACAAAATTTTGTAATCTAGAAGATCACAGCAACTAAGAGAAGGCCACATCTTTTTTCAAAAAAATATTATCCATGCATTCTGAGGCAGGCAGAAACATGGGAGGGGCAGCCCCTGGACTGATAGATGCAGAAGCAAATGTAGGAACCAGTTACTGCTCTGCAATTTGGGAAGAGTATTTAGTTTTTGCCAAGCAATTGACAAAAGTCTTCAGGTTTACGAGAAGCAACAGTTTGCAGTACTCCAGCCCATCCAAGTCCTACTGTTGCCAGTAACCTGAAAAATACACCATCATTCATAACAATGCTGCTCCTTGGCTACAGCGCTGTGGAAGGTACATTAGATGTCTCTGACACAGTGTAACAAGTGCCACAAGCAGCACTGGAAGGACTACAATTTTATATCCTGCAGATTCAGGACAAAAAAATTTGTCTTACATTCTTGGATCTGGAAGATACTCTTTTGCAGTAGAGGAAAGCAAGCAATTTTTTAATTTTTTCCTTTTTTTAACACTTGACATCAACTAAGAACATTTCAACTTTAGATTTCCACCAAACTCAGACTGATTGTATGAGAATCATAGAATGTGTTGGGTTGGAAGGGACCTTTAAAGGTCATCTAGTCCAACTCTCCTGCAGTAAGTAGGGACATCTTTAACTAGATCAGATTGCTCAGTTAAGAAGTGAGTTAGGACGTGATAAGTTATCAAGAAAAATACTCACCATTAGAAATAAAAGTTTGCACTGTTTTTATGAAGTCTGGACTGTTTCCAAGCTATGAATTTCTGTAGTAAAATAAACCATTGGTTCAGCTTCAGTACGGATCAGTTCCTCTGTAAAGAGTGTTAAAGTAGTAGTTTTGGTATACAACTGTTAAAACCATGAGATGCCGGCCTCTTCTGTTTATCCGTAGAGACCAACATTTAAAGAAAAATTTAACAGTTTACATCCAGCTAGATCTATCACAGACATACCAAATCAATAGTGCTGTCACATTTTAATTATATGTCCACCGTCAACCAAAGTGTGGTAAAAGCCTACTGTATAGTGAGGCCTGTAGTAGGAAGAATTCCCGGCAACAGGCGGGCAGAGCTCAGCTCACGCATCGCTGACAGACTGCAGCGTACTCTCCATCACCAGTAAGCCATTCAGTTGATGAACGCTGTTATCGCTGTGCCAAGTGGAGGCTCTTAAAACAGCGCATCAACGTAAGCAGCATGTCTTCAAGTATTACTGCAGTCATCTTAATCTCCGGCATCAGAGAGTTTTGTCTCTGGAGACAGGAGATAAAAACGCTTGCTCTTTTTGGTCAAATACCATAGAAGACAAGATATTGTCAGGTCATTTTCCCTCTTTCCCTGCAAATACGAAAGCCAAGAAGTAGTCTGATTCATTTATTTGGGGGTTTTTAAGATTATCAGTCAAGAAACAGATTAGAAAATTTAAATGCCTTCATACACAATCAAACCAACAAAAACAAAAGCAGAAATTCAAGGATGTACTTCAAACACAAACAGGAGGAATAGAGTTGCACGGGTATCACAGATATATGAAGGAGTAAGCCTAGCTTTGGCATGACCACTGTAGACGGTTTCTCTTTAAACCTCTCACTTAGTTGCGCTGTGAAGTTCCCTGGAGTACTACTGTATCTCTTGCATACTGGTAACCTTGTAAGCATTCAAAAAAAAGGAGGAATTCACTGCTCTTCAGAATTGTACAAACCCTAGAAATACAAGACAGTCAGCTCCCTTTACTGGCCTTCCTTATCCACTGAGTAAACAGAATATCATATGCCACTTCAAAGAAAACAAGATGTATCATCCAAAAAAATGAAGAAAAAAAGCTTTTCAAATATTACATTTTTCTTTTTTAAGCGAAGAGCAAAGCATCCCGTTATCCTTTTCTGATTACAGATCTGTATGGTTCCTCGTTGGTAGATAACGTTTTGTCAGACAATGCAAACTTTTCCCCAGTTCTGCAATTTCCTTTGGATCTTAAAAATCAATACTACAGTGTCCCGTACCTCCCAAACATGCTTACAAATTAGTGCAATTTACTAAGAGTAAGTAGAGTTCTACAGTGAGTTAAAGATTCTCATACAAAGGCGCAAGTGTCAGAGCCAAGACACGTCAGCAGCAATGTCAAAGCAATACTTACGTATTCAAGAACTCTAAGAATGTGTTGTGTTTTGGTTTGCTTTAACATGGTATCTCATCTTACATGACTGCGAGCTGGCACTGAAAGTCTCACTTTTTCTTCCCCTCTTATCCATGTGTTCCCACCTCTCCTGCCAGCACTGGATGACACTGTAGCTCTAGGAGGAGGCAGGTCAGCACAGGGATCCAGCAGAAAATGAACTTCTCAGAGTTTCGGAGTCAGAAGTCGTAGGAGAGGCTTGGAAGCTTTTTTCTGTTGAATCAGGGTGCTGGCTCAGCTCACACCAATGTCACATAGAAAACTGCAGCAGCACACAGAGAGGAGGAGAGATGAGCCATCCGTTTTGGCAGCAGGCTGCACCCAGATCTATTAAAGCACATCACATAACTGCACTTCAGTAAGCTGTTTGTTGTCTAATTGTATTCACCATAGCTCTGAGAATAAAAATCTGGCAACTGGGACAGCAGTCCTTGAAAAGAAGAGGAGAACAAACTATTAAGAAAGGTGCTGAGCAACTACAGAAGAGCTTACCTTCAGCCTTAATTAAGGCACAGTAAGATTAGCCACACAGGAGTTCAGCTTGGTAGATAAGCCCACCAGCTGCAAATCCACTTTCTGAAGCTAGAGATCTTGTTTTATAGACGTTTAAAAGGGATCATGTTCTTTTTTGCTATAAGCTTTACACAGGAAATAATGACATAGCAGCAGCATGTTAAGAGGAGTGGTATAAACAATACCTCTTGTAAGGATCCACTACCATTTAAAGCTTCTCAAGCACTCAGAGCTCAGAGTTAAGAACAGATGCTCTTCAGATTCTTCCCCAAGAACTACACTGTGTGTGCAACTGCAGGATAACGCATACTAGCAAAGGGAAAATAAACTCCTCTGGGTCCCAAACTAGTGCACAGAGACCAAGATAACCAGAAATGCCACATTATTGCTGGTTTAGAAGCTGAGAATAGGGACAGTATGTAACGGAAAATTCACAAAGGCACTTCACCTACCACATGGTGTGTACAGTTCCTTGGCCACTCTTTACACAAAGAGAAAGAGGGGAAAACTGCAACCACATGAGATCACAGGAGCACACAGACCACGAGATAAGCAGCAGATGCACCTTGTCCCGTGCACTTGCAGTGGTCAGAGACGCCCACAAATCACAATTGATTACATCACCCTTTAACCGCATTCTATTTTAGAGTGTAATCCAAATAAGATGTCCAACATATTTATTACTAGGAACTTGTTGAAAGTCAAATGTCTATAGCCATGCTGTTAGAACAGACAGCTGGAGAGTCCCCCTTCATGTGCCTGTTGACCTGACTGTGCCACAAGTTTGAAAGCTTCTTGAGATATATCTAAAGTCTCCACTCTTTCACTGCTCCACAACTGGAAGACTTGTTATCAATTTAGAATGTAAATGAGATGAGAAACATAAATCACTTAAGCTACACAACGCTCAAACAATCAGCCGTATCGCCAAGTTGTGCCCAAGTTACTTGAAGTGCTAACCCTCTCACAACACAGTTTGAACATCAACCACATTACAATTCAAGCTCTATAGTAAGTTTTGCAATTGCTCACATCTCATTGCACAGAAGTCACCAGCTATTTGGCCTTCATCTTGGATCAACTGGTTTCCATTTCTGGCAAAGCTTTTCAAGAAAGAAATGGGATAAGCAGTCAATGGCATACAAAGTTCACAGAATCCAAATTCTCACCAGCTACTTTTGAATAATCCCATCCAAGCAAGGACATTGTTATCTCAGTGAGAAGCCCAAGAATTGAAACTTGAGCACTTCTCTTCATAAGACGAAAGATATTTACCAGCCAGGTCAAGTTACAGGCATTAGCAAAACAACTCAAGTCAGGAGGCAACATTGAAACAAACATCATAAACTGAGACGAAATAGCTATGTCCTCAAAGCAAGATTTAGTTAGTAAAGACCCCACAATCTATATGACAAGCTCAACTACAAATCTTAAAGTGTTTCTTCCATCTTTAGCAGATGAATGTGAAAGCTGGAAACCGACTAAGGGCATAACTTGACAACCTAAAAGCCATTGAGAGCAAACAGCTTTAAATCAATAGATCAAGAAGTAATGAATTTAAGACAAATCCCACAGTTTATTAAAATGTTCAGTCATCTCCAGATACCAAAAGACAAAGATAGCTGAGATGTTAATAAAGAAACCGGTCTTTTTAGTGACAGGAGTGCCACTGGCAGCAGGAATTAATTCTTGAGATAAAAATCTCCTTCCTTCTCAGAGTAAGAATTAACAGGAATACTATGAGATTTGCACAGGGTAGGCCAGTACTAGAGGTGCCAAACCTTGTACATACATTAAGTGAAGTCCAACAGCAGACAGAAGTTTCACTACTTGTTAGATGATATTCCAACAAACATCAGTGCTTTCAAGAACCTGAGAGACATCAGAAGAAAAGAAATCAGGTGTGCCTCATCTATCAAAATAGCTTGGATGTCAGCAGGCTCACCTAGATCAAACAAAGGAAGAGCACAGGAGCAGAACTGCTTGCCTCTGCTATGCTTAGCATGGTGTACTGGGTCACTCAGTTTTCTGGGTCTCAAATTTCCATTTTTAGGTTGGAGTGCTTCTTCCTTTCACCACCTTGAACATGTTCTGCTTTATTTACAGAGTAGAAACTATCACCAGCTTGTCATGGTTTGGGCCAGACTGGCCACTGAAATGAACAGATGCTCTCCCCTCACCTCTCTCTCTCCAAGGACACAGCTAAAAGCTAATCACCTCAACAGTCCTCACTTTGAGCAATACTAATGCCTTGATGCCCCACAGTTGTAAAGTACTGAAATTTACATCAGTGGAAAAGTAACAAAACCAGTTGCTCAACTGACCTGCAGTTCCACATCTCTTCAGACATGTAAGGAGACCTGCTGACAAGTTCTCCTACCTGGTATTTGTGCCAATGCCAAGTCACATCTCTTTAAATGCTGCTTTTACCTAAGAAAAGATGGTCTTCCAGCACTTGTTATATTAGCAGAGGCCACTAAACAGTATCTCAGAGAACACCTCTTCCCTACATCGCTCCCTTACACAGAGCACTGGGATAACCCCACAAACATACTCACATATTCAGAGCGCTCTGTACAGACAAGTGAAAGGCAAGGCAAATGCAAGTAAGCTACTGTCATCAGATTCTTACCAACATATTGGAAAGTATCAGAACACCCAAAAACTCCCTTATGGGGATCCAGTGCATCCTAGCCCCTGGTTTTCAAATCAGATTGCCAACGCATTTCCAAGAGGGCTTCTCCAAGCAACTGGGAAAGCATCCTACCACAGTTTCAGGTCTGCACATTAAACTGTTCAGTCGTGAACGGTACCTGGACAAGTAATTTGCAGTAAGACTTCCAGAAGACAGCACGGGCATCACGCTTATACTCACAACAGGGAAGTGAGCTATTTCCAATTTTCCAGAAGTGAGGTCACTTGGACTACTTACTCATGCTGCTGCATAAATTGGTATTAATTTTCCTTCTGACTTATTAAGTCCTTTAAAATCTGTACATTTTGGACAACGTGATCTTGTACTAAAGGAACAAACAAACATGCAGGGACAGCATTAAATATACTTAAAGTAGACGGGGTCCTTGTTAACTTTGCTTCAATAAAAAGCTTCTTAAACTCTGTTTCCTTTTTGTTCCTTTGAGAAAATGGAGAAGCAATTTGTATTTACAGCTTAGTTCCTGCTTCCAAAATACCCCTTTAACTTTTTTTTACTATTATTTTTATGGTGGATATAAATGGCACCAAATTGTCAAATCGCAGCTATTTTCTATGCTACCTATCCAAATAGGTCTGATTTCTAGCAAGCCATAAAACAATTATGGCTGAATTCCTGTAGCCCTTTGATATCCCAGCTTGCCTGTAGGGCTTCAAAGCCATCTTAGGGCAATGCTAAAAATCTAATTTCCAGAAGACACAGAGGGAAAATAAAGCATTTCAATTCCCACACATTCAAACATGAACACAGCAAAATCTTAGCACTGGGATGGTTATGTTTGAAAGGAAAGTGACTTAGAACAAACACAAAGAGATAAGATAACAGAAGGCAGAGACACAGACAGCTTGAGAAAGTAGGGAGGGACCACACTACAGCTCCCTACCCTCCCTCTGATTCCCCAGTACTCACTGCAAGTTGGTAAGCATGTTTTCCTGCTTAAGCATTCAGCTTCCACCCATTCTAGTGCGGATGCTGGTAGGAAATAATCATAAATAGTAAAGGAAAATGGTGAAACTGCCTAAGCATGCAGAGGAAGCAAAGGTATTACCTTCCCTTTAAGGCACTGACATTGCCTCTGACAGACGCAAGGGGACAACCCTTTTAAATAGCTTTTGCCTCTTAAGTGCCCTGGAATTTAAGGGAGATGAAACTGAACAAATTGAAGACTGATGACTATATTTCTTTGCATGAGAGAAACTTCCATGTTGGTCAAGGAAAACATTATGAGTGTAACACAATTTGCATTGGTTGAAAGACACAAAAAATCCAAAACACCATTAAATTCTTTGTTTATTTTAGGTGCCTGCTGTTTTCTGGTGGAAGTAATTCCCACAAATACACATACACACAGAGTCAACATTAAATTAGAATTATGGACCCTCTATTCTAGAGTTACAATTTGTATAAATGAGGCACATGTCCACATGTCACATTTTTTCTCCTCACAGAACAAAATCACAGGCTCTAGAAGTACCACATAAAATTAGCATCACCCTAAAAAAAATTATGTGATTTCATTTTAAATCCTTCCTTTTAAAAATAGGCATCAACCTGGTGATATCCAGCAAGATATCTAGCAAGAAACGAATCAGTCAATAAAATGAAAATCAAAAAAGGGAGAGCAACCTTTAATTCATGCCTTTTCCTGACTCCCCCTTCCCCTTTCTTTTGTGGCACTTTTGAACACGCTTCCCATGGTCATTTCAGTTTTTGCATAATTTTTATGAAGTCCACTATTCTTAACTTTGGCAAAGAAAAGTTGCAAAAACCCTTTTAATCCCAAAGCTGGCATAGCTGGAAGGCATTTTGTACTTACTGTACCCCTAATTTGCATTTAAACCGTTGGGCCCCCACACTGTGAAAACTATTATAGAAATGGTTTAGAGACCACTTATGTAAGATTAATGTACAGTACAACAGACTGCATAAAAAGTATAAAAGAAAACAATATTCTAGGGAAAGCAGGAGGAAGAAGCCTTATCTTCAGTGCCTCACTGTATGCCAGTCTTAACCACCCTTACTTTGCTTTGGTGTTTTTCACACAAAGATACAGATGCCAGTATTCTTTTATCGTATAGTTTTATTTTCAGATAAAGAATGTTCCAGAAATTTTCTGAGTTTAGATTAAGTGACTGAAGCTCCAAGGCAAACACACTGATCTAATCACTGCATTGGATTTCAGAATCACTTATTACTAAAGTAAAAAAAGTTGTTATGCCTCTAAAACTACAATACTGATAAACACATTTACAGACTACACGTCAGCTGTATAGCTTAACTTAATATTTACATATCAAATGCATCATTAAAAATGCATAAAAAAACAGAAGTGAGTTTAGATTTTAATCAAGAAATCACTATTATCTAGACTTCAGGACAGACCACAGAGGAAGAAACCAAAACAAAAATGTAAAATTTTCCATAGTCTAGACACACAAATAGACAACTGCCCAGATTTAAGCTACTCAAACACAAAAAAGAAAACAAAACCATTTAAATATTCCACCTGAAGCACAGGTAATTTTGACTGTACACTTCAAATATCAATCTACAAGTAGTTTATTAGTATTTTACCTCCTGTAAAATTGCACTCTAGGCATTACGACAAATGTAAGGAAATATCCCTGTAGACTAAGATTAGTAGACTAATACAACTAAACTTTTGTTACAAAATCTGCAAGTTGTGCAGTGGTTGCTTAACTTTGTCTTTATTATATCAAAAATTCAAGCAAGTAACCTAATGTCGATCCCCTTCATAGAAACCAGTTTGTTTCTATTTAGTTTCCAGGCACTAGAAAGGATAATGAAAATAAAAATCATTCCCAGTTTATTTGTCAACCTTTTGTCAAATACTAACTTTTATTGTCATGTATACTCAGTGGAGACATTTGTAGCTGAAAAAATAAACTTTCCAGTGTGGGATCACTCTACATTTAAGAATAAAGCCTGAAGCAAATACTAAAATAATTGATGACTACCCTTTTAAGAACAGCCTTTGGTGAAGTGCAACATCAACAGACACGTTCAGTTTTCTAAAGCGCAGACACGTGTTGCACAGTAGATGCACCACATCATCTCAACTTAAAATGTTGGACAGCACAGAATCCACACAAAAAAGCTGTTCCATGTGTATCAAACAGTCAATATTTGTAAAACAAAGTGTGTGTGTGTACACATGCACATGCGTGGTTTTGACTGTTGTGGGTTTATGAAGTTTACCCTTCCATTAAAATCATTTGGTCATTGCTCCCGTGAGGTTTGAGCTACAGAAGTGCTGTAAGTGGATTCACACACAACCACCTGCCTGCCCAGGTCCAGCTTGAAGACCACAGGTCACTGCCGGTTTCCTGGAGTAATCTCTGACTCACCTCAGCAGTGAAGCAGGTCCTACTTCAGGGCATCACTCTACAATTCATCAATTTCATTATCACCTCTATCGCATTACCAACAGACAGGGCAACTCGTGGCATGCCCAGCCACCCACTGGAAGAGCAGTGCTAGGACGGCAGAGCAATGCCTGCAGCAGCAAACTGAAGTGTTTTACTGTTGCTGGGCTACCTTATTTGATTTAGGTTCAAAGGCTGGTCTTGGTGTATTTGCACAAGACTGCCAAAGGCACCCAAAGAACCTGGATAAGAGTTCCTTCACAGTAATTTACGCACAAATACCTAACAGCATTTGTCACAGTCATTTGTGAGTAGTTTCCTTTATTAAAAAAAATAAAAATATATATCTAAGGAAGCATTATAGAGGAGACAGCACTAAAGAATAATAAAAGCCAATATCCTTATAAGAAAGGATGCTTAGGTAAATACAGAGACTGGTTAAAATGCTGCTACCTCCCCATACTTACACAGAGGAGACAGAAGAGGCTAAGACCACAAGATAAAGAATACATTTATGTGTTCTAGTTGCCTTTTTATTCAGCAAGGGAACACACTGGTTGTCACGTTAAGACCAATCACCAAAAAAAAATTTATAGTTTGAGAAGACAAACTTCCTTAAGTATCCTTAATTCTTCAGATAATAAGGATGTGTAATTGTATTACTGTATTGCTGCTTCTGTTAATCTGACTGCAATGAATTACTGACTAGACTATAGGATGTGGGTAAAATACTTTTTGCTGAGAAGACATCATAGCAATATTCTGCAGAATTGGGCTAGAACGTGGCTGAACCGAAAGGGGCAAAAGAAGCCTCACCAAATTTAAGAAGTTGGACTTTCTGTTCTGGAGTATTTGCTAGATACAAATGGAAGCGTTTACAATACTCACAAAAAGCACACACTTACTTAAAAGACACTTTAGACGAATTACTGACAGCCGGGCAAAGCACTAACAACTTGGGGGTCAAAAAGCATTAACAGCACAGGAATTATATCACAGAGAGGAGACCTTTGGTGTTCTAAGAGGCATAACCTTAACAGCAGCAGTATCAAAACAAATAAGGAACCTTCACATATTACAGAGGAATTCACAAGAATAGTATTTTCTGACTCCAGTGTAGCTTATAAATAAATTTATTTCAAGATGATTGTATTTTAAACAAAAGGCTAAGCAAAACAGTATAGTTACAAAACACACCTTTTTGTTGTGTTTGTTTTTTTTTTTTTTTCTCTCAAACCAGATTATATATATGCTTTCTAGATGTAACTCTTATTAGATTCTGTCTTTATTCCTTGCCATGGCTCATTATTTTTGAGATAACTGAAGTTTACCTATTGGGGTGGTTTTATTTGTTTTGCGCAAGGCCAGTTAACTATACTAGTACAACTGTACTTCCATCCAGCTACAGAACTAAGGGAACAGTTTGCATAAATATTTTCGCATTCAGGCTTCAAATGCACCAAAAACCCCTTCTACAGCTTTCCTCCCCATTTCCCAAAAACTCCCACACGGATCTCACACATGGTTATCTGCTGGTGGCGGATATCCACCTCCGTCTCCTTGCCGGCCCGTACGTTGGAGAGCAGGGGAGCTGGGCTCTGGAGCACGGTACATCCTCGGTCAGTGGCCAGTGAAACAAATCCCCAAGCCCTGAGGGAGTACAGGATGTGGCAAGTGAGCCCACACCATCTGCAGGTCCTGGACCCCAAGCACTACCTCCAGCTTCTAAGTGGTCCCCTAATGAAAGACAGCAACTGGAAATTGGATGGGAAAGGACGGGCATTGGATCTGGCTAAAAAGAACAAATCTGCGCTTATTAGTGTCTACTTATTTCTCCAAGTAGAAATTTACCTTATCACAGAGGTAAAACACCACAACCCTGGCTCAAAAAGCATTGTAAGCGCATGCTGTTCCTTTAAAAGTGAAAGCTCTTCAGCTTTGTATGTTTAGGGGTATTTAAAGAAATACTTTGGAATAGCTCTAACAAAGTAGTTTTCATTAAGGTCTTTTTAGAGGAACAGACTTGAGACTGATTTCTGTCCCACTATATGATTGTACACATTTTGATATACTTTATTCTTTCACACAGTTTTGTCTGTCTTTATGGTAGTATTAAATCATTTTGATTTAACAGCAAGCATGTGCAGAAATATGGTACATCCCCAGGTTGGGCAGGCAAACAAAAAGAAAAAAAAAAACAACAACAGAAACAAGAAACTCCATTAAAAAAAAAATCATCAGGCAGTATCCTGGTTAAAAAACCTGCCCTTAAATGTTATGCCAGACCTGTGCATCTCGATGTTCAGAGAGCACATAAGATTTCAAATTCAATTCACCTCTCACCTGCTTTTCAGTAAATGGCTTTACTATATGCTTCAATAAAATATTCCCTTCGAATTTGAATTATGTAAGATGAAACATGCAAATATTTCTTTCTGTTAATTACAAAGCCTGGTACTGGATGCAAGAGCAATTCAAATGCTATTTCCCGATTTAATACTTACCTATCAAAATTCCTCAAGAAAACATCTGTCCTCCACTACCAGAAAGGCTGCTCTGAGTAACAGTAAACATTTTTGGACCTGCCTTAATTTCCCCCCGCTACACACGATGGAAAACGCCACAGTTGCTGGCCTCCAGCTCACAATATCAAGTAGTTCTATCTCAATTGAATCTCAGCATTATTCCTTTCTGAATCATTTGCCCTTTAAAGTCACCACATGAAAGGTAAAATAATGTCTCCCTCTAAGTAAATAAAAAAAGTGCTTGATTTCCCTTACAAGCCTAGAAGTGCAGAAGACTTTGTCTGTCAACTCTTGTTTCAAGTTCTAAGTTATGTTTACATTACTTCCATCTAGAATGAGGAAAACGATTAGTGTCTCATTAAGTTGGGTGGAGTTTTTCTGTACGAACTTCAGAACAGCAAGCACAAATAGTAAATTCAGACTTATAACAAACCACTCAATATCCTAATAGTAAGCAGCAAAATCAATCCACAGCACATTTATTGTTCAGCTCTGCTTTTTTTTGTGTATAATAATGCAGGTTGCATTATAATCTCTGTCATCATAACCATCTGAAAACAGAAATACCTGTCTTGGTATTTACCCTCATGAGCAAGATTCCATATGAAAAATATACACATCCTACTGTATGGGCGTATGTTTTCATGTAGAATTATAGACAAGTTACTGAAGCCATAAAAAGGCAATTCAAATGCACCAATTGCTGAAAATAGGTCTGAACTGTACTTAAAAGAAGTTAATCTATTATTTACATGACGTTACAGCTGTTGAGACCTGTCACCATAGCGTGCCACAGATTTTAAAAATCAAACTCGTCCAGCACCGCTGGGCTCGTTCTGGGAGCTCAAAGAAACAAACCTGAACACCTCAAGAGAGCCAGAGCCAGTGTAGGAGCTCGGCGCGGGATTAACGGCATGATACAGCCCGTAGCTGGCAGGCAAGTGAGAGAGTTAAACATTGATGCTCTGCCGAGGAGCACCATCACAAGGACACTGATGAGAGAAACTCTCCCGTGACCGACTGCCTAGCAGTAACAGTCTCATGCATTAGTATTGCTTAACTTCTTTCTGGTGTGCCATTTAACTTAACAATATTAATTTTTTAACAGGTACTGAACAACAGCACTGTACAGTGTTTTATTTTCTAAAAAATATTGGTATTCTAGCTGTATCCTTTAGTAGTAGGCAGGATAATATATTTAATTTCAAAACAAATACCCACACAGAGATTTAAGTAAGCATACAAATATTTTAAATACCAGTCTGTTCCTTCTCCCCTTTCTGTACTAGAAAGCACAGCAAAAAGTCAACATTCACACAAAAAGCAAACAACATTTGCAGTTAGAAGTGAAGTGTTTTGTGACAAGATGAGAAACTGTAATTTTCATGCAAACATACAGAAGTGCTAGAATGTGACTGTTCCTTTGTTTTCATATATGCCTATCAATCACCACCGGGAAGGCAAGAAACAGAATGATCGCACATTAACCAAATTCTGCTGGTTTAAAAAAAGTCAGGTGTCCATCATAAGAATCCCACAGAAATTAATGCAGTCAAACTGCAGCAGTCTACAGACTTAATTCTTAAATTAGTCTTAATTCTTAAAACCTTTACAAATTAATCTGTCCTTTTCCTCACCTATCACAAGCATTATCAACAGGCTTTACAGGCTGCAACTATCAAGTTGTCAGTCTTTTTCACAGATTCTACTGGAAACAAAGGACTGAATAACCCTCTCCAACATTTCTCCCCCAAACCTGAATTTAAAAAACAAAAAACCCACCAAACTCAACACACCAAAAAACAACCCTAACCATACTGCACAGCACTGTTACAGGAACAGACTTCATGCCTGGAACAGTAATACAAAAAATAACACAAGTCAGATTTCCAAGATTTTACAGCTTACTAATACAGCACTGAAAAATCTCAGACATAATTGTTCCTGAAGTTCAGATTCTCTAACCTGTGACAGTAAATACGTGGTTTAAAGATTTCTTACATATCTCTTTTTCTAAGGATAAAAACTGCACAAAACTAAGTAGAGTAACAACTGTAAACAGCAAACAACCCAGCTGTTTTCATTTTCTCAAATAAATGCTAACAAATTTAACTGTCTACTGATTTAAACATTTTGAGGTATCTTCTCCCTCATCTTACTTAAACAAATAATAGAGCTGATCTTACACAAAACAATCTGTTTTTCTGTACTTCAAGTGACTATTATTCTACAGCTATCCAAAAATCTCACATATGATAGCCCTGAAGCTACACTTCATTTCCTACCATCTAAAATCCAGAAGACTTGGAGTATTAATACTGTACCTTTAGAAAGACTTAACCATAGCTTCTTAAAACTAAAAATACTGTATTAGCAATTAAACGTATTCAAAGTTAACT
Source organism: Dromas ardeola (assembly GCA_013398915.1). Taxonomy (NCBI): domain Eukaryota; kingdom Metazoa; phylum Chordata; class Aves; order Charadriiformes; family Dromadidae; genus Dromas; species Dromas ardeola. The sequence continues at coordinate 97,496 of VYZM01001901.1, forward strand.
TAATGTGAAATAAATAACCTAGGTTCATCTTTCAAGAGCTCAGAAATAAGAATCAGAACGGACTGGCAGTTCTGACAGAAATCAGTATTTGCCCATGCTGCCAGGCGGAGGAAATCTAGCCGAAACTAGACATCCCACACAGGACAATGAAAAGAGCATGCATTGAACACACAAAACACACAATTAAACCACACCAAAAAATGAGCAAGTAAACTTTAAAAACTGTGAGTTTGTGTAACTGGAGGATGTAGCAGCCTTGTTAATTCACAGGTCTTGTCACGCTGAGGTACTACAGACTGCACAATCACTAGGTATCTTGAGCAAGCCTGAGAGCCCATTGTCACACTTCGGTCTGCATTTACCTTCATTTGAGTTGAATGCAATGCAAGAATGCAAGTCTTCGCAGACAGCAAATCACTTCTGATGGAAACATATCATCAGAGTTGTATACTCATAAAACAGAGGTATACCACCCAACCTAGGAATCAAGTCCTTATTATACATATACTGTATACTTCTAAATAAAGCATAAGCATTGACATGGAATGTGATAATTTTTAGAGACATATCAGGGAGGGGAAATTATTTATTAGAAACAGGTTTTCCTATACAGGTAGCATATTACCATCAAATCCACCAATTATTTACTTATGGCACTCATGTAAAGATGAAACTGGATAGCTTCCCTATATTCAAACTCTTCTCACTCTCTTTGAAAAAAGAAAGCTGTGAAATGCCCTTTTGATTTGCATTGGGCTGAATTAAAAAGTGCACTTGAAAACATGTACATACTCTCAAAGCTATTCAGCCTCTTCTTAAAGTAGTAGAAACATTAAGTCTCAAGATTTTCCTATTAAACAAAAGAAATTCTTCCCTAGACATCAGAAGTGTCATTTGGCCACAGCTGAAATCCACCGATGAGCAAATCCATGCCCAATACCACAACCGTTTTGCAACTAAAATAGCAACACCTGCCCTAAAAGGTGCAATATACAACCTCTATCTGTAAGACTGATGGAAAAAGAAATTCCCACATGACTATCATACCTAGAGGGCTAGGCTTAGGCAAAATTTAAGAGGGAAAAAACCCCAAAACAGACCTACAATTAACCTAAATTCTTACAAGTGTAGCTAAATATCCTACTGAAATATCCAGCAGAAAACTGACTGCCTGTTTATTGATCTTGACCATCTGCCCACCCTAGTTGGTACCAAGGGAAAAGTCAAGTCATCTGGTAAGAATCTCTGTGTGGGTCCCTATCATCAGGCCACTCAATTTACTGTAATTAATAGAGAGTTAAGTCTCTCACTGACTTTAAATGGAGCAGGGAGAGACTAATACTATTTTACACTTAGTGTTTAAAAAAATAGCACCAAAAGAAAAAAAAAATAAGCAGAAACAGTGAGTGAGATAATATTGTTTGGTCATTTTCTCCAAAATTCTAAAAGACAACATTCCAGTTACTAAAAGCAGCAGCACTTGCATTGTGGTCAACACATTAGTAAAATGGGGCTGGGAAAGGACGGAAAGATAAAGGATCTCCCTTCCTTTCCCTTCCCCTAATGTGCCTCCTAACACAGTAAAATATTTGAAAAGCAAATTAAAAAAAAAAAATTACAAAGTAGCCAGGGGAAAACTACATCACTTTTCCTAACCAAAGTTCATTCTAAGACATTTCATTGATTTTCTTGGACAGCATATTATCAATAAATACTTTTAGGGAGCTTCATGAAGCATTTTTACAGCCAAAACATGGATCACTGGAGACTGTTTTAAAATACAGTGTGTGATGTGCTTTCACAAGAGGATTAAGCTGTCACTGTAAAAAATTTTGTCTAAATTAAACATTCCTTTAAAGCAGCAGACCAAAACATCTCCACAGATGAGCCTATCCAAATCTTGAAACTGCACCAACCTGTCCATCACAAGTTGAGCAACTGATGCAGTCAGCTTAGTTCAGGTTTTGTACAATTAATCCAAATGCACAGAAGCAGAATTTGATTAGCATTTTCTTAATTTCAAGCTAGTGTATAGGGCATAAAATGCCATGAGGTTTATTTATTTTTTTTTTTAAATCAAAAAGGCATTTCCCCTTTGTAAATAAATTATGCATCCTGTATTATGGTTTATCTACAGATATGTTTTACCAAGAAGAGCTTACAAGCAAACTGAAGGATGCTCTAAACGCCGTTTCCACTCTGCAACTACGCTGCTGAGCACTGAGGGTGGAAGAGACAGAACCGGGTGCCGCTCACACCGCATGTGTCACCACCCACCGTGATGTGCCAGAACTGAAGTCTATCCATGGGTTTGTGTGGGCTCACGGGGCAGCCCCTTCCACCAGGATCAGCACACCCCACACCGTGGCTGGCCTTCACACCATGCTTCCTGTGCCAAAATATTCTTCCCTTGCCATGGACCAAAATACCCTTAGCCTCCAGAACAAAGTTACCTTAGAAAACAAATAAACAATTAAAAAAACCGCCAGCAAAAACAGGGACTCATCTTTTAAAGTTTCTTCCTCCTTACTGGACTTCTATAACACAGTGGATTCCGAAAAGGATATTTTCCACCTTTTCTAAGGAAGACCATTCAAAAAAATTGCCTAGTTGAACTGTGGGAACAAAACCAGAAAAGCTCCCGTTTGAGAAGAGAAAGAATGTGTTTAGTAGGAAGAAATCAGCAGCAGCTTTTACAGTAGGTAAGTCTATTTCAAAATGTTATGTTCCATTGAAGTCTTATTTTGCACTAAGGGACAACCTTAACAAAAACAACCAATACTGGAAACGTGGATTTTCTGGAAGAACGTTACAGAATAGCTTCCTATAGCAGAATAACAAGCAGCTCCACTTCCATCACTTTGCCATATCATTGTAAAACTTCTTGAACTACAAGATGCAGTAAACATTGTCCTCCTCAGCTCCGCAGAGGAAAGCAGCGCCTCACTCTTTATAGGCTACAACATTCTAGAGTCCAAACTGTCATTCTCATATTGCCTAAGTTATTAGCACAGAAATATTAGCCCAGCTTTTTTTTTTTTTTGAAAGAAAAACATAGTTTATCAAAACGCACCACTGATTAATAGAAACTTAACCACCCAGGCCACACTAGTTCCAGTGCAGTTTTTGACATGTACTTGTTGAAACAATCAATAGTAATTGAAACACAACAGACGCGTTTCCTTATCCAACTGAAATACCGTAAGACAAATAGTACCTTGGACTACTGTTGCAGAATACCACCATTCATCAGGTAAGAAGAGGAAGAAAATATTTCTACATTGCTTCACCTCCAAAGCAGTAATGAGACACATTATCAGACAAGAGCAACAGCTCCTCTTTGGGAGACAGTATCACAGCAGACCAAAACTAGCCATAACCACCTTCCACAGACATGGTTTAAGATACTGGACTTTTACTTTCACTCCACATGAATAATGAAAGGTAAGCAACGCGTGCTTTGAAGTAAGGCTAGAATCTTAGCAATTCTCCATGTCTTCTCAACCAATTTACATCATCAACACAAAATATACAAGACTTGAAAACTGCAGTATTTGTAATTGCATTATGATTTCAGCGAGCTTTTGTCTTGCAAACACCACTCAAAAGTTAGCCTGGGCACAAGTCTACTTTCTTTAACCTGACAAGTAGTCCTGTAGCCACCCCCCTCACCCACCCCCATGAAACTACTCATGAAGTCAGATGGCAGGAGCAGGCCATTAAATGGGAGAGAGTATGGGGAACCAGTCACTGCGAATGCCGGTATGCTCCACCGTGCAAGGTCAAACTGAAGCACTCAGTCACCATAAAGCAAACAGAAAACAATAAACTCGCTGCCAAGCTCAAGTTTTTAAGGCAAGACACAGTGAAAGATAAAGGAAACTATTTTATCAGGTCACTCTAGCTGATCTGTACTCTGTTCCCTGTTAGTCAACATCACCTTCCCATGCTATCTACACAACCAACCTGCTCTGTGCTCCACTGACTGAACACCATTCCTAGTTGTGTTTCCACCTTAAAACTGACGCAACTTCAAGGTACAGGACCCCGCTTGCTCTACGGCAACTGTTAGTAGAGCAAATACTTGGGCACACCTTCGCAAACTCTGCACCAACCTCCAGTATTTTCAAAATCCCTAGTATAGCCAGAACAGATAAGCAAAGCCAGAGATGTAGCCAGCAAACTGAATTTATCCAGCTATTCTCATAAACATGCAAAGCAAATGCACTGAAAAGAATTCATCTCCCTTGCCTTCCTTGATGTTTGGAATGACTATGCCCCTAATAAAATGTGATCTAGCAACAGAAACGCATTATGAGCTAGTAACACCTATGATAGCCTGTTCATTTATTGTTTTCAAATTGATCCATGAGCTCTGCAGACGGACTCAATGAATTAAAACTTTTCCTAGCAAACACACACGTTAGAGCAGCCATTCACAGCATGGATCCAGAGACAGAAAGATCTACCAGAGAGCTAAGTGTTATAATGGACAGTCACTATACTAGTACTTGCTTTTGATTAATATTGTACACCTAACTTCAGCTTACTAAACCCATGGCTCAGTGTTAGCCTGAGAACTTAGCAAGTATCTCCAAGTGGTAATTTATCTTATACTAAAATCGTAAAGTATGTAACTTCAGAGCAAGTGATGGAAAAGGGTTAGTTTTACTAGCACTACAAGCAAGCCTATAATTCCCAATACACAACACTTAAGCTACCACCCTGAAGGCTATCTGAGGTCACATCAAACTAACAGCACTGATTTAGAGTTAAAAAAAGCCTAGAATATTTTTGTCAAAAATTTCAACTGTATTTGTAAATTAGAAAGACAAACAAAATGCTCCTATTTACAAGGCACACATCACCACCACTCTTTTAAACGTTTTTGTACAGCAGAAAACGTGCTGTAATTAATACGTGAGTGAGCACTCTCGGCAGCACAATGCTCATGTTTCCCACTGTGATTTCAGAGAGCTAAAATTTCTTCAGCATCTATTTTTCGCTCACTTCTGTAGTTTTAGGAGGCTAAGCAAAGCCCAGAAGTGAATGGAGTTTCTGGCATCTGAGCTTACGCTCTGCTGGATGGGAGCGGCTGCAGCGTTCTCCTACAATCCAAGTCATGTGCCATCACAGTATGACATGTCCCCTCCCGGGCTATATAAGCTGGCATCTTTCCCAGCAGTTGCCACATCATGAAAATGATGCATACAAATAAAACCCCAAAATAAACACTTTAAAACAATGGCTTAAATGACTGCATAACTAAACTCAGCAGCTGGAGACACAAAGCATTCCCAGCGGCAAACTACGCATCTTTCACTTGCAAAAGTCCTAAAATATATTCTTATTAGCAAGCTCCGCATCACATCTAGCAACCCTCAAGTTCAGGCTGCAGAGTCATGTACCCCGAGGCCAGACAACAAAGAGTAAATAAATAAAGCACAGATAATAAAAGCAGAGAGTGTCACAAACACCTCCTATGCAGAGCTTCAAAGTATTAAATGTACTTTCTACCACTGATTTCAATACAGCATCTAATTCCCTGAAAATGGATAATGCTATCTCACCTCTTTAGACTACTGACAACTGTTCTCAGGTGTTTCTCTGCCAAAGTATTTAGATTGACCTGGAGTCACGTTTATCTGTACAAGAAACAGAAGAAAACAGAAGAAAAACTCTACAGTGCTATGTGAGCAATTTAATTCATCAGAAATACTGCAGTATTGCATATGATCCACTTAAAACTGTTTGTGTAGTACTGCACTGGTTTACAGTAGATTTAAAAATTTATCAACTCTACGATAATAAAAGGGAATTAGTAGCTTATACTTTAGAAGATAATTTCAGCAGTTGAAATACTGCAATTCTTCCACTCCATTGCTTAAGGAAATATTCTAGAAGAAACACAATAATTAACGTAAAAAAGCCACAGCTTGGTATCTTCAAACTGAGAAACACTAAACCAAAATATATGTTTTTATCTTACCACAGAAAAAAAAAGCTTTTTTTTATCTCTACACTGAAAAATTTCCTGGTTTTTGCACCCTGAACATTCATTTTCTCCCCGCCTGGCTCTGAACAGACAGGATTTATGATGATATTGTTCTAAGGCACTGCAGGAATTCTAGATGCCAATAAAGATTACAGATCAAATGAAAGATAACTACTAACCATTGTGTCTGCATAGAAGACTAAACCTGCTCACTTCTTCTGTTTGTACTGTTACCTCTACTAATCCAACTACAATAATCAGGTCAGTAAGTGCTCGAGAACCAGATCTGGAAACAAAAGGCTTCTTATACCTCTCCTAGCCCAACTTACGTGGGTACAGATGCACCACACACACACACATCCCTTTTCCAGAAGTTTTCATGTACTTAGGAAAGGCTGAAGCCCTGACGATGAACTAGAGAGCGAAGCAGAAAGCAAAGTGCTGGGGGAGTCCAAACGCCAAGTACCAGCTTGGGAGCAGGAACACGTTTCCAGGCATCCCTGCCCCAGTCTTTTCGTACATGGGGAGAAAGCAGGACCAGCCAGAACCGAAGCCACACGTGGGCAGCCATCCCGACACAGAGGCCAGCCCCGTGCCACCGACACGCCGGGAAGAGCCGGGACTCCGACCCCCGGCCGGCCCGGGCCCTGCGGCGGCGGGCAGCCGCGAGTGGAGACCCCCGTGGCGGCCAGTGCGGGAGAGGGGCAACGGCAGAAAGGAGCCTCCTCCCGGCCCCGGGGCAGCGCCGAGGCGGGCGGGAGAAGGGCCCACCGGCAGCCCACCGCCGCACCGACGGCCGCTTTTGTTCTCCGCGGGGACCGGCACAGCCCCGTCAGCTGCGCCCGCTCGGAGCCGGGGGGTCAGCGCTCCCCTTGGCGGTGTAGGGGGGACCCCGCTACCGGCCCCCCCGGCCCGGGGAAGCCGTCGGCGGCGGGGCCAGCATGTCGGTCCCGTCGGGGCGGCCCGCAGCGGACCCTGCCTACCTCTTTTCGGCCGGGGGAAGCTCTCATGCAGGTGAAAGACGACTTTCTCCACGAAGTGCTGGATGTTGCTGTGCTCGGGCCCTCTGACAAACACCATCCAGTCATGGGTGAAGCCCTCCACAGTGGGTTTCTTCCTGACCTGGGCTCGGTGCCCCAGCTCCAGCTTCACCTGGACGGCGCACTGCGGGGGGGAGAGGCGGGGAGCGCCCAGTGAGCGCCCGAGGAAGCGGGGCCGGGCGGGTGGCCGAGGGGGGGAACCGGCCCCACCGCAGGCGGAGAAGGGGAGGGGGGACATGGACAAAACGGCACCGGACGCCGGGCGAGAGGAACCAAACCAGAGAGGTACCGCCGCGACCCCGCAACAAAAAACCGTCCGGGCAGGGGAAGGGGCTCTCGCTACCGCGTCCGCGGGGAGGCGCGGTGCCGCTCGCCGGGGGCCGGCAGCCGGGGACCGCTGTCAGGGGAGGCACCGTTCCCCCTTCCCAGTGCCCCCAGTGCGGCGGCAGGGATACCGCCGAGGTGACACCCGCCGCCCTCCGTGCCGCCGCCGGGAGCGGCCGGGA
>VYZM01001901.1:105651-123194 GCA_013398915.1 Dromas ardeola
TTGGGGTCCGCTGTTACCGGGCGGGGAGGGCCAGAGCCCCTCCTCACAGCTGGGAAACGGCAACGCGCCGAGACCGGCCGCCCGCCGGCCTCGGCCTGTGAGAGACCCCCGGCCAAAATGGAGTAAGAGGGCTCCCTGTGGTAAAGGTGCGCCAACAGAAGGACCTTCCTCCCTCAGCCTCTGCCTCGTCCGCCCTCACAAACAAAAGTTTCTGAAAAAAAAACATTAAATCCTCTCGCAAAAACAAAGGGAGGACGACACGAAGGGGGGTGCCCTGATGGCACAGGTACCACAGGCGATGATGGGCAGCGGGCAGGAAATGACACTCGGGATTATTTAAATGACGGTCGTAGCACGACCCGCTATTTCTGCCACTGATGGGCTGATACTCTTTTAAAACAACAGCTACAATTTCCTGGTCCCTTCCGTGCTGCATGAGGTAACACGCTGATTCACGCCACGGTGTGGAGCTGGAAGTGATTTTCCGCGAATATCTAAATCACGGTACTGACGCTTATCAGATGAGTACTTTCAAACAGCCATAAAATTCTCCGAAGTAACTTTTGCCACACTGAAAACTATTTTTATCTGTTCCATAATTATATTTTTGATAATTTTTATGATGACAATTATAACTCAATGGTTCTACGATCAACATATCCTTTTCAAGAGAAGGATACACACATACAAATTAAAACACCCTCCCTGGGCGTTCCAGGTTTCACCAAGAGATGGCGCACGGAGTCCTTGCGCTAATGTCCTCATCTGACCTCTTCAGAAGTCGTCTATCATCCATGGCTGGTATCTCCCCTCTTTTCACTTCGGAATGAGAAACGCACATTATCGAAATTCTAGCATAATTCCTCCCAAAACCAGTGGCCTGTATCTTATTTTTCTTACAGATGTTGTAAGCCTTAATCAATAAAATCAGTACTAACAACTCAAAAGGATAAATACAATTTGTAAAAATTCCACAAGTTGCAATGTGACTTCAAATTTACTAATGGTAACCCCTCCAGTATTAAAATTGCAATGTGCAGATCTAGTAGTTCACGTATGTTCTATTAATCTTGCATTGAGTTAGCCCGCAAGTCAGCATGCGTAAGAAGTCCCACTGAGTCCATAAACCCATCAAAGCTGGTTCTGGTACCTTTAAAACTTTGTACCAGCAAGACAAATAAAGATATGCTATTTACCAGGGTAAGGATTATGCACATGAGCAAGGACAGCAAGGTTGGACCGCTACCAGGTATCAGGGCCCATCCAAACAGAGCAGTCTGCAGGCTGAGGATCCCCGGCATTTCTCCTAGAAAGGTTCCATTTTTGCTGTGGCTGAGCTGCTCTTCTCAAGTGTTCAGTCACTTAAGGGATTTATAAGGACTGAGAATAGATCTTCAAGAGCACTTAGCTGTCTAGAACCCTTTGGTTTCATTGGAAATCTGACTCATGCATTTTTGAGTCAGTGAGGGCTTTTGCCATTCAGAAGACACTAATTTTTGGGTGCTTAATTGCAATGTTCTCTTCCACATTGGTGCAGAGTTGAGTCTGTAACACGTTCCCAATAATAACAATAATATATGTGCTAACAGTATTTTGCCTTTCATTATTGGCACAAATTTAATTTCAAACCATATGTGACCTTTCATTATCGAGTAATGCAACTCCTGCAAGTACTGTTTGCTTCTTGCTCCAACAATAAATTTGAAGCACCGACAATTTTACAGTAGTAACTGGGCATGATTATTTAAATCATTACCAAACCACCCCTCTTTCTTTTCTTCTGCCCCATCACCCACATTCCAACTTCATGTTACACTGTCAATCTGGGCATAAAATTCACATTGAAGAAATGGAAGATGTGCTTCTCTGCTATATAAACGACGCTACCACTCCATTATTAGCGTGGCAAATACAGTGTGCTTTATGACAATTACAATGCATATTTCTGCTTTCTTCATATTGCCTTTAAAAAAAAAAAAAAGACAAATGTGCTTGAATTAGTAATAAGCAAACCTTAATTTAGTCCATAAAGATGATAACGATTTTTAAACATAGGCAGCTAAAATTATATACCTCAGTGGGTATTTGAGCTCGTACATATGAAGTTGCATAGATATTTTCAATGCCTTGAACACACCACCATTGACAGCAATTACACAGAAAGCAGAAAATGCTCTATGATACAGCTTTGTTACTGAAACAGGTCTATGGAATTATTTCCATACTCATTATCAGCCCTAAGAGTCTTTTTTTTCTCTGTGTACCCACAACTTTAAGACTACAGAATGCTGCCCTGAAATATTCAGGTACAGGCATTATTTTCTTAAGGAAATGTAAATTGGAATCACTGCAGTTCAAAATGCTATTATACACAAACTCCTGTCTTCATTTCATCTTGCTAGCTAGAAAGTAAATCCTTTTTTAGTATCTCTCTACATTTCTGGACAACTCTTCAAAGATCTTGACTGCCTGCTTGTGTTTTCCTTCCTTTTTACAGAATAGTTTGACATCATGAAGAACACATTTGCTTCCTATTCTGTGGCAGAAGTCGGGGACACCATGTTTATGTGTAATAAATTATATTTTGTTGCAGGAGTATTTTTTTCAACTCAACGGGAATGGAAAAAACAGTATGGACAATTTCTATGTATGAGTCACCTCATAGTTAAGTTTGGCCAAGTAGGAACAAGACAGAATGTAAAATGCCTTCAAGTAGTCAAATGAAAAAATAAAAGCATCACTCTAAGTTGGTATATTTCTATTTCTTGCCTACTTCCTTCCAGTTTTTCTTCTTCTGCAAAGATTTGGAATGGTCTTCCCAAGTTTGTTCTGGAAATCATTATTACTTACTATAATTACAACTTTTCTGCTTGTTTAAATTTATTTCTCCCTTTGTGTAACAACACAAATGATCCATAGTGATAGCTAAAGAGAAGAGCGGTCACAGTGGGCCTGATCCTGAATGTACATCCACTTGTCAGGATCCACGGTAGGGATGGAAGAAGCATTTCCCATTTTAAAGGTCTGCAAAGAGGATTACTATCTTGCAAGTTAAGAGCCATGATGACACATTTTTACACAAGATACACTTGTACATGTGTTTGTTTATTTATTTGCCCTGCTTTTCTCAGAAGGCTGTAAAGATGGGATTTGATTTCTTTCTTTCCTCCTGATAGACTAATTTCTGAGAAAGGAAGAGTTCTTTCAGGTCTGGCAGAATCAGATGTACGCACTGCAAAAGAGAACAAATCAGTGAAAGAAGAACTGTCTTTTACTTCCCCAGAGTATGTGTCTCTGTGTTCCTGCTAGCTTTTATGCTGAAATCAAGAAACCACACTCTCTTTTGAATCTTCGGGTATTCTTCCTGAAAGCCACAAAACTATAATCACTTTAATGGTTGTCCTGTTACTTTATGGTATCTTTGGCATTTTTGTTTTACCAGAATTAGAGTGTAGATGAGTAAAACAGCTTTTATACGCAGGCAACTTCAAAAGAAAGCGAGAGAAGTTTTGGTAACTGTGTAGGCAAACAGAGGAGCTATTAGGCTTTTAATAGTAGCTCTAATACAGCTGGTGATATCTGAACCCGTTTAACAAGGGAGAAAGTGTCCAAGAAGTAAAGACTCTCTGCTACACTGTATGATCAGGGTTACTGGATTTTTAATTTTTATCCACAGGAGAAACAGGAAAGAAGAGAAGAAGTCTTCCACTGAAGGGAGATGTTTTTTCTTTGAAAGTTCTAGCTTGTGTTATGGTTGAGAATAAGGCTATCAATCAGAAAATTCATTTATTCTCAACAGATACCAGTGAGACAATCCTATTTTCCAGGATCCCTTAAATGGGAGAGCTTTCTGGCACAGACTCACACTCCGTATTCATCTCCCTAACTCGGGATTCTACTGGAAGAAACAGAGCTGGATGGTCCTTCTATGCTGATTTTTATTTCTTACAAATTTGGACAAAAGTATTTCCCTTTTGACTTAGAACAGGACTGAATCAATACAAGCTGTTTTCCTATACTGCACCTCAGTGTGACTTTATTCACTCTAATATTTAGCTACTTAACTGAGACCACTCAGTTGAGTAATGATTACTTAGAAACAACCGCAGATTCAGGCTCAAATTTGGAAGAGAAAAGGGTGTGGTTTAATACATGTCAGTTGTGAAGCAGGGTTGATTTTTAAACAAAAAATAAATTCAAAATAGCATCTATATTCAAGCTGAAGGTATTGTGATGCAATTACAGCCATTAAAAATATCTATCAGTTTCACAAACTCCAAATATAATCTTCAGTGGACAGGAGCAGATTCAAAGAACAATCTTGAGCTGGTTAAGTGACAAACCGGTGCAACTATTTTCTTCATTTTGGATTCACAGTTAAAATAAACATTCTTTGATCTCATTGCAGCAGATGGATGCAATTATGTGCATATGAAAGTGCAAAGACCCTGGCTCAAAGAACTACAGAGTTAAAAAGGTAAAGGCAATTTTCTAGTAGTACTATCCACTACTGCTAAAACAGGGTTTACCACAGAGTAATTACACAGCTGCTGGAAAATGAGAGACATTTGGATCATGTTCTTAAAGGTATTTAACTACAAAAAGGTTCATGTAAGGAGCTACTGCAAGACTAAAAATGCTTGCACATTTGTATGTCTGCTGAAATAACTGATGTAGCTGTGGGCTTCCCAGTAGGCACCAGTCCCTGCGTTCAGACACCCTCAGACGTACCTACATCACGCTGTGAGGTGTGATGCACAGATCTCAGGTCCCTGACTTAGATGCAACATGAATCAACGTTTCTGCTCAATGGACATTTAACCCTGGATGCAGCACAGCTGTGTCAGTGAAGCATCGCCCAGCAAGAGCCCTATTTAACAGCTATACTGTTGGTGATTCCAGAAACAGCTGAAAGGAATTGCTGCTTTTCTGTATTATTTCCTTACACAAGGCAGATATGTCTTATGTCACAAAAAAGGAGACTGCTCCCCAAGTCACTTGGACACACTGATTTGTCCTTCATGTTTCAAACAACAGCTGTTTTAAATTTACTTTTTGATGTTCAGATTTTGTGACTCAAATACATGGACTGACTTTTACATAGGCCTTGTTTTTAAATGTTAAAAAAAAGCAACTAGCTGAAACGGCTAATGTTACTGGCTATAAAGGAAACCACAGTGGCTTTTAAACAAATCATCAGTCTGAATTTCTCTGTATTTGAGATCTTTTAATTTCCTTATGCAGACAATATATAAAATCATAATCCTTTCCTGTTCCTAGCCAGATACTTTGATTACAATATTAAGATGCTGGTCTGAACCGGAGCCAAAACTTAAAACGAGCCTATAGCTGATCTTACACATAAGACAAGGAATATGTATAAGCTGCTTTGTAATGGCACTCTGTCTGCCAGGAGCTAATGGCAAAATAGTCTCTCTGGATTGTTTTTTTTTGAGTAAGCTACGTAGGACGAACAAATGCCAAGGAGCCTGGGCCAAGTGCACGCGTGTTTTGAGGTTTTATTGGCTTGTCCATTTCTAATCACAAATCAGATAGAAAATAAGCACTTTAGCTGGTACAATATTAAACCTCTAGACAATAGAAAAGGTCTTTAAGAGCAATGGCTGCATGTTTTAGAAAACAACATAAAATAGTTTGTAACTCACCACCAGCCACCTCAGAGGGAGGCAGTAATGACAAAAGATAAATGCGAAAAGGGAGTCTTGGCTATGCACAAAATTACAGTAGAGAAGGAAAAAAAAATAAATTGTTTAAAGGCCTCTAGGGACACATAAGGAAATGTGTTCAGAGCGGAAAGTCTTGTTGAGAGACCTGTAAGGAAGTATTTAGTTTATTTCCTCACAATGGTGTAGCCCCTAGAGGAAATACTCCTGTTAGACAAAGAAACACAGTCAAATTCTGTACTCAGTTTAGGGCTGTGTAATGACCAAGTTCAGAGAAGCTGTTCTGCATTTCCGCAACCATAGCCAGGACAGAGTCTGATCACATGTGCACGGGAGCTATTAAGGAGTAACTTCACTGAAATCACTGCCCTCGCTTCTTGGCCTGACGGGAGATCTCCCTGATGGAAATCAACCAGAGTGTAAAGGAATTAGGTGATTGTGCTCACCTGCATCAGGTTCTTGTGCTGGCCCCTGTATCCGTTACATACATTAACCATTATCCAAGATAGGAGTTTATGCATATGACCAGCATGTCTTGGTCATAGACTTCCTTATTATATAATATTATATATAAAAATAAACCTTCCTTATTCCCAGTATCACTACAAAGTGAGCGAGAAGCTGGAATGGCTTAGCATTACCTTGGTGAGAAACTCATGGGGAAAATCAGAATTCTTTATCAGTGACAAGTACTCATACAACCATAGGGTCTTAGTTGTCCTTATCTTTAATGAACTCATTATTACGCCGTCACTGTGACTCAGAAAGTAGTTTTAACCCAACTTTATGAATGGGGAATTGAAACAAAAAAAGAGATGAAATGAGTTGACCAAGGACAACAAAATAAGGCATGAAGTGGGACAAGCAGTTAAACCCAGTGAAGACAAATCTTGGCCCTGAAAACTTCGGAAAAAATGAAGAAATGGAAAAAAATGTGTAAACAAGGGTAGTATGGGAGAGCAACGGCAGTATGAAATTCACAGCTAGCTCAACAATTAATAAGAAATGCTCTGTCAAATGATAACACTGCAAAGTTTGAGAAATATATTACATATGTATTTGCAGAAGTCTGGCCTTAAAGGCTAGATAGGCACATTTCAGAAATCTAAACAGAAATTGTATGAATGAAAATAGCTACCTTTACATATGACAAAGCTGCAAAGCAAGACTCTTTAACATGTGGATGTTTGGGAGCCAGCTAGTAATCACAGCATTACAAGAAAGCTGGAGGTAATTTTTATGAAGACACAGAAGGGAGCAAAGCAGAATTAAGATGGGTGGAAATGCTTTGCCAGCTGCTGGAGGGGGACCAGTGGAGCTGCAGCCTGTATATTATGACTTGCCATGCAGATTTCAGAAGCCCTTCCATGTAAGCTTTGTGTGGTCCACTGAATTCAGCAGATTTCAGTAGTAGTGCAGCTGTACTCCGTTTATACTCCTCCTAATGGTAGGCACCCCTCAATGCACAATGAATTTCCTATCAGAATACTTTCCATCACCATATGACTTTAATTCCAGACACTTTTCCATATATTTACAGTTTCAAATACAACTCCCCAACTCTCCAAAAGATACAAATGCAAAAACCATGGTGTCCTGACAAAAAGCACAGTGTCCTGATCCACTGCAACTTCCACCTTTCAATGCTCCGCTGCCTCTTTTTCACCCGTTCCCCATTTATCTGTTCCCCATACGGCATATTTTAAACTGACCAAAACTATCAATTTTATCTGCATCAAATTGCAAATACATACAAATATATGTGTGTGTAAGACATATACACTACATATATATTCACAAATATATAGACAGAGCAATGGTTTCCCAGCAGATCATTCAGCCGTGTTCTGCACTTCCACCCTTATCTCAAGGAAATCCTTGAGAGATTGGGGTAAAAAGGGGCATCACCTCCTATGAAAATGGATGCCAGGACACCTGCAAGTCTTTCAGGGGAGTACTGGGATCATAAATAATTTGCTTTCAGAGTCAAGGTCTTGAGGGGTCAGAATCTATTTGTTCCAACAGCCTCTCTTCAGTGGGAGTAAGTTTCCCAGACACTTTGGAGGGCCAACAAAAGATGGAAAGTTTGGGTTGAAGAAGTGTTTCCACTGCTACGATTGATCTTACTGCAAACACTGGAAATCATTTCAATACAAGTGATTGTGTTAATAATGAGATTAAAATCTCGAGTGTTCCAGAATGCAGTCTCAAATGGAACCAAAGGAAATTTAACTCCAGTGAGCCCAACATTGGAAACACAGCTCTAGAAGATCCCTGAAGAATGTAACTGGCAGTAAAAAAGCATAAGACGGAAAGACATCAAAAGGTAAAAATAAATTACCAGGCAAAAGACAGAAATCCAGAAGCATCTTAAGCAGTAAGAAAAAAATAGTATGTTTCACTGAACATTTTTTCAACAGTGAGTTCACTCATGTCGTTTGTCTTCCCTCATACTGGTGGTCCCTTTCATATCACTAGCATTGCCTGTGTGAAAAGAAGCGTAAGAACTTGTAGAACTTGCTAAAAAGTTCTTAGCAGCTCTTAGTTTTAATTTTTGCATTGATAGTTCAGGTGAAATCCAATGGACTTCAATGAGAATGTTAAAATTAAAGCCTTGTCTTACAAACACACACTGAGTAAATCTAAACAAATAAGTAGTCTTATTAACCTCAATGTCAATGACTGGAATGCTCATCTATTTTAAATTACTCCTGACCAGTCTTCTTGCAGGTTTATGACATGAACTAATGTCCATTTATAAAAATGTATAGTTTAATGGGCTTGTGTTTGTGCCAGAAAAAAAAAACCAAAACAACCAACCAAACAAAAAAACCCAAACAAAAAATAGAAAGCTGGTCTGTTAGCAAGGTTCCATTAACTGGAAGGACTAAGGAGAACTTAATCCTTGCCACTGGTCTATGCTTCCCTGTGCCCCACAAGCATCACCCACATTCTCGTCTTCCTATGATTTACTAACTCTGACTGCCCAGAAGAAGAAAAGTGGTGGCACAGCACCCAGGAAGTCTGCATTTGAAGATCTATGTCACTTTTCTGTCCTTCTGCCCCTTGACCCAGGGGCTTGTCCTCATCATAGGAATTCCAAGTACTGTCCTTTACCCCTACTCAGAAGCTACCCATAAAACTAATCCAGCTAACAAAGCTTTTCAAGCACGCAGGAACAAAGGCTATTCTGCAAAAATTACGTATTTTGTAAATTAAGCTTTTTTTCCCCTAATACTCAAATGTTGCTTCACTTGTGGCCACATAAACTGACTAGATGCTGCTGCTCTTGGAAAAAAAAATCACAGAGCATGATTCCAATAATTGAAATGCCTAGGCTGGCAGACACAATACAGTCCTCCTCTCGGACATGTCTGTACAGTTGCAATTGGCAGAATTGTATGGGCATATTGCTCTGAGATGAGCTGTCCAAGAACCAAAGGTCACCACACGACTACCAGGCGTTTGGGCAAGCGGATCATGAAGACAGTTATTTTAATCTCATGTAGCCTGAAATGTGCTAAAGTAGAAAAACTTTTTATTTTTTTTAAATAGGCACTTTTATGTTTTGAAAGTGCCGCTGAGGCATAAAGGAATCTAAATCTAATCCTTAATTGCATTCCTTGAATCCTCTTCAGGTTTTGCTGTGCTGCATTGTGTAAGTGAATGTAGAATGCAGTTTGTTGTTTTGAAGTCACTTGTATCCCAGTCTCGTGGCTTGCTTTGCTGCAGCTGGCAATCTTTTATCTTGAATGCAGAATCTAGAAGACCATTACTGATTAAGGTGTTGCGATAATATGACCCATCATTTCAAAATAACAGCATTAGGGAACTGGTGGGAATATTAAAGTAGGCACGGAGGCAGCTTCAAGGATTTGCAGAAATATATTCACAACACTTGGCAGTTGAAAGCTGTAATATGTTTTTGAAAATCACTTACCGAGTTCGAATTTTCCACTTGAATTCTGATGTTCAAATAAAGACTTTTCATAATTATTAATTGCCACATAGAAGAAGTGAGTACCTGGAAGACATCTTGTCTTGTTACATTGACCATCCCATGTTATGAAAACACCAATGAGATTCTAACTTTATGTTTGAGTAAGTATGCATATGAAACGTCTATTCTTACATTGAAGTAGAATTCTTGCTCTCTAGAAAGGTATTAAATGTTGTTCCTAAAAATCTGATCCAAGAAATCCTCTTTGAGATTGTAACTGAGGTTATCTTGAAGACGTTGGGCAGAACTGCCCGCAGTGTCAGCCGCTGGTGTACACTAGTGACCCCTCTCCAACAGGCGTCGTGCTGCAGATCACAAACCTTTGAGCCTGGCAGTGCAACACAATGGATATCAGTTTCTGGCACATTAATATACACAGAGAGTGTTCACACCTATCGAATTAAAACCATGCTAATGGAAGGCAGTCCAGACAACAGTAAGCAGGGTTGGAAATTGTTTCTATATTTTAGAAAAATATGGCAGAATATCCATTCAACTTCAACAATTCTTGCTGTCAGTGGGAATCACCCAGTCAGTGCACTCCTTTTCTGAAAATGTACTAGGAACTCTTAGTATAGTTTCAAGTCTACCGACTCCATCCTAGCCACACAGTAGATACAAAATTACTCATTGGAGCAAAGCAAATTTTTCGTGTTTGAATGTGAATTTCACAGAAAATTATGTTGAGTATACACATTCTGTCCTGGTGAAAAATACACACATTTCTGTACCCTCCCCACACCCAAATATCCCAAAAGGAAAATGCTGCTAATCACAGAATCATAGAAACTAACGGATAGAAAAAGCATCAGGGTACAATTTAGTATAACCCTCTGCACACAGGCAGGATCAAATATATGTGGAGCCAACCCAAATCTCTCACCTACGCTTTATCTTGCTGTAGTTTCATTGTGAAACTATGGGCAAATCTTTTTCTCTCCTTTCTTCAAGTTTGTGAAATGGGATAAAAATACTGGAATTAGTATCTGAACAGTGCTCTGAAATTTAGCATTAAATATTACTCCTCCATCTTAGTTATGAAACGTAACTGTGCTTTTGATTCCACATATTGGAGGAACCCGATATAAACAGAAAATACTACATGGGAAGAGTTCCAGCTCTTTTCTGTCAGATTGTAGATAATGGTTCTCATGATATAATACAGAAATGCATTTCTAAGACTACAGAGAAAGATACAGATTTTCCACAGACTTCAGGAGCACCTTTATTTGCAGCAGCTAAAGATGAGTTTGACAGCTTTATGTAATTATTAATCACCAAGTTTGAGCAACTACTTGAAGACATTTATTGACATTAATAGCAGGATGACCTGTGCAAGTTTGGTTTAAAAAGCAATTTAGTATTAGGACATTTAAAATGTGGTCCACAAGATGACAAGTACATTGCTTTGGGACGAAACCCTTCACAGATGCCACCGCAGGGTTCCAAAACCAATGAGAGCTTTACAGAGAGGGAAGCTGGAAGCAAATGGGAGTTTTTCAGGAATAACGGAAATGCAGAAAGGAAATACTTACAGTGAACTTGCACAATATTAAAAGCTTCCTGGGATCCCTTTATTTTAGCTACAATCATGCCTCAACAATCCAAATCTGCTTGCAATTTTAATTTTTATGTGCTCAAAACCAAAATCAGATTAACAAATCAGCAAATGTATAAACACCAGGAGATTGCTCAGACAGATAAATGACGTAATAACGCCCAGGCACGCTGAAATCTAAGGGCAAATCACAGGGATACAGGAGCAGGCATCCATGCAGAACGAGACGGGTCCTTCCCCCTCCCCAGGGGTTAGGCTGTCTCTGCTTAAGCCCCACCAGGCCACCTCACCAGCCTCTTCAGCTCTTCTTGTCCAGCTGCTGTGGGACTCCGCTCTGGCTGCCACCTTCTTGTAAAGCCTTCTTTCAACTAATTTAGCTGTTCCCTCTGAACTGCGAAATACCCTCAGCTCCATGCAGATAACAGTGCCCAGCATCTCAGGGTCAGATTCCAGGGAGTTTTCACTGATGCACTTCTGGTCTTCTAGCAAACAGGAACTATATAACATGGGATATCTGAATATTCTTTTCAGTTTACATATATTCGTTCCAAAAGGGTCTGGACTTTTATCATTTTAGTTTTGGGGGGTTTTGTTGTTGTTTTGGTTTTTTTTTAATTTAAATCAGTCTTTGCGGATGTTATGGTTTGAGAAAACCCGTAACAGTTTATTGTCGTTTAGACAATTATTCTACCACCTGATGACCCCTCCCCACCCAGAAAGGGGAATCAGGGAAAACAAGGAAACATGAGGGTTGAAATATAAATAGATTTAATAGGATAAGACTAAATAATTAACAATAATACTAAAGAACCAATATTAATCCTGATACTAATATAAGATATACAAGAATTATATTCAGCCAATTCTGTCAGTAGGCAGCTGTGCTCTCCCAGCAGTGGACAGCAAATGTGGGACACTGCGAGTGCAATGGCTTCGGGAGGAAGGGAAGGGCTCAGGGGTCCGGCACCGGGGCAAGGAGTTCTCTGGACCGCCGCCGTCAAGGCAGAGAGAAACTACGCAGCAAACTTTCTAATTTATATTGAATGTGACATTCATGGTATGAAATAATCCTGTTGGCCAACCTGGGTCAAGTGCCCAGGCCTTGAATCCCATATAGCCTAGCTGCCAATAAAGTAAATATTTTCACAAATTCAGACACCAAAGTCTTCTAAAAGTGCAGTTTTCCCAAGCATTAGAAGAGAGATTAGTCCTATGTTGCTCAGCCCAGGAGAGCAGAATAGAAGCTTCTTTCTCCTGTTGTTAACTAAAGGAGCTGCAGGTGTGGGAGACCCTAACCAAAACAAGAAAGGTGAGGGTCTGCACACAGTAAGTGACACAGAACTGTGTTGTACAGAACATCTCAGCACCTAGTAAATGGAGATAGGATGTTGTTGCAGGATAGGATGGGTGAGTGCATGAACCCAGCCAGTAGACACTCTACAACTGGAGAGGGCTGGAAAACCCAAGGTAAACAAGCTGCTGTCTCCCACCACTTCCCATCTGACCACTGTGTCCATGAGCCAAAGTGTCAAATACAATGCTTACAAATCCAAAGCCATTTTATCTTGCTTGCGAAGGGTCTGCATTTGAAAGTCAGTTTCCCTGTCTTGTCATTCAATCTGGATATACAACCCAGAAACTCTCAGCCAAACATTTAGCACCATTTCCTCAGTGTGGAATAATCATGATGTTACCATACAACACAGCTGCTTAATTACTTTTACTGAAATCTATAGAGATGTGCTCACTCTGAATTTTGACCCATATTCACTCCATTAATGGTCTGAAGTCCACCAGCAAGAAGTACTCTACTGACTCTAGCTCTACTTGACCAGCCAAGCCCTTCATCAATGCAGGAGCACTTTAGGGTGACCCTTAACAAAACCAGAAGTAAAACAGCACCTCATCCAGGAATGTAGGAGACATCACGTGTCTGTAAACGTAGCAAGCTCGACATAAAATCCATTAATGGTCCTAAGTAGCCTTCACTTTCAGTCCAACCAGTTATTTCATTTCAGTTACAACAAATGGATCTTTAAAACAGTAAATCCTGGAAAACCTCCCTATTCAGGTGTAGGTGGTCATTTTCAGTCAGCTCCCAAATAAGGTGAAATAATGACAGGATGGATGAAGAAAAAAACCTGGTGAGCATGAAAGGGGAAACGGAAACTAAGAAATAGCACTTCTTTGCCCACAAGACCATGAAATATGCTCCTACACGTAAGTATAACTACCTTGAGGGTTTATGAGATTTTGTTGGAGCAAAAGGAAGGGATGAAATTTTATTTTGCATTCACTTTATATGCATATCTAAACTAAAAACAAAAATCACAAATGTATGTACTTTAATTCATATTGGTTAAGCCAAGAGAGCTAAATCAAGTAAAATAACAGAAAAGAAAAGGCAATTTAGGTTTTATTTCTTTTTTTAGAAAAAATAATTGACATATTTATGGTTTAATCCCTCAGTGTCTTGGTGCTCTCTGCCACCCACTGCAATTAATGGGAAACTGAAATGCTCCAACAGTGATAGAAATTAGTCTTTGCCGGGGATACGTCTCAAACTTTCTGTACCACTCTTCAGCAGAGTAAGTGCTGTACTGTTACAGGCAGCCTAGCTATTCTGCAGGCCTTGCTTGCAATAGTACAAAGAGAGTTTTTATCTACCAACTGCTGCAAGATAAAGTTCAGTAAGGCATTTCAAGCCTAATCTTGTGAGTTGCAGAGCACTCCCAGGCAAGTGTTATGCAATTTCAATTCCCATTAATCTCAACTGGCTTTGAGGATACAAATCAGGGACTTTTTGCTAAACTCTACCCTCAGGCTGACCTTCCTGAAGGTCCTCAAGTCCATGGAAGCTCTGTGTATGTGGTGTGATGGTCCTTCATAGCTGACTACTGCTTGCAGCAAAAGCAGCTGCATCTAAAAGTTTAATGCGTTTTAAATGAGCCTTAATCTTAATAATAAAAGCTAAAGACATAGCTGACTAGGCCCATTTGCTAAAACTGGTTTTTTATTATCAGGCTTAAGAGATTTAAAATAAATAAATTTTAATAGTGGGAGGTTTTTGGTGCTGTTGATTTCTGCAATAAATTTCAAACTGTGACTTTCCTTAGTCCTTTCCTTCATTTTTAAAGCTAGAATTACTTTCTGGCTTGGATAAAACTCCATATAAGAAATAAGATATGCAGATTAGGCCATCATCAGTGCTGTTACTGTATGATTTCCATTTGGATAATAACCTTCACTGGGAGATCTCACAGCATATTACAAAAGCTGCCAAGAGAACCTTCTGGCAGTTCTCGGAGAGCATTACCAGAGCATCACCCCTCATGGGCGGACTCTCCCCTGATAAAACAACCCAGAATGTCCTAGAAAAAGTGTAACTGGAGCCAAGAATTCCTGTCTCATTTCTCTCCTGGAAGAGAATTCACAGGCCAGAAAACGGGGCAGTTTTCATGGATTTACTGACGTTTGCAAAAACTCATCACAGAACTGGAGGGTGGTTACCCTATTTGGCAGCCCAATGCAAGCTAACTGAATCCTACATTTACTGCTTTCTGTATAACAGATAGGCCACATTAAGACCAGCAGGAAATGATGTTGGAGACATCTCCCAGAGGTGTCAAGTTTCTTTCAAATTTGACTAGTGAAAGCAGACTTTGTAGCATAATCTGCAGCTGGTATGACCTGCTTAGAATCAACCCCAGTTATGACTTTGGCATTAATGCTGCCTTCATAACTTCCAAGTATTTCTTTAATGGAAGACCTTGGACGCTTGGGGACACCACTTCAGGGTACCACAGAAAATGTATCTCAGTTTCACAGCCAGGCTCTATAAGACTTGCAAGTTGAAACTCAATCAAAAGCAATGTCTGTGAATTTAAGCATGTCCATTAACAGATATCTTCTGCTTCTTTCCTGCTTCTGAGATCTGGGCATAAGAAAAAAAGGGTATTAAAACAGATCAAGACCACAGGACGGTAAATGGTTCCATACGGATGAAATGGATTCCTTTTGTCTCAAGCCAGGACTGAGTCTCTGAAGCTACCAAAAGTCGTTTGTGAGAGTGTTTGGGTTACGTATGCTCAATGTCCTCATGTATCCTCCTTAGATGACCTGCATGAAACTCAGGGTTTTGAAATAGTACTGGGAATTAGGCACCAGAGTCAATTAATCCAGAGAATGGATGTGATAGACCTGATATCCTAATGCCAAGCATAAAGCCATCTGGTGAAGTGCCTCTCAAAGCAAGACGCTCCACAATATACACAGGATCAGAACTGTCAGCACCAAAATATTTCCAAAGGCTATATGCTCCTTTCCTTTGAGAGATCTCATTGCAATTTTCATCTAATTGAGAGCCATTTTGGCTAATGCTTTTTTGGGCAATAGCAAATTTAGCACTGTCCTCAGAGACCAGGGTTCTCCTCTCTTGGGTGTAACACGGAGCTGGCACACGGCTAGAGAAGTTTCCTTGGTTAACGTGCTACTGAGACACACTTCACCTGTCTAGGCAAGCTCTGGAACACGACAGCTTCAAAAAGCAAAGCTGGTTGGCTGAAAGGCTATGTGGCAACAAACAAAAATACTTTCTATCAGGATGGGGGGGAAAGGCAAACAGAACAACAAAGACACATACCAAATGCATCCACTCTCCCCATGTCCACCTACTGCAACAGTGGAAGTGGTGGCAGTTGGAGTTAGTGATCTTGGACAGGCCACGTCTGCTCTATTGGACCTTACACTTTGGGCCAGAGAAGCCCGTATGTTATTCTTGTAATCTGTAATTTATAGTATCTTTGAGAAAGGCAAGGTATACATGGATCCAGGGGTGGAATGTCTTGATCCTTAAAAGGAGACCACTGTACATCGGGGAGTCAGAGACCCACATCACAGCTACCCTGTCCAGGTGCAGGACTGTGCTGCTCTGCATGTCCAGCATGGCCTTCAAGCCTGTGTTATGCTGCACAGGACACAAACTCTGCCAGTGCATTGTAATTGCAGAGCCTGCAGGAAGCTCTCACTCGTTACCAGCAATTCCGTGCTGCGTGAAGCTCTTACGCAAACATCCTTTACGAATAGAGCTGTTTTCTTGTAAGAAAATTGTATAGTAGCTTGAACAACCAAAAAGGGATCTGTGGGATGTACCATCCGGGGTCTGGCCAATGCTGCATGAACGCATGACTCCCACTATCTGAAGGGACACAAGATTTATTTGCTATCTACCTTCATCTTTGTGTTCTATCAGCTATTTTATTAAGCCATTTGCTGTCAGGCATTTCTTACTGAGATCCAAAAACAGCCCCACACCACCTCTCTCTGCCACCTTGCCCCCACTCGCTGGCACAGAAGGCAGACACCCCACTCTCACGCTCCACTACCCAGAAAACGCTCGGCTGTGCAACTCGTCCATCGAGTCAAACTAGCTGTGACGGGGGAAACCCACACTAAAATTCCCACAACAAATGCCCTGTCTTCCCTTCCTCTGGTCAGCATGTGAAGACCTCAAAACCCTGAAGACAGTCACATCCACTAAAAGTCTTTTTTTTTTGGTCTGTTTCCAAAGAAAACTAGCAAACAGCCAAAATTATTGCCTGGTTTACTGAGCAGGCTCTCCCTTCTCCTTTATTTCTCTGCTCTGACTGAAAAATAAATTATGATGACTTCGTAACTATTCAAATATATAGCCATCTATACTTATTTATAAAACACCATCAAAGATTTTTTAAACCTATTTAAGATTCAGTGATTTCACAGACCAATTCAACAGGGTTTGGGTCTAGCTGTCACGTAGGTTACTGACAGAACAGGGTACCAGGAAGCATAAATCAGGCCCAAGGTACTTCAGACAGCTTGTCCTACCATGTCTCAACAACTAAATGGAGAATATGAAACCCGAAGTATCACACAGCATGTCAATAACGAATCAACCTGTCAATACTGAGATGCTCTTTGATGAAGCAGAAAGGGTGGAATGGGAAGAGGAGACTGAATGCTGCATTTTCATTCATGCCATTGCCTACGGTCACCTAGAGACAGAATGAAATACATCACTGTGAAAGGTCCTCCAGGTCCTTTTATCTCATCTTGGGATACTGCAGCTCCAGCAGCAAGTGGACTTGTGAGCCCACCTCAGCCCAGCTCAGTGTAGGGAGCCGAAAGCCTCATCACCAATACTGTGGAGAAAACAAGCAGGGACCTGAGTCCTCTTCACTTTGCATGTACACATGTAGGCAGCTCAAGGGAATACAGTTTTGTTCTCTGAGTCACTTCTGGGCTTTTTCATAGAATCACAGAA
>VYZM01001902.1:0-20564 GCA_013398915.1 Dromas ardeola
CTGAGTGATTCTATGATTCAATGTTCGCACTATTGTAATGGCACATAGAAGTTTTGAATAACCAGTCAAACTTCTGAATAGAGGATTCAGAAATACTGGGGTTTTTTTTCCCTTCAGGGCATTTTACTAGCTCCCATTTCTCTTTCAAGCAGGAGTTATTTTTAAAAATAAAATGAGAATATGTAGTGAAGCAAAGTGCGTTTGTTTCCACTTAATTGGAAAATTTAGTTTTGAAGCATAATTAATATATTGCCAATATTATTTTCTTTTGCTTTTCATTAATCTGTAAAGAGTTTTTGATATATCTGGATGTGGTTTTCTAAATAGAATCTTGGCAGACTTCCACTGCAAGCTAGTTTTTACTGCTATTCATTAGCTGACTTATCAAAATAGTGTAATCAATGCCTGTCATAACATAAATACATGACCCTTTTGAGTAGCCCAAGTGGCTATGTTTGCTTCTCTCTCAAAGGAGCATAAATTCCTAGGGGAAACAGGAGGTCAAATTAGGATTGGCAAATTTAGCTTCTATCGGTTTGTCTATATGGTTTAGAAATATTGAATTTTTTTTTAGAGGCTCATTTTTCATAATTTTCCATGTAAGGCACCTGGGGACATACCCTTTTTTTTTTTTTTTTTTTTTTTCTGATAAGGCATTAATGAAAATTATTAGATTCTGCTGAGACAAAAATACAGCATGGCTTATGAACACACAGCAATCAATGGATGTTATTGAATGAGATGTATGACTTCTGTTACAGAAATTTGAAATAATCTTGTTAAGTATCATATGGGCCTGGACAAACTGAAAGAAGCTGCAATTCTACAAAGACTCGTCTAACATTAAAACAATGAGCAGGATGCTGAGTTGTTATTAAATAAGCTCCTTAAAAACCTGAAGAGATGATTGATATATTGTTTTGATTTGATCTGTAGGATGACAGGGAAATGCACTGGATTCTTCATAAGGTTTTTATAACTGATCTGTGATTTCTGTGGTCTGTTTCAGGTTTGACAAGATTGTTTGGGTTTTCTTCTTACTTTTAAATTTGAGGGGGTAATTTGTCTGCAATAGGAATTAAGTTGTGGGTTTGTTGTTTTTTTTAAAAATTGCTCGATAAAACATCACCTTTACTAATATATCTATGTAATACATTTTCACATGAAATAGAAATACAAGAGGTTTATTTTGATATTATTTTGCTAGTTTGAGTGCATTTTTGGGTAGATTTGATGGATATAATTTAATTTTTGTAAAGTTACATGTTTTTAATACAAATTTTCTGACATTAACTCTGAGGTGACTAGTAGTGTAACGTCAGTAATTTTAGTTTAGCCTAGGTATTTGAAATTTTCCTTTGGTGCTATGTGTCATATGATGTTATAATGAATGTCTCTGTGAAAAAATGAACTCTATAGCTGTAAAGCTGTTTTATGAGAACTACTTTCTGTAGATGTCTGAGGCGACTCTCAGAGGCATTTTAAAGCATGGTGTACTTAATATATCTCTAGAGGGGTTTGGTGGTGAAGACTGGTATTAAACTGTTTTAAATAAAATGCCAGACTCTTGCTAATAATTTTTTGCCAGTTGAATGTTAGGGTAGTTGATGGAGAGTTGCTTCTCTGATATTTTTCATTCATCGATTGGTTGGTGAATAATGTTAAACCAATACTGCAGGTATTAAATATTGTAGTTTTAGCCATAATATCTATTTATAGAGACATTTCAGTGTTCTACTGATCCTGGATTGTCTTCTTTTTTTTTTTTTTTTTAACTTGCTGAAAAAGAAAATCAAAATACATTACCCTATGTGTTTTCCAGATGTTTTAAAGATGTTTGTAAAAATGCAGTCAGAAGAGTTGGAAATTATATTTCATATATATTTGGTTTTAGTGCATATTTACAGCCAATACAGAATTGAAAGTGCTTAGTTATATTTAAATATTCCAAAAATATTAATCAATAGCAGAAACTATAAAACATGGAAAACACATATAGGTTACGCCATGGGATTGTTCTCATTTATTTTCTTTTTTTGCTAGGAAGAGATAAGTTGGTATCCAAGTTACCAGAAACCAGTATATATTAGCAAAAAGGAAGCACAGTGTGTGTCAGCAGCATGGAACACGTCCTCAGAATTACACCCAAGGAGCTAAAAGTGAATGAATTAAGAAAGTGAATTTTCATTTGATAAAAGAGTAAGGTTTCTGCAGACACTATCATTTAGATGTAACATGTATTCTTTGACTCTTTTTCTTTATGTAACTATGTATTTTTTAAGCTACTGAAAAACGTGCTGTCTTGTTTAATTCTTTCTTTCTTTTGCTCTCATTGGCATAATCAGAGCAAAATGACTTTCTCTTAATAGAGCCTGACAATTCTGAATCTAACTTACTGCCTCTTTTTCTCAGCCTATCATCTCTATAATGGGACAAGGCAGTTGACTTTAACAAATTCTTATTTTATTACTTGTCTTATATCTTCTGTTGTTGTTATGCACAGTGGCATAAAATAGCTGATCAAATTGTGTTGAATAACATCACAAAATTGAAAGTTAGTGGCTTTCACAGTGTGAAACCAATAAAGAGCTGCAATATTTCTGTTCACATGTCTGCACTACTACTGAGTTTTTGGGAACCTTCTTATATATCTATTAGTATGCTCCATTTGGAGTAGGAACTTGTTATTGGGCTGTGTGATATCTACAATTAAAGTTTCAGTGTGATGTGATATGTTATAAGCTCATGATTATCTCATTTATCTTAATTGCATAGGCATTACGTTGCCAAAATAAAATGTGCATTTATAAAGTCAGAATACATTCCTAAGGGCTCATCAGAATATACAATAACTTATTTTATCTGTACTTTGCTAACACAAAGTTTATGACATGCACATAAACCAGTTATTGTTTATAGTGCTGGTATGAGGGCAGTTCATATTATGAAAAGAAATCATAAGGAATCATAGAAAACAGAGACAACACTGAAATTTTTAGGAAGTTCTCCATAACAATTTCAGGTTTCCCTTTCTAAACGTCCCTCTAAGGATATGATTTGATTTTTAATTTTCACTGGTCTTTTTATGCAGCACAATATCTATTTCAGAAGAAGCTGATACAGCTAGAAGGTTCTGTTCCCAATTTGAGACAGGAAAATTTGTTATGTTTTGAAATTTTATTGAAAGAAATGGAATTTAGTAAAGCAAACAAGACTGGCCGGTAGGATGCTACAAAAAGAAAACTCTTTACATTAATTTTTTGTTTGGTTAGTAAGAAGTATAGAAACTCACTGGGCCATCATTGAAAACTTCTTGGAGGTTTTCTTTGATACTTTAAAATAAAGATATTGCAATATTTCTTTTTTTTTATTAGAAGGCATTCTCTATCTCCATGTTACATTTCCCTTTTAGAAGTCATTAGTTCATTGCATATAAATAAAAAGAAAAATTGCATGTCGTGGGTTTTTTCACATGAAAATAAATGTTTGCATTTCGACCTTGCTCAGGAAAACCGGACATGTAATAATACATGTGGCAGTGGGAGGAGATAATCAGATACCATTGAAGTTTCCTGACTGTAAACTTTGTCTGCTGCTTATGCCAAGGATCTAAAAAAGCCTGGAAGGTTTTTCCAGGGATGTTTTTCTACTGTTATTGCTCTTTTTTTTTTTTTTTTCCAAAATGCATTTCACAAATTACATGAGAACTCACAGATTTATTTTTTTAGAAATTTGAAAACTTCTTAATTTGGATAAAAACCTCTAACAAAGACTTCGTTTGAGACTAGTATTAAGTCCTATTTTTTTATGGGAATTGCAGTTTCTAGGGGCTTGAATATTTAAGTTCAATAAAGATATGTCCTAGACGTTTTGTTATAGTTATCAGATAGGAAATGTATATGAACAGTGTATTGAACAGTGTGTTTAACAGTGTATCTTCTCAAGTTTGAAGATATGCAGATCCAGTGTTGATGCTACACTTTCTATCTTTGCCAATGTGCACAGGAGTGAAATTATTGCCTTTGTTTCAGTCTTGGTTTTTCTGCGCTATTTTGAAATCTCTCTCCAAAATTGAAACCTGCAAGTTTTGGACATCTGCTACTGGCATTTCAGTGTAGTAAATGGAGTTATTTACAGAGCAAGAAGATTCAGGAGGGAAAAAACAGTGGCAAAAGTTACGTTGAAACAAAGTATTTGAGGAGCCCTTCCATCCTTCTCTTCTAGCAATGATTAATGTCTGTAGAAGTGAAATGTTCCCTTACTTCTGTGGAAATTAAAAGATTTAGGTGACTTGTGCAGAGTTGGGTGCACTACATGTAATGAGGGAGTGTAATAGCGAGTCAGGATCTGGGGAATAGTACCTCAGCTGAACTCCTGGTACTGACCCTCATTCACAGCTGGAAAGGGAATAAAGATTTCAGGCATAATATTTAGGATTCTCATTTACGGAAACTTTGCTCTTAGCTTTTCTCTTTTACTGTTCTCCTGGAGGGGTTGCCATTCTGCTCACAGAGTAAGACATCATAAGTGTTGACATGTAGCTGTCTGTGTGTCAATGGAACTGTTTTAAAATACAAACCCGAATTTGGTCAGCTTAATCCATAAATCTAATCCTACTCTGAATATGAGGTACATTTTCAGTGCTGGCAAATTGAAGAAAGTCTGAACAGCAAGAAAGTGAATCAGAAAGAACAAGACCCCCTTTAGGCACATTAGCATCTACAGAGAAGCTGTCAACTAATTTATGCCAGCTAGATTAACCAAGATTTCTATGCAGTCTGTGGTAAAAGTGACTAACTGGATGTGTAGATCCACCAAGCTTGAGCAGAGGTGACTGAAAATGAACACAAGGCATAGGCTGTATGTCAGGCGTCTCCCTGCTGAACCTCAGTAGAACCAGGGATTCAGGCATTTTTGAGACCGTAAAAGCCTGTATAAGGGTTACTAGGTCTCAGCCTAGTGATTCAAGTAGTCTTTTGAGGAGACTGAAATCAGTTTTGGTCCCTCATCCTTCAGTGTTCATGTGAAACACATCAATCATTGTATAAAATACAGAGGTTGTCCAGGGATTAGTTCTGATGAGAGATTTCATGTCTATGGGTAGATGGGATACATATAGACGATGCATCATTGTGTATTTTCCTATCAATTAGTGCTTTCAGTTAATAGTTTCAGTTAATAGAAATGTTAATATTTACATTCCAGAGTTTATACATATTGAATAGTAAATCTTTCTTTGTTAAAACAAGCACAGTACATATCTTACATAGCATGAAAATAAAACTATTGTGATAGTAACTTTTATAGCTACTTCAATGAGAGACAAGTAGTTAAATTAGCTAGTCCAGAGGATTATTATTTAAAGTTATGAAAAAGCAGCACAGAGGAAAAGTTAGAATACTCCACTGAATTACAAAAACACCTTTTGGCTAAATTAAGTACAACCTACTGGAATTAACAACTCAATTGTTTTCCTGTTAGTGTCATTCTGCACATTGCTCAAACGCAAACATGTAATTTCCCTCTCTCATCCATAGTATTCCTTTAATTTTTAATATGCTTCAAGAACCAAGTGTCTAACAGCAAAGCTAGTTTTTCATTATTTATGTGTTCTCATATCTTTAGCATATAGAGGCCAGTAAAATGTACACAGGTTTTTCTGTCACTTTTCATTTATACATTCTAAGTCGGAATTAGTTACATATGGTAGTTCTGTACAGATGTGGTCAATGCATTACAGTAAATTCTGCACAATAGATCCTGGTGTTAGGGACATGACTATATCAAGTACTACCTTATGGATGTAAGGTCTGGGTAATTTCACCAGAAATCTGAGGATTTTTGGCCATTCCTTCTCTCGCACTGTCAAATACAGAACATCACTCCCTGAAGGTTAAATGAAAAGTACTTCTGTGTTTATGGTAAGTTAATGCTTTTCTGAGAGCATAGATCCATTAAAAGCTTTCCCAAACTTACTTTGTAACATTTTGTACAGCTTCCATAGTCTTGTAAAAGTTTGTTACTGTTGCTGTTGTAATTCTAATTTAGGGCTTCCTTTTTGTTTTCATCTAGGCAGCATCTTGTGATAAAGTTCAACCCAGAGGTTTTTTTTTTTTTAATAACTATTTTCTATGCTAATTATAAATGTTAATTATTTCATCTCAGATTTTTTTCTCTTGTACTAAAAATAATGACATGCTACACTCAAAATATTATTATGGGCAAAAGGGAACATACCATACCTGGACCCAAGAATTTACTACTGGTCTATTTAAAATCTTAGCAACAAGCAGGTTCAAAACTGTGGATCTAAATTAATACAGAAAAGTCTTTTTAATAAAAATACTCTTAAAATTGTTACACAGGAAACATTGCTGATTTCTGCCTTTTTCTCAGGTGCTATGCTCACCCTTCCAGCATCCCTCTGAGTCGATAGTGTCAGTTTTCCCCAGGGGTGGTAGGAGGGATCACGAGGAGATCGCAGGATGCTCGTCTTTGCTGGGGGTGTTTCAATGTTGGTTGAGCTCCTTCCTCCTCAGCAGTGGGGCCTGCTCCTGGTTACTTCAGTGTGCTTCCCATGCTGCTGCCCACCTGAGTGGGAGCATGGCCCCACAGCCTCCCCAGGTTCAGCCTCCCCAGGTTCAGCCTCCCCACGGGCTCTTCTTTCTTAGGCAACAACTAAGAGACTGTGTTTCCAGACCCTTCCAACAGAGGCACTGGCAGAGCTCAAGCTCAGGCAGGGGAGGCACTTGGCCCTGAGGCAGGCGCCAAAACCAGCTCAGCCCAGCTCTGGCCAAGGTGAGTCCAGCCCAGCCCTGAGACCCTCAGTTCAGGGCAGAGCCTGCAACACTACTAGGAGTAGCAAAAATCAGATTCACTGAGCTGCAGTAGGCAAAAGCTACAAGTAAGTAGTTGTATCTGATTACTTATATCCATAAAGAGACACTGAAGTCTCTTACAGAGACTCATAATTTTGACTTGAGTAGTTTCTCTTTTGAGTTATGAGAGCACGTCTGAAAATCAAGCTACTATCCTTCAGCATCATTCCTTAAAGCAATATGCAAATATAGGCCAAAGTTCATAGGTAATTTGTTTCATAATAATTAATCTTACTTCTCCCTGATGGTCCTTTCTTGTGATCATGTTTAATTCTTACTTGTTAACAAGTCTCCTTCTTTTTCTTTTAATAGAATCATAGAATCATAGAATCATAGGGTTGGAAGGGACCTCTGGAGATCATCTAGTCCAACCCCCCTGCCAGAGCAGGGTCACCTTAGAGCAGGTTGCACAGGAACACGTCCAGGCGGGCTTTGAATGTCTCCCGAGACGGAGACTCCACCACCTCTCTGGGCAGCCTGTTCCAGTGCTCTGCCACCCTCAAAGTAAAGAAGTTCCTCCTCATGTTGAGATGGAACTACCTACACTCAAGTTTGTGCCCATTACCTCTTGTCCTATTGCCTGACACCACTGAAAAGAGCCTGGCCCCATCCTCCTGACACCCACCTTTTAAGTATTTGTATGCGTTAAAAAGGTCACCCCTCAGCCGTCTCTTATCCAGACTAAACAGACCCAATTCCCTCAGCCTTTCCTCATAAGAGAGGTGTTCCAGCCCCCTAATCATCTTGGTAGCCCTATGCTGCACCCTCTCCAGCAGTTCCCTGTCCTTCTTGAGCTGGGGAGCCCAGAACTGGACACAGTACTCGAGGTGCGGCCTCACCAAGGCAGAGTAGAGGGGGAGGATGACCTCCCTCGACCTGCTGGCCACACTCTTCTGGATGCACCCCAGGATGCCACTGGCCTTCTTGGCCACAAGGGCACATTGCTGGCTCATGGTCATCCTGTTGTCCACCAGGACTCCCAGGTCTCTTTCCACCGAGCTGCTCTCCAGCAGGTCAGCCCCCAACCTGTACTGGTGCAGGGGGTTATTCCTCCCCAGGTGCAGCACCCTACACTTAAACTAATAATATTGCCTATAATAATAGTGTATACTGTCCTCTCGGGTTAGTTAGCTCTTTTGACACAAGTCTAGCAAAAAGCACGGTGATGTGAAGAGCAGGCCAGAAGGTGAAATTTAAGCAAAGGTGTCACAAGTTAAAATTGTAATTTACAGGAACGCATGACATCCTTTTGTGTGGAAATTTCTCAAAAATAATTTCTAATTAAAGCAACCAGAAGGGTTAGTGAAAAGATTCTACTATCCTCACTATTAAGAGGCATCCCACAGGTCTTCAGCACTTCTTCGTTATCATGACATGTTATGATTCACAAAGGTGAGCGGCAAAGTGGCATGGAACCTGTCTGTTCCCAAGGGAGTCTGACTCTGTTTGAGTGACATGTTCCATGTCAAATTCTTTGGCCCCCTATTAGTGATGAGACCAATGTACAGAACAAGGAACCGGGTTGTTTTGAGATGCAGAGATTATCTGTTGTCTAAAAAATTACAACAATTATATGTTCATCAACATTAAGTTTGACAAGGTAGAACTGAGGCTACACTGAAAGGGTGAGTGAGAAATTTGCTTTGAGGTCAGTAGGACTAGTACTGCACTGTAGCAGGAATAAAGGAAGACAGAGGAACCTGAATATAACTAGTGGGATACTCTGGTCAGTTGTTTGGTGGCGTCTGGCTTCCAAATCTCTGTTAGGTTTTTTTTGGAGTAATTTGGAGGTCAGGATCTTGAACACAGAGAAGCACAAGAGAAGGCATAGGAAAAAAAAGGGAAGACTTGCAGTTATGTGAGCCAAGTCTGAAAATAAGTTTGGGAAGATGTTGTACTCCTAGTCTTGCTGTTGCCCAAAAGGACACACATTATGTGAAAAATAAAGACTTTTTTTTTAAATCTTAACAGTCTAATCAAAGAATTCTTTTTTAGTCCAGCTGTAATTATTACAGAAAAAGAGAAAATAAAATAAGGGAAAGAGTACTAGTAAAAGAAAAATCTTGATAATAAATAATGCAGTTATTACTCTGTGCACACTTCCCACTATCTCCTCCCTTCAGTGGTGCTACATTCATCTTTCCCATGCTTTTCTGCATCCTAAGGCTGTTGGCTTCAGTTGCGGTGAGCCACCACCATCATGAGTGCTTTTCTGGGAGAGTATATCATACTCTGTGGTGGGGGTTCCTTTGTCCTCTGCCAGGAGACTCAGATGTTAATGTTGATGGTTTCTTCTTCCTCACTCTAGTCTCCACTTGGGACTCTACTATCGCATGTTGCCTATCATACATGGCACCTTGTTTATACTCTTCAGTCTGCAAAACAATGACGATCAAATCTATTACACACAGAATGTCTTACACATTGGGTACTGTTCTTCATGCTCTTTGTTACAGCAGCACCTGGTTTTGCCCAGTTCCCAAGTCTGCATTCCTTGTGGGCAATTTACTGCAAAATGTTCCAAATAATTTTGACAGAAAGATGCACTCCAAATGTATCATGCAAAAAGTGAGATAGAAATTTTATAGTGGATTGGATTTCTGTAAATTTTTACAGAATAAAATAATCTATTTAAACTAGTCTTTTCTGTCCTTTTAACGGGTGCTATGCATAAATGCCTACGTACAGGAGATGGTAAAAAATAAATAGTAGGTTTTGGTCATTTAACTTAATCAGTTCTAAAGTATGATCTCTTAAAACGTATTACAATGGGAATTTGTGTTTTTAGTGTGCCTCTCCTGTTCTTCAGCAGAATATAACAGAGCCCGCTGAGGCAGATTTTAGTTACAAGGATAAGAGAAAGTTCTTGCACTGAACAGCTTCAAGTATGACTAGGCAAAAGATTTCAAGATTGGCAGAACAGGAATGTTAATAATCTCATTTTACAGATGAGGGGACTGGGTTATAATTGGTTGCAGGAAAGTTGTCAAGCTTTACTTTAATTCATTATTTTTGGAATAACATCTTGGCTTTTCCATACTGAGAGCTTTCTCCCTGTCTGAGCCATTTCTTTAAAGCGTGTTTGTCGTCATATATTATGGGTCTGGGACGGTTGCCTGTGATTATATGATTGCTCATGAATGCTCTGCTAATGGTATTTTTCCTGAAGAAAAATATTGACTCATTTGTTTTGAACTCCTACTCCACCCACATGTAGTAGTGTAGAATTATGTAAATTTTGTAAATGAGAAAAGTAAAGTTCTACTAAGTGTAATAATGTTTATTTAAACATGGCTAACTCTTATTTCAGTTTGTTTTGAATGATTGCTATGGAAGTCCTGTTGCAGCACGTGTGAAGATCTAGGTTTCTATATTTGATCCTTAAAAATATTGTCTTACAAGACATTGTTACACAACAGACTAGTAGTAGAAGACCTCTTGGTTCTAATTAAGCCAACCCAGTCTTACTTACATTTATGAAATTTAGATTTATTGTGTTTATCATTTGAAGCTTTTTAATTTTTCATTTTTAATTTATATGCTTTTATAAAATACCTAGATTTACAAAATTTATATTTTTATCAAATCAAGACTGGCAAAAGTAAGAAGGATTTTGTGTTAATTTTGGCTTATTCCAGCATACTTTGTTCAGGGGAAGTTTCTATGCTTTTGCTTGATAAGAATAGCAATTCACACTATGTACATTAAACATATCCCAGCTGTTTTAAATCACCTCTCCATTTGTTTCCAACTCCTTATTAATAAGAAGGACTGTATAATACATTAAATTTAAAACATCACCTTATCAAAAAAAGCATAGAAGAGTTAAAAATGCTTAATTGCACAAAAAACCATGAGAATAGCATTGTAAGAATTTCAGCAAAAGAAGATAGTGTTGGTCTCTTTTAGGACATCCTTTATTTTTATTGTAAAGTCTGTATTGATTATACTGTCTTTTTATTACTACTGTGTTTTGGGGTTTTTTTAATAGCAGATATGCTTGTTAAAAAATGGAAATGTAGCTACAAAGGATGAATTGCAATGTATGCTATTCCAGGAGTCCAGTAACATACAAACAAAGCTTAAATGAATGTGCATTTAAGCTTCAATATAGACAAAACTTGGGGGAACTGCTGCAGAAACTATCAGAGTCTTATCATGGCAATATTAAAAAAAAATGCCTATATTCTGTGAACCGGACTATGCAAGTCTGGAAATTTCTAGAAACTAACAAACTGAATGAATGGAGAAAAAAAAAAAAGCTTCAAGTTTGAAATTTTTTTGGTTTTTTTTCATTGCTAAACTTTGCCTTGGCTTCGTTGGCAAGCTAAGAGTCGGTATTCTTGATTTTTGGTGTAGGTGTTCCTGGTATTCATGATTTTTGGTATTCTTGACTTTTTGGTTTCAATGACAACCTAGTAAATCAATGAAAAAACATTGAGTTTAGTCATCTAGTTTTAGAAGTCGAAAACCTTTTCAAGTTGAATTGCAGACTTTTTCAGAGCATTGGCTTTCTACAGAATATAGGACTTGCAATGCTTTGTTTAAAACTTGCAAGGATAAA
Source organism: Dromas ardeola (assembly GCA_013398915.1). NCBI lineage: Eukaryota > Metazoa > Chordata > Aves > Charadriiformes > Dromadidae > Dromas > Dromas ardeola. The sequence continues at coordinate 11,443 of VYZM01001902.1, forward strand.
ATTTTGGCATATAAATCTCCTCCTTTTAACTCTTACATAGTTAAAAAGTTTACTTTTATCCGAGGAAATGTCTTTCTGATATATGGCTTTAGTGCCTGAAGGGAATCAGCAGGTATGAATCACACCAGGCGATAGAGGTATGATGGAGAAGATTGAAACAGTGATTAGGGTTCTTAATTAGCAAGAATCTACAGGCTATAAATTCGTGCCAGCAGAAGTAATTAAACTAGTTTATTTGAATTTGGTGACAAGCGTAGCCAGGCTTAGGAGGCAAACTTAGTGTGAAGATTAAAAGAAAAAGATACTTGCTTGTGAGATGCAATACAGATATGTTTCAGACATTCAAAGACAAACTCTCTTTTTCTGCTGTTACTAGAAGCTTCTGTTTGTTATTCATTAAATGTTTTTGCCTCTTCTGTTTCTTTTTTATATATGTACTATCTTTGCTTTATTTCTTCATGAGGACAGGTCTACGGGATTTGGAGGCAGACATGTAGGGAATAATGCATCTTCCTGGTTTAGCTGCTTTTACGCTCACTTTACGTGCAAATGTCTCCTGGGTCCAGAAAAGCAAAGTATTCTTGGAAGGTGTTCTTGGTCAGAGCACGCAGTGGGTTCTCAAAGCTCTTTTGTATTTCTATTGCACTATTCTGTTCTGACTGAATATGAAGCTACTGGGCATCATATAGTTTGCAAGTAGACTGAGCCCTGCTCTTGAGCCAATGTTTGGTCATTAGGGTCCTCCAAGACCTTCAGAGTTTTTTAATTACTTTAAATATGATCATTATCCTTCTGATTCTCTCTGTAGCACTGTTGCAGGAAGCAGAGTCCTGCTGTGGTGTGGTATGGACAACAGGCATTAAACTTTTCTTGGGTATTGCTGTTGACTGACGTTTTGTCTCAGTCTAAATGTCAGGTGGGCAGAATAGATTATTTCTTTTTTTTTGTTTCTTTTTCTTTTTTTCTGACTAGTAAACTTTTCTGCATTCCTCCCACCAATTCTTTCTCACCTTTCTTTAGCGATATAAATCATCATTTCCCTTTTTGCTTTTCCTGTATTGAAACTGTACTGTAATCCTACCATCTCATCTAACTATAGGAGATGGAAGGCTATATTAACAGTATCTTCTCTAATCACATCTAAATGACCTTAGTACAATAGACTTGTTCTTTTAGTGACCTTGCATCCAGCCTAGTTCAGATTTCTTGTTCGTCATCCATGTGGCATAATCTATTGTTCATATTTTTGATTAGAGTCTTCTTGATGGATAATATATCTAGAGTTTGTTGAATCTGACTCTCAAGATGAGTCAGTTTTACTCCTCCTCCCCTCCTACTCCTCTTGACATTTCTGCATCAGAAGGAGTAATATTCTCTGACTCATTTTTTTTTGAGAGATCAAAGGGAATTCAGTCTGAGGAAACCATATCCACATGCATCGAACAGGAGACTTTCAAAATGTTCGTGCAACCTATTGAACATTTTTGTGGCCCCTTACTTTCTGGCTTCTGACAGCTTCCTAGGAACTTTTTTCCCCTCCTTATCTTTTTGGTTCAAGAATCAGTAGATCTGAAAAGCACAGTGCTAAGGAGACCGTTCCCTTTGATTAATAAGTGAATATATTTGCTGTAGAGCCAAGAATGGAACATCTTGTAACTGTTGGCAGCGTTACTAAAAGAATAAGTATCCTCGTGGAAAGGGGCAGAGCATAACGAGAGTTTTGATCACGGGGAAAGAAGACAGTCTTAGAAAGGCTTTCAGGGGTTGTTGCGTTACTGTAAACAGCTATCTGTTTTCTTCTGGACATGGTCCAGTGACTGCAGGAACTAAACAAGTCATTTTCAGGCTCATATGATTTTGAAACCGGACATTTTTTTAGCTACTTGACTTCCTTTCTTCCTTTCTGGCGAGTCAGCCTGACTTTATATGTCTCATGCCAGGAATGTGGCATTCATATTTTTTTAGCTCAGGAGGTTGCCACTGCAAATCTGCATGAGACAGCTCTGATTTTCCATTCTGAAGTGCTCATATTTGCACTGCTAAAGAAAACTGGAGCGTATCGTATCGTATAAGACGTTTGGGTTAGCTGTTTCAGTGAGTTCATTCCAAGATTAGCAGTGAGAATGAAAGTCCCCATTTAAGCATCTCCCATGTAGGGAGAGATAAGTACAGGATAGTCCCCTATTTTAATTTCTCCGGTGGCTGTAGAGATATAGTAGGTCAATGCTAGTCTTCCTTCTCCGCTACTACTCCTGTAAAGGACATGGCAGGGAAATAGCTGGAGCACAGTATACTCTGACTGTCTCCTTAGTTGTGTTATGACTGGATGTCGTTCTGATTGTGACAAGTAAAAGCATTTCCTTGTGTAGGCCTTGTATTCTCCGAGCCTGGGACAGAAAACACTTCCTGGCTGCATCCCATCATGGATCTGCTGCATCCAGAAGATTTTCGATGCTGCAGAAAGTCTGGCAGTCTGTGTAGATTCACAGATTTCACAGTCTGCTCCTAAGAGGCAAAGACTAGCATGCATGAAGGAAGCCGTACAATGGAGGAAACCATTTGTCCAGGAGTTACTTATTTTAACAGTTTCAGCCATTTTTATCCCCCCGCCCAAGAAAAGAGAAGGAAACAAACAAAGAACAACTCAAACATTCTGCTCAAAATCTTCCTTGATTCAGTAGATTCCTTGGGTTCTGACTACAAAATTCATCCCTCGGATGCAGCCATGGCTTTTTGAGTCACAGACATCAGTGGAATATAATCAAAGCACAATTTTGGTACTCATAGGCAACAGTAGAATACATTTGTTGAACCAAAGTCCCTTTGGATTTATCAGGGGGATTCTAGAGCATGTACATCAAGAGAACATCAGAAAACTTCCTGAATTTTCTGCTTTTCTGTCTGGTTTGAAAAATAGTGAGAACAATCTAAGGCAAAATTCTCTGTAGGTATTTAGAGATGTAGTCCTGGCTGACTCTCTGTGTTAGAAGGGCCTGCATGTAGCATAGTCTGTATGAATATATGTGTATGTGTGCATGTAGTTATGTGTATTTCAGGATCTGGGCATAACTAATTTGCCATGGATTTTATTATTTTAATATCTGGATGCTGTAGTAGATTGGTGAAGGTGATTACAAAAATAGTGATGCTCATTCTGGCATTGGGTGATTCAAAGGAAGATTTTGCATAATAATTCCTGACAAGGTGTCTTCCAGCGTAATAGTATAAAAACATAGTATTTGGTAAGGCAAGGAAACTTCATTAACTCTTTTTTTTTTTTTTTAATAAAAATCTGTGCAACAGAAACTTTTATTAAGATGTCAGAAATCCAGAAAGGGGATATTTTTTTTAGAATAGATACACTTTCATTGAAAAATCACATATATATCTAAACCTACAAAATATTATAATTAAACATGAATAAATCATATAATTATAAGATATAGAATTTATAAAAATTATACACATACAATAATGTATAAAATACCTATATGCATAAATTTTTATATATATAAACATCAGGCATATTCGTAAGGCTTTCTTTAGTCATCTTCTTCTTACTAAAAAGTTTTTTTACATTTTGTTTTCTCTGTTTTATGCAGTCTGAAAACCTTTCTATGTAGGGATACCTCTTAAATATTAATTTTGCTTGACGTGTAATGACCTATGGCAAAAGGGAAAATTATTTGATTCTTTCTATTATTATATGACTAAATGGATACCGTGCACATGGAGGAACACCAGTATACTCATGTGAGCTACATAATTGGTCTCATAACCTGAGTCAGAAGTGACATTTCCCAAATCAGGACTTTAAGCATGTGCCAACTTTATCAAAATTGTGAGGCTTTCATGAATTCGGCCCCATGAACACTAAAGTTTCACTGACAAGGAATTGCCTGATTTGATGACTCCAAGCACTGCTGGAGGCTGTTTCCTCTGAGCCACAAGGGCTCTGGCTCCTGCTTTTGGGCCACCGCAGATCTTTTGCTTGCAGGCTGGCAGCTGCGTCTCCTCAGCTGCTGGGACTGGGCTGCAGCTGGTCCTGTTGGAGGCAATGAGGACTCCTGTGATGCTGCCAGAGATTCACGGTGTCCTCTTGCCTGTAGGAAGGGTGTAGGTTCTTGGAGGACATGGCCCCTGTCTGCTCACATGGAACAAAGATTCAGTTTCTGCACTGGAACGCAGCGTCTTGAAGCTGGGCTGGGTATTTGGTTTCCTACCTGGTGCAGCATTTCTGTGTCCTTTGGCAGACTGCAAAGACAGGGATCTGCTTCCCAAAGTGGCAGAACATCACTGTGTCTCCTGGCTGACGGTCAAGACTTGATTCTCACCGGCTTTGAGGAAGGGGCAGAAAAGGAAGGAGAGCTTTTAGTGTTTGGGTTCCCCTTGAAGTACTTAATTTGTAGGTAGACAGGTGATGGTTCCTGCTGTGTGTAAAATAATGACCAACACTGATAAAGCATGTTATTAATTTCAGTTGAAAATGGCTAAGCTTCTCCATAACACTGAAAAGAAAATTAAGGGTTGTGTAATATATATTTCTTGCAAAATACTCATTTTGTTTCTCATCTTCTGTAAACAGATATTTTTTATCTCATTTTATCATAATTTTTTATCATAAATTTTATTAGTCTTCCAGTTTTCCTTTCATACTGCTGACTACTCATAGGGTGTCTAAAACATTGCTGTGTAATAAAATTAAAACTTTGTGAAAAAAATCACCCCCACTAGCAATAATAGTAATAAGAATAAATCCCTCATATCTGGCTGGGGAGTTGACTACGCTTGTGAAAATTTAGACTTGTCTTTATAGCAAATGATGGCTGTGAATTGCTTTGGCATATTATCTTCTGTGGTCTTACAATATCATTAGTTCAATATTTATTATGCTTCATTAACTATATACAAGTTTCTAAATGATTTAATTTTCATAAATGGAAGCTATCTTTGCATAATTCTAATAATTAGGACATTTTACTTAGAACTTTGCTCTGTCTCAAAGTCAGTGAGAAAAAATTGACTGCTAACGAGAAAACCTGCTACTATTAGAGAGCTATTTAACATAGTTGAGTATTTTTCTTGGGGACCAAGCAGATGTTGAAGCAAGTGAAAATAATAAGGTTTTATATTTATTTGTAAATACTCATTCTGCTCATTTTGGGTAAGCAAAACAAATTAATATGTTTTAAACCCATTTTGTGTCAGTAATCTTGTTTCATTGAGTTAGGAGTTACCTTCTTCTGGTAACACTTCATGATGCAAACATGCATGTTATAATAAACAAAGCACAAGCTCTGATGTTTAAAATAGTCTGTTAGAAACATGCTTTGCTTTTAGATGGATTATGTAGTTACCTGTTGTATGTGTCATGAAATACTGGTATTTCTCTGCAAGAAAAGACATCATCTTTGGATAAAATGATCTCAGGGTGAAATACCAATAACTTTATTACTGAAAACAGGGCTGTTCTTGGCTCTCTTACACATTGTTTTTATTAACTAAGTTCCACCAGTCGACACATGATGAGTAACCTGTCATGTATCTTGTTAATAAGTACAGAAAATACCAGTGAGAATGCAGAAACTTTCAGTCTACAGTCGCACCTAGGTCTGTTTTCTTGTAGAGCAGACCAAGAGCTGTTTGGAATTATGATGGTTAATGAAGGGACATCGTCACCTTGAGTCAGATGTCAGTAAGGATTTTCTGTGTACCAAGGATTAGAAAATGTCAGTTATAATTAAGGAATATCTTTTAGCTTGTCTTAAAATCTCACCTGCAAAAATTGGCTAGCATCTGATGGACAAAATAAAAACTGATATAAAATAAAAAGAAAACGGCTAGATAGGTCTTACTATTCAAGATGAATGTATAATGCAAAAAACTATAGTAATCAATAATGTGACTAAAGTGACTGTTATGGTGGTTTCAATAATTCAGAAGAGTAATAGCATGGAGAGAAATTTATCTTTTAAAAATGAGTGATTTTCAATTTATTATTTTTCTTTAAAGCATCGTTTATTTCTACTAGCCTCCAGCTGAGTTACAGACCAAGGAGGATAAGCACTAAGGACTGCAATTGTACCAAATGTCCTTGCTGAGATACTGTTTCATTTCTTGTAGATGAGGGTGTATTAATAGTCGGGCTCAAATAGCCTTTAATACGCTTCTACTCTGAAATCAACAATGTTAAAGCCAATGCTTTCTCATATTTGGCATATGTAATTTTCTGCATATTATTGAACTATACTGAGATTTTTTAAATGCATGGTTTTGGAACTTTTCCATCTTTTCCCGTCTAATTACTATATGCTCTTTTTTCCTCATTTTTACTTAAAAAAAAACAAACGAAACCAAACTGCTTTCCCAAAAGGATGGATATTTTGGTTGACCACTGTTTTACAGTCAGGGCTTGTAATTGATAGACTCATTCTCTGGGTGTAATGGAAGAAGCAAAATGTCCAAACTGGTACTTGCAGGTATTTTAGACATACGGGAAGAAGACCAGAACAGAGGTCCAGATGCAGAATAGTGATGCTTGCAAAGCATTTTGAAGAAGGATAGACTTATAATGGGACCTGAAAAGTCATGGTGTCACTGACATTTAAATATGAGTCTGTGCAGAAACTAAATTATTTTTCTTCTGAATTGGTAGACTTAGTTGTTTGGTTTAGTAGTTATCCTGGCTTAATATTTCAATAACTATGCTGTAAAAATATCTCCCCTCATAAAACCCTCCTTCTGATGAATAAAATGTGTCATTAGGTCCCTTGAAGTGATTTAAGATAGAGATTATTTTAAGCAAAGAATTACTTTAAGCAAAGAATGAGTTTACGGAAAAATGAAGCTATCATCAGCACATCTTGGCCCTCAGACCTTCTAAAATATCAAGACCACTTTGAAAAAAGCCCTGAGGCCCAGCCTCTTGATTTTAGCCTACCCATAAGATTACTTATTACTTGGAACTGAATTATTTCTTTTTTCTTTTTCTTTTTTTTTTTTTTTTTGTTAACATGAATTACTTGATGTGATTTTCCTAGAGGGACCACTTGAAGTTTGTGGTAAGCTACTGGTTTCTTGGAATTTACTCCTTTTTTGTACCCTGTTGGAATTGTATCTGACCTTATTACATATTCCGTTAACTAGTTTTAATGTACTTTCCCTTGTCTAATCAATCATAAGTCTGGAAGTAAAATTCTTTTTCCCTACCCAGTATGTTGAACTTGCTGATGGCCCTTACTTTCTTTCTTTCCTGTGCTATGAGCTCCTTCCACCAGCTCCATTTTACAAAAGCCTCTAATTCCTTACTGCTTTCCCTTTTTCTGAAAAGCCAATAGAGAGCCGCTGGTCCAGTAAGTTACTCAGACATCTCACGTGTTTTCCTTTATTTACTGCTTTTTCATTGTTTAATGTATTTTTCCTGAAAGTTTTGAAGTCACATGAGCATGGTGTTTTTTAAAGAAAGATATATGTAACTTTTTTTAATCAGAAACTGAAAGCTAAAATTCAAGTTCCTTCCTCATGCTTTTCCCTTGCTCCATCATGGGTCCTTCCCACAGTCTGCAGCCCTTCAGGATAAACATATTCCAACGTGGGCTCTCCATGGGCCACAGTTCCTTTAGGAAATATCCATCTGCTCTGGCATGAGGGTCCTCCATGGGCTGCAGTGTGGACATCTGCTCTGCTGCGGTCCTCTCCCTGGGCTGCAGAGGGGCAACCTGCTTCACTGTGGTCCTTTCCAGGGGCTGCAGGGGAATCTCTGCTCCGGCACCTGGAGCACCTCCTCTTCCTCCTCCTCCTCCTTCTTCTCTGTGCCTACAGGCCTGTTTCACACACTTTTTTTCTCCTCCTCCTTCACTGCTCTCTGGTGGTTTTGCCCTTACTTAAATATATTTTTCCAGAGGCACCGCCATCTTGGCCAAGGGGCTCAGCCATGCCCTGTCCTGGGTTAGTTGGAACCAGCTGGAACCGGCTGGAACCGGCTGTGTCCGGCAGGGGACGGCCCCGGCTTCTCCTCACAGAGGCCGCCCTGCAGCCCCTGCTACCAGCGCCTGGGCATGGACACCCTGTTTAGTGGACCAGAACTGATTTTGTCCAGTAGCTGTGGTAATTGGTTTGTTATCTTTCCTTCTCTTCTTTCCTTTGTTCCCGATGCATGTTTGTAGGCAGTTCTCTAAGGGAGAGGTGGGACGGTGCGTTGCGTGTGATGGAAGTTAGTTCCTGTGCCCGTGGAGGTGACAGTGGCACCGTGATTCAGCCACCACAGTGATGGGAGCCTCATGCTACATATGAACCTACATAGAATACCGTAGAGTCTTAATTTCATTCTAAAATTTGTCAGCTGATAGTGCTTCAAGAAAGGCCTATCCAGAAAGGCCTTGGAGATACATCCTTCTAAAGTGCTGCCTTGGAAGCTGCGGAGTCTCTCTTGCTTGCCACACTGAAGTAACACTCTGCTGAAGACTGAGCATCCTGCTTTTTAAACAGGTTCCAGCCCTGACATCTCTGAAGAGAAATAATGAAATGAAATGTTAAGTTGCTTTTTTATTGAAATGTAAACCAAGCGTTGGTGGGAGATGGGAAAAATACCAGAAAAAAACCCCAAACCAACCTAACAAAAAAATGCCTCCTCAGTCCTTGAAGTATCAATTGACTTTTGATCCAGTCAGCTATTTCTGCTTTCTGTAAGAATTGATTTTTGTCTTATGTAGAAGGACATAAGCTTGACCCTTTAAGCAGATTCAGGTTGGTAAAATCCTAACGCATTTCATTCAATGGTATCTTAAGTCTATATGAGTATGTTACATTTTTATGCAAATATATTAAAAGTTTTGTGGACTAGAATGAGAGTAAGCACTACCAATTGAATCTGGTGATAGGGAAGTGATAAAAGTTTATCTGCAATTGAGTTAGCAGACTGGGCCTTTATTTACTGGGCTATTTGGGATACTTGGGACTGAGACTTTGTGTACATTCTTGGTATTTTTATTCAGAATTAGCTATGTAATTCTCATGTAGGTGAAAAGATACCAATTCTGATATTCTTAACAGAGTAAATAATATGTACTGTTATTTTGTAGACAGTTCATAGAATTGAAGAGCATTTCTATTTTTTTTTTTTT
>VYZM01001902.1:20586-56703 GCA_013398915.1 Dromas ardeola
TTTTTTGTGCCAGTTACCACAGGCAATCTCTTTTTCCACATCTCTCAAGCCCCTGAACCTCAGGGCAGAGACTAGGGGAGTGTAGTCCCTCCCCTTGTGCAAGAAGATCAGGTTTAAGACCACCTTGAAAAACTGGTTGGTTTTGAGACCAACTTGAATATATGTAAGTCCATAGGACCCAACGAGATGCATTCCAAGGTCCTGAGGGAACTGGCTGATGTAGTTGCCAAGCCACTCTTAGTCACATTTCAAAGTTGTAGCAGTCAGGCAAAGTCCCCAGTAACTGGAAGAAAGGAAACATTATGCCCATTTTTAAAAAGAGTAAAAAGGAGGACCCTGGGAACTACTGACCAGTCAGCCTCACTCTCTGTGCCCAGTAAGATCGTGGAGCAGATCCTCCTGGAATTCACTTTGAAACCTATGGAAGACAGGGAGGTGATCAGTGACAGCCGTCATGGCTTCACCATGGGCATAACAATGCCTGACTAATCTGATGGTCTTCTACAATGTGGTGACTGCATCAGTGGACAAGGGAAGAGCTATGGATGTTATCTACCTGGACTTCTATAAGACCTTTGCTATGGTTCCCCACAACATCCTTGCTGCTAAATTTAAGAGATTTGGGTTTGACGGTTGGCTTTGTTAGATGGATAAGGAACTGGCTGCACTGTTATGTCCAAAGAGTTCTAGTGAATGGCTCAATGTCCAACCAGTAACGAGTGGTGTCCCTTGAGAGTCTGTACTGGGGCCAATACCACTTAATATCTTTATCAGTGACATAGACAATGGGATAGAGTGAACCCACAGGAATTTTGCAGATGACATCAAGCTGAGTGATGCAGTTGATTTGCTTGAGGGAAAGGACGCCATCCAGAGGGACCTTGACAGGCTTGAGGAGTGCGCCCATGTAAATCTCATGAAGTTCAACAAGGCCAAGCACAGGGTCCTGCACCTAGGTTGGGGAAATCCCCAATATCTGTAAAGACTGGGGGATGAAGGAACTGGGGGAAGGGATGGGAGAGCAGCCCAGCGGAGAAGGGCTTGGGTTACTGATGGATGGAAAACTGGAAATGTGTCAGCAATGTGTGCTTGCAGCTCGGAAAGCCAGTCATATCCTGAATCAAAAGAAATGTGGCCAGCACATTGAGGTAGGTGATTTTCCCCCTCTACTCCACTCTGGTGAGACCCCACGTGGAGTACTGCTTCCAGCTCTGGAGTCCTCAGCACAGGAAAGACATGAACCTGTTGGTGCGGATACAAAGGAGGGCCACAAAAATGATCAGAGGGATGGAGCACCTCTCCTGTGAGGACAGGCTGAGAGAGCTGGGGCTGTTCAGCCTGGAGAAGAGAAGGCTCTGGGGAGACCTGGTTGTGGCTTTTCAGTTCTTAAAAGGGGGTTACATGAAAGGTGGAGAGAGACTTTTTACCAGGGCCTGTAGTTACAGAACAAGGGGCAATAGTTTTAAACTGACAGAGGGTAGGTTTGTATTGGACATAAAGGCAGAAATTCTTTACTGTGAGGGTGGTGAGACACTGGAACAAGTAACCCAGGGAAATTGTGGATGCCTCATCCTTGGAAGTGCTCAAGGCCAGGATGGATGGGGCTTTGAGCAACCTGGTCTAGTGGAAGATGTTCCTGCACATGGCAGTGGGTTGGACTAGATGATCTTCAAAGGTCCCTTCCAACCTACACCATTCTATGATTCCTTGATTCTATGACTGAACCACCACTTTTTAATAACTATAGCTGAACTGAAGCTGTGTTATTTTAGTACTTAAATGTTACCCTGGTAGATACGAAAGATATGGTAATAGAGTACCTTTGGGAGACGACGTAAATTAGAAGACTCAGTAAACTATATATATATATATATATATGTAATTTTTTAATAATGGTATGCAATTTGGCCTGTTTTTTCCAGTATTTCAGTTGCTGGCATAATACTGAAAAAAAACGTGTTTTTCTTCATTTATTTTTCTCTAGCCAGTTATCAATAATTTTCTTCTTATTTATCTATTTTCATAACCACATTGAGGCAGTAATGCTATAATGTTATAAGCCTGTCTCTTTAAAAGGAAAATGTAGATGGCATAGACTGAAAGACTACACTTAAAGGGTATTTTTTACGCCTGCAAAATAATGTATAAATAAATGCAGTCGTATAGGTGTTACTGTTGGGAAAAAAAGGAGGAAATAGTTAACCCCGGTCTTCTAGCTACTTAAAGCAGTGATTCTGTAGTCTCTCCTTCTTCCTTTGTCTTTACTAACCTTCATCATGGAAGGAATTTTTTAAATGAGTAATGCTTTGAAAATGACGGCTCAGAAAAAAAGGATTCTCTTCATGCATCTGTATCATGACAACCCAAATTTACAGGTACCTTGGTATGTGTGTGCATCCTACAACATATAGATTTCAGCTAAGAAGTTGAACGAATCTACTTTTATTGTGATCTGTTTAGCAATGGAATGAAAATAATAACTTGCCTCTAGAATGAAATTTCAGTCAGGAATAGCTGCTTGGATTACTTTCTGTAAACTGCAAAGCCGTGCTTCTATCAAACATAAAACACTTCTCTCTCCCTCTCCTTTCCCTTTCTAATGCCAGTGCTAGAACCAACAAAAACATCTTTACTTTAATAAATATACACATGCATTAAAGAGAAATTGAGAAAGTTATTACTGAAAATTGTAATTAGAATTAAAGTTCAAACTCATTTTTAATTACAATATTTCTTTGACAATTTATTCCACTTGTTTGCTTTGTTTATATGTATGCCTAATGTAGTATTTAAATAATAATTAAAAAACAAAAGAAGGGAAAATTACTTTCTGCTACTCATAAAACTAGCCCAGTTGATCTTTGCATAAAATGTATTGATAAAGAAGTATGTTTATTATTCATGTTCCAGTAAGACTCAGTGATTTCTAAAATTGAGTAGCCATGGAAACACAACTGGGTAACATAAGGAAGAAAATGCAGGGGGAAATTTACAGTTAGTCTTTTAATCAGAAGTTATTATGTGGATTCTGTTTTTAAAGTATAATTGAACTCAGTTTTTTAACTAATGTCTTACCAGTTTAAGTGTATGAAGGTATATATTTTTTTTATACATATATATTTATACATGTATAATACATATATATGAAACATAATTTTTTGAAATAAATGTTTTATTTACTTTTGTTACAGCCTTTTTTTCTGAATTTTTTTTTAAACTCAGTAAATTTTAGCCAGAAAACTTAACAGCTTCTCCCCCTTCATTTTTGTTTCATATAACTTATTTTTCTAAATGAGAGTTTGAGAACTCTTCCTGAGTTATAACTTAATTTTAAAAAGCAAATTTGTAAAGCATTATGTGATGGAATACTTTAGTAGTCAGAGCGTTAGAAGGATCACAGATGGATTATTGGACAAAAGTGTAATAAAAATGTTAGAAATGTAAGGTAAAGTCAGTTTCTTGTTACTTTATAAAGCATATGTTGTTTTTAATGTGATAAGTTGCAGAACTCATAGGGTTTTGCGTAGTACTTGGCACACATTCCAGTGTCTGTCATTTATATTGCTTGCGATTGTGGACTGAAAATATGTATTTGCTTTTTTAGAGAAGTAGGCCCCAGGTATTTCTGGACTATGCTGTTCATATAATGACCTGCTGGGTAGTGTTTTCTTTTCTGTATATCATTGTGAGCCTCAGTCTGCTATCTTTTCTTAATGTTTTTAGTTCACATGAGGATATACCTCCTTCTATGGCAGAAAATGTGTTGAGTTCTGTGGGGTTAATAACAGCAATTTTTAAAATTATTCTTGCTTTCTCTCACTATCTAAAAACCATAAGATAAAATATGTTAAACAATAAGGGCAAAGAGAGGATTTTGAGCTTCTGTGCTTTAAACTTTTGAAATTTGTAGCTTATGACTTTCCTTGGGATAAGGGTGTTTGTCTTTCTGTCTAAATTCAGCATTTGTTGGGAAGGAGGTCTTTCTTCCTGCAGCTTTCTTTTTTGCCCACGTTTCCCGCACTTGTCTTCTCCTGTCACGCAGAGGAAATGAAATAGGAAGATAAGTCACAAAATGTATTCTTTTGGTTCTGATGCAACCTCTAAAATGCACCAAATGTCAAGCTATGCCCACTGTGAGCAATTCATGAAGAAATTGCCTCAACATTTTGATCCCAGTCAGGCTTTTATTATGAAAGTAGCTGGCATAGAAAGACACCTTTAGAAGTGTGAAAACAAGCAACACAATGAAGTAAAAATGATAAAATTGAGCACAGCACTGGCACAGTACAGCTGCTGTCCCTGGCAGTAACTGCTGCCTTCAACAATAGTCTATGACTGCCAGGAAAACCCCGCTCACTATGGGGAAGTAATTTCTGTTGGTTAACTTTCATTTTAATATCAAAGAAAGGTTCAAGCCAGAATCCCATGTGTGAAAAACTCTGAACTTTGACAGTTTGTGTGTGTCAGTAAAATGGTCTTATGAAGCCCCTTTATTTTTAAGATTCACCTGAAGGAATGCATCATCCCATCTGGCTTTGTAAGTAGTTTTCTATGTATTCTGAATGATTGTTGGCGACAGAGCTTTCCAAACAAAAGAATATATTCAGAATTTTAAGTAAGAAAAAAAAAGAAAGAAAAAAAAAGAAGAAAGAGTTAGGTAGACATGCATATCATTTGTACCGTACTCCCTTCCCTGAAGTTTGTTTGGCAGAAGAGACACCTAATTTTCAGTGGAACAGTCTGTGGTACGGCAATACAAAAGCACAGGTACTGTCTTAATTTCCCATAGTTTTTCTAGTGAGGGCTTGTACACTCACATTAGCTACCACCTTCATGTCACTGAAGGATAAATTTAAATCCATTAGATGTCACGTATCCTAGCAGCATTCTAAAGTTCTGCAACCCAGAGTCAACAGACTCAGCAGCTCTTTGCCTATCACTTGTAAACTGGCTTATGTGCTTTATAGTATACAGAAGAGGCACATATGCTGATAAAGTCAGGATCTAACCTGCCTGCTGGCTTAAAACAAGTAAGTGTCCTCATTGGACTTGGTAGTCACTATGGACCCAATTATCCATTACCTGCCACCTCTTATGGTCATTTATAGCTATGTGAGAAGGTTTATAATACTACCATGATTTGAAGTAATTTCATCTCTGGTATGCTTATATGAGAGACTACAAAAAATACGAGGCAATGGAGTATCAAGCAGTTGGTATTTGTCATATCAGACCTTCAGTGTTGCATGAAATCCAAAGTTAAAAAGGATGAGTGTCAAATCTTAGAAGGAGCTAGAACCTTTCTGAGTTTATTTTAGTCTTCTAATGAGCTTGCAGAGGTGAAAACCAAGAAACGCTCATACTAGCTTGAAATAAAAGTTTAATCCGAAGGATCACTTTGTCTCATGAAGGCAGCAGGGCACTTCCTACTGGAATCATTACACCAAGGAATAAATTGCTATATCGTTACAGCTCTAGAAATAAGACATCTTTAAGACACCTTAGCTATATGGAGCTTGAACTTAGACCTGGATATATTAAAGACAACACTAATTTAGTTATCTTCATGTTTTTTCTTAGCCTGATCCAGGAATTTTTATTTCCTGTGTTTTTTTTTTCTTCAGCCAGACTAATTTACCCAAATGTGTTCCTCCTTCTAAACAGTTGTCAAGACAAAAAAAACCAGGAACTGAGTCTCTATTAATTTCTGCATCTTTGTAAACATTCATATTTTCTAAATTTAAATTATTTACATTCCTTTTTTGAAACCTCTGTTACATACATTTTAAGATTTTTTTTTTTCCCTATCTTACCATCTTAGAACTACTGTGACTCATAGTCTTGGAAAATATGTGCTGTTGTGTTTTTTCCACTTTCCCTCTTTTTTAAATCTATCTCCTGGAAACATAATGAAAAGATGCCATCATACAGCGTTTCTTGTATTAACCGCTACTTCACATTATCTGCTTAAGTCAATGAGATGAAAACCATTCCAGCTTCCTGTCATAATGGAGTTTGTTCAAAATACAATACTGTTACAGTTGAAAGAGAACGTACCACATATAGAGATACCAGAGCTTAGTCTGATCAATATCTTCACAAGCATGTTTGTATTGAAACAGAACGCAAGTTATTAGTCCAGTTACAAAAATACAAACACTTATTATCTCATTAATAACACCTCTAAAATGGTTATAGAAATGCTTTTAGAAGAAAACCCACTCTAGTATCTTTTCTCTGGTGCTGTGCTCACCCTTCCAGGCTCTTTTGGGTCCTCAGGTTGGTGGTTTCTCCTAGCCCGCAGTGGGAACAGTTGCGCAACCACCATCCTGAGCTCTTTGCCGGGCGGGGTGTGATGTTCATGGTGGCAGTCCTCTCCTCCTCAGCTCTGGGACCTGCTTGGGTTTATTTCTATGTGTTTCCTTGCCCCGGGCTGCTGCCTTCTGGCTGCTCTCAGCTCAGGGCACAGCTCGTGGCCCTTTACAAGAAATGGCAGAAGTTGTCATTACTGGGCTGCAATTTTTTTTTAAAGTGGTTTTGGACAGAGTCAGCAACACTGATTTCAGTGAGGAGGGAACTGCATCTTCAAGCAAAATATCTGCCCCACTGATTCAAAGAGCCAAGTTTATATTTTCAAGACATTTTGGATTTTTTGTTCCGGTTTGTGTCATGGTCTGTCTCACCATTCCTTCCAAATACAAACTCTTTACCCTAGAATTAGCTGAGTAGTTTTAATTTATGGCAGCAGCTTATTTCCTGCAGAACCTGGATGTAAGAGCTGCCTGTAAGCACTACCCGCAGCATAAGAAACATGAAATCAAAGATGGGAACTGCAAGGAATACTGAAATCCTTCTGAAACGTGCATGGCAAGTGGGAACAGTGGTGTGTGGGCGGCTGACAGGGTATGGATTTAGGCATGGGAAAGGGAGGAACCAAGGTCAGTGATACAGGTATAGGATGAAAGAGGGTGGATAGCAATTCACCACTGCTGAAGCAATGAAGGGAATGAGTATTTAGGGATGGGTGAGGTGCAGGCTGTTGTTACCGAATCAGGATTTGATGTGTGTGTGTGCGTGTGTGTGTGTGCAGGTGTAGGCAATCTGCAATACAGCTGACTAGCAGAAGTTCTTGTGCTGTTTCCAGATGTAGGAAAATGGAAAGAGCACTGTGTAAAAGCTGTAGCTTCAGATGCAGCAGCACAGCTTGCACGCCTTTTGATGCCCCATGAGCTTCTTTCTCTATGCAAGATCCACAGTTGTTTTTTTTTATTTCTTAAACATATGATAGCTCTGTTTAATAACCCTAATACAGGATGGCAAAGAGTCAGGACAGTAACAGGAAACGAATGGCATTTCTCTGAACTTAAGGCTGAACAGTGGGTCAGTGGAGTCTCCTGTGGAGCAGCCAGAGGTATGTGCATATTAGAGTGCATTAAAATTTGATTTTTCAACCTTAAGTTATTGTACCTACATAGTGGTAGAGAAGATGAGCAGAGCTAAAAAGTCAGGAGATAGACTAACCCTTCTCTTAGAACAATTTTACCTTCTGTAAAGAAAAAGTGTCATGAGTTGGGGGGTCAGTGTTTTGGGGGAGTAAGAGGCAATGTGACTTTTTTAGGGGTTCTTGAAATAGCAGTATTATTTTCCTTAAGTATAGTACTCTGAAATGCTTTTTGAGGTTCAGGAAAAATGATTCTCATTAGCTCTTAAGCCTCTTGGTGTGACTAGCATCATTATTGTACCTCAAGAGACAAGCAGAACAGTATATACTATCTTAAAAAAAAAATGGATTGTAACATTGTGCAAAGAAGAAACCGGTATGTAAAAATGCACGAACTGATGGCTTGAAGCTGATTTTCAAGCCAAAGTGCATATCTTCTTTGAACCATGCTGTTCTTCCCAGTTTACCAATGGTTATGTAGCCCCTACATCTTGTTTGTCAAGAGATAGCTTTGGTTTGAAGTTCTGTTTCAAAATGGGAATAATATTGAAATCTCAGAAATTTTCAAAACTGTGAAATCTTTCCCTGAGTTAGCTTTAGCTCTGCACTGGGCAATAGCAGTATTTCCCTCAGTCTGAATTTCCAAGGGTAAATTAATATTGAGAAACGTTCATCTGGAAGTATTCTGTTGTGTTTTCCGCAGACAGACAGGAATGGTATTTTACCATTTAGACTCTGTAAACATTTTTTTCTTTTCTTTCTTTCTATCTTTCTTTTTCCAGTCAAGAGAGCTAGGAAAACTTCCCAGAATCCCAGACTGGGTTTGAGAGAGAGGCATAGCATACCTCAATCCATCCTAACCCTCAGAAGCAGCAGCTTCAAAACATGACAGCAGCTTTCATTTGCTGCACTGCACTGCAGTACCAGCTCCTTTCCCAGCAACAGCTGATCACTGCACCCTGCTCAGTGCGTGGTGGCAGTGGAAAAATCCCTGTTTTTGTGTAGGTGTAAACATGTGTCAGACTATTATGCCAGTTTGCAGTTCTAAAGGCAATAGATGGGGCTTTACTGCTCATTTATTAGCAAGTACTGATTTATGGAGAAGTATTAAGAATCAATGATCCATCAAATGTAGGACCTGAGTTTCCTAGAAAACTGTTTGTTGGTTTACTTGCTGCTTCTTTATACTGATAGCTTTTTCTGTATTGATATATTTCTATGTATTAAATGCTTTATGGCTCCCCATGGTGGAAAAAATTTTTTGCATCTTAACTTGTGAAATGCTTGAACTGCTAATTCTAGAACTGTTTCATTCAGTGGTTAGAGAATGCATCATTTATAGTAATTTTGAAATGTTTAACATAGAAACCTTTGAACCTTCTTCTTCTTCAATTTAGCAAGTAAAGAAATTTGCTATTGGAGGAAGGGTTGAAGGTGAGTGCCAAAGATCAGTGTCAATGAAATGTTCTTAAACAATTAATTCTACTGTTGATTGAGTTAACTTATGTTTTGCTGTGTATATGAGCTGGGGTGTTTGGAATCCATTTTGCTTATGCATAGTAAAACTGGCAGAACGTATATGCATCTATTTTCGATAATGCCAAGCTTCAGTTATGCACCTATAAATGAATTTTCTCAGTAGGTTTTTTTATGCCAAAAGAGGTGGATTGTATTACTCTGTTTGCATATCTAGTGGCACAACTGAGGGCACATAATGAAAAAAAGAATTTTCTGCTGTAGGTGGTGTTGTTAGTGCCAATCTTAAGAAAATACTTGGAAAAGTGGAGAGGAAGGATGATATTAGAGATGATGAAGAGGGCTGAGATCTGAAATAGTTTCGTCCTGCCACATTCATTGTGTGAGACTGTGAACAAATCACACTGTCTCTGTCAATCCATTTGTAAAGTGGTACAAACTATAGTTACCTTGTAGAGATTTAGTAAAGATAAGCGAATCCTATTTGAATGGTGCTTTGGGAGATTTCAACCAAAGATACTATCATTTACTGTAAGTGTTGAATTGGATTTAGGGTGGAGGAATGTTTATTTCAGTATATGCGCTGGCTGGGAAGACAGCATTTTTGGGGTATTTATAGGCATTCTTTTGGTATTAGATCTACTTATCTGTTCTCCATCCTTGCCCTGTGCAGTTCAAAAATCTTTTACCATACTCTTTTATTCTGCTAAATTTCTTTCTCCAATTGTTTCACATCTGCTTCTTCCTGCTGACCTTCCTGGATCAATATTCCCTTTCTTAGAGATGTTGTGGTTGACAATTGTCCCTCACGAATTATATCCTTCTGTTCCTATCTCCTCTTCTATCCCTCCACTGCCTGGAGATGTATAGGTATGAAAGAAACTCAAGGCCATGCAAAATTGCCATGTACTTTTTTTTTTTTCTCTTTAAAATTTGTTTTTCCATAATAGGAAAATCTTGTCTGGCTCAATAGATATTTTTTCCCAGAAATTTTCTGCTGACTGATTCACATCTATGTTAATTATTTATTTGACAATCTGAAGGTAATGCAAATTCTTTAAAAGTCTACTTTAGAGGTTGTTTTGATACCTAATTGTGGATTTGGTGGTAGATTGGTAGAATTTCCTGTAGACAGTATGTGTTCCTTCGCGTTCAAGGAATTATGCAGTGAAGAAAACATTTTGTGGTTTAGATTTTTGTTTGCTTGTAATTCTTTTTCTTTAAATTATTATAGCATTTTGTCTTTGTTGGGAATTATATGTCAATTTTTGTTTTGCAGTGTGTTTCCATGTTGTAGAAAGTCATAGCTGTTTATTTTCTTTCCCATAATTTGTGCTTTCCAAATTAGTTTATTTTTTCTTTACAAATGTTTTTTTCATTTGTATACTGAATTATCTTTGTTTTTCAAAGTATTTGTGAGTTCTCTTTCCAGTACTGTATGCACACTTTTGATAAGAGATTGAATATATGTATTACAACTTATGTACCATATTTAAAAACTGTATATTCCATGAACTTAACCATGATCACAAAATTCATTAAATTAGAGGACTGTATATTCCATTTGATCCACTAGTATAGTTAGATGCAACCAGAGAACGGTGAAAAGATCCTTTGAAATAGAAAGCACTTTTATAGTTTTGTGGATAGCGTGGAGATGGGAAGAGTACTTATCACGTCTTAGTGTCAGATTCAAAATGAGACTGATAAATTGGAGGAATGCTTTGAAATCGGTAAGATGAAGATCAATAAAGACATGCTAACTATTAGAACTTAGAAATGAGGAATAAAATGTTTATGTACAAATGGAAAATCAATTTGTAGGCAGCAGTATCGTGCAAATATATCTTAGTGTTAGAAAAGACCACAAATTGAAATTAATTAATTATGTGATTCTTTTACATAAAAAAGGGAAAAGAGCCCTGGGACATGCAGACAGGAATGTCATCTGCAACACATGGGAATTGCTACTGAGCTTCCTTCAGTGGGTGGGATGGCACAGAAGTATTTTTCCTGGTCTTGGGCATTAGGCTTAAAGAAAGAAATAGATTAATTGGACGGCATCCAGAGGAGACAAACAATAACCAGCACCACATATTATAAGGACAAAAGAAGGTTAGTACTGAACAGAAAGGTTGAGAGGTATATACGTCAATATTACTGCAAAAAATTTGCCTTCTAGTGTTTGAAAGATTATTATGAGCAATGATGTTTCTGTTTCCTAAATCATAACAAATAGAACAAAAATAATCAGCATACTTTATAACAATGAGGATTTGGGATAAGAAAACTCTTTATATATGACACAGCTAAATACTTGAAAAAAACATAGGGCATCTTGGTCTCTGGAGGTTTAAAATATGTGAGGCAAATCTGTATCAAGAATAGTCTAAGGCTGTGTTGTCCTCCCCGAGACTAGGGTGGTATGGGTGAGGTGAGGCCTTTATTTTTCACAGTCCTGGTTTTTTATGATTTTTATCTCTTCTTGCCTAATTAAACCAGTATGTGTTTGTGAGGTGTGATAATGTAAGCTTTGAAAATATTTTAATGATTTTGTAAGGTAAGGTTTTTATGAAGATGTATTAACAGGTTTTACACATATATTTGTAAAATATATAAATATGCATGTACATACATACATTATAATGTGCAAATATATATTTGTAAGTCTTCTTTATATATGTTTGGATAAATATATGTGTGTGTGCATGTATGTTTTATAAATAATTGATGTTGGAAAAATAAACCAGTTCCTGGGAATAAAACCATTACTTCAAAACTGAAATAAAACACTCCATGTTGAAAATAGTTGCTCTGTTTAATTTAATTGTGTTCATTTAACATACAGTTTGAGAAACAATGGTAGGGTTTTTTTTGTTTTGTTTTTTTTTTTTTTGTTTTTACCTGTGGGACAGTAGAAGCTGCTAGCAAGTCTGGAGGTATTCAAGTTGTTAGCTCTGTGGGATGAAAAGAGACAGATAATTATTACCTGTGGAACATGGAGGAGTTATCTGGGGAGAGGATGTGAGAGAAATAATAATGTGTTGCTGTTAGGTCCATGATTTTTAGTATCTGGCAAAGCTATAAGTTTTAGTTCCCAAGCTTATCTTTTGGAGGCATTTGGTAAATCTCTGCTGAGAAAGAGGTTGAGTGATCAGAAATGTAATAAATGTTTTGTGGAAACTGTTCTTCCATTAACTGCATGTCCAGTCTTTTACCGTTTTCACATACAAGTTCATTCTGGTATTGGAAGGTCTGTTCATTTTGACCTACCCAGTTTTATAACAGTATTTGGTGCCCTGTGTGTGTGTGTGTGCACGTGTAGGATCCACGCGTTTGATGGCTCTGTTATGTCAGGTGTTTATCCCAGTTGTTGAGGAGCACATTTCACATTTTTCTTTGTGGTGAAGACTTGTTTGCTGCGGTGTATGTTGATGGCAATTTTGATGATGTGTCTGTTAAGGTTTAGCTCTTTAGTTTCAGTGAGACTTGTGCACTGCGGTGATTATTCCCATTTTTGAAATTCGACTTTAGATTCATAGGTATGAAGTCTTTAAATCAAGTTTAGTTGTTACTGAAAGTACTAATATGTAGCGATTATCCCAGGAATTTAGTAACAGGAGTGGTTTAAGCCTTCTCATCTGTTTTTTTGACAATAGTAAACATTAGCCTTTACGTGTATTTCAATACAGCAAAATAAAAGCAATCCTAGGCTAAAGATATATAAAAAAAATTAAATTTCTAATTAATGATTTCAAGATGTAGCTGTAATCTGTTCCAGAAGGTCTTTTATTCATGGATTAGGATTGTTCAGTCTGAGGAACACAGAAGTTGTGATTATTTGCCCTTGTAGTCATGGTAAATGGAAAGGATGTTCTGGGAAGGACCCACTCAGGCCTTGCTGCGCTGCCTGATGGAAAACCACTCTGAGACAAAAGAAGGACTTCACGTCTAAGCCCAGTAACAGTAGCCATCACCACATATAAAAAGTGAACTCTGCTTTATCTGGGCAGGCTTGGTCTTTCTGAAAAGGGGGTGTCCCTTGGAGTGAGCAAACAATCTCCAGTGATTGAGATTTTCTACAGAGATTCAGACTGAATCGTTTATATTGCCATAACTCAAAGTAAAGCCTATGTAAGATAGGTGTATTGAAGTATAAGATTAATAAGTTTAGGTAAGTGTGTAGGTTTTTTGTTATTGTAAACTAATTTTCTATAATGCTTTGTTCGATCTGCTGAAAAAAAGGCTTCTGGATTCACTTGCTGACTCGTTTTAAAAAGGCTATTTGTCTATGTCACGGCCACCTGAAGGAGAGAAGGGTTTGCACTTAAGCCTTCATGGTAATACGTGCTTTGATAGACAAGCTAAAGTAAATGCGGCTGCAGCCGTGTAAAATGTTATAGCTCTCAGGTATTAACAGGCTTCTTTTGGAAGTTACTGTTCATTGCAGCAGAACTGACAGTGCAGAGCACACACCAATCACACCAGTGCAGTACTCAACTATGCCAGCAATTTCCCCAGCATTTTAGCTTAAAACATCAAACTGAAGGCAGGTTTACATTAAGGTATGTTGTGATCTGGAAGGGTGGGCACATCCCCACACGTTCTGTCCGGCTGAGTCGGCTGTGGCCGATGTACTTGCTGGCCGAGCAGGCTGGGTGCAATCCTGTACTAGCACAGCAGAATTTCCAAGTGTTTTAATGCGAAAACTGTAAAAACTGGTTTAAGGGCAAGTGAGGCAGTTACCTGTCTGTGCTGCCACATGCAATTTAAACATCAAGGCTAAGCACATTTTAAAGACAAGCTTAAGTATGACATCCACACTAGTGCTGCACTCACATTAGGCTGTAGCATTTTGGCAATTGTAACCGCTAGTTCTTAGCCACAAATATCTTGTTGGAGTTAGGCAGCCTCTCTGGGCCTGGACAGGGAATTACAGAGAAAAAAATTAGGACTAACCTGTTGTTTAGCCAGCCTTCCGCGGAAGTTTGCCTACACCCCAAAACTGGCCGCTGGGACTGTATATTTTACTATCTTTAGCCCAGGTACTGTTGGGTGAGTATAGATGACACTGGCAATGCAGCTGAGCAGCAGCCAGATTTACCTCTGCAATGGAAATAAACCCTGAGAATTACAGATTTGAAAAAAAATATACAAATGGAGAAAGAGGGGAACAGGGAAACGGACAGGCTTGAAATGCTGACACAGAGAGTGAAAATAGGAATGCATTGCTTAAAATTAACAGCTTCAGTGATAAATTAATCTGCAGTTATGTGATCATCACTCTTCTGTAAGTTTCCATTTCTGAGAATGAATTTTTACACATCATGTTTATATATAGCATTGTGCACAAACATCAAAAATTTTTATTAATTTCATACATAGACAGTTGTGGTGAGTTTGTGCTTCTGCCCTTCGTAGGTATGCACGATGCGAATCTGTATCTAATCCACAGGCTGTGCAGATGGCAACTATATTTCTAATCGCAAAATTTATAAAATAAGTGAAGGAAGACCGGCTGGCTTAGCCTGCACTGTACCATGACTCATAGGAGTCTTCCCATTTGCCTCTGTGAATGCCTGTAGGGAGAGGATGCTGGCTGCATCTTTTAAAATACGGAGCCAAGTGTTGGAAGAGAGGATCTTTTCTAGAGCTGCTCATGCCTGTGAGTCTCTAGAGACAGCTGTTTAAAAAACAAAGCAAAACAAAAAATACTGGCAGCATAAAATGTTAGAAGTCAGAAAGGAGATTGCCTAGTGTTCAGTTTGATAATAAGTGCCATCAATTTTGGATGTTCACAGGATTATGTTCTGTGTCTCTACAATTAAAAAGAAAATAAGAAAAATGCATCATAGAACATTAGCATAATTGTTGTAATGCAAAAGCTTTGCATGCAGTCTATTAGTATTTTCCTAGCCATCCAACGTGTGTTAATTAGCAAAGGAGCAATTTCTACATGATTTATTAGGTAAGCGCTGCATTTCAAAACCTATATTTGCAGAAATAAGGCCAGAGGTTCTCCAGCTCATGAAACAGAAACTCCTTGAATTTTCTGTTATCTGAGGACATGAGTGAAAGTAGTCATTAATGAAAGATAACTAATAGAATTGAGAGATACAGAAAGAGACAACTGGAAAGATGATGTTCTTGATACAGACGAGAAATTTAGGCCTCTCAAATCTTATGCTCAAACTATTTAAACTGGCTGGTATGAGTACTGGTAAAAGTATAGCCATAGCAGCAGGGAGCTTGGCTTTCACTGGTCACAAAGATACTTACCTGAACCTAAAATCTTTGAAGCCTGAACCGGACTCCCCTTTACCTTTGCTGTCACACTGTGGTTTTGAGTTAGGTAGTATCAGCACTGCCTGATTTTGTCTATAGGACCTCTAATGTCTCAGGGACTGTTATAGCTGGATGCTGGAGTGTCCAAAATAAATGAAGGCACAGACGGTACTCATCTGAAAATATACTCCCCAATGGGTCATTTTCTAAACTGCAGACTGGGGCTATGTTTTAGGCCTGTCCCAAAGATGTCTATGGATGTGATAACATTGTCACATGTTATGCTTATTTGGCTACACTCCCTCTATACGGACAGATGAAGATCATTGTATATGGGTGTTTTGATAAATTTATTTTTGCTGCCATTTTGCTGATGTCGGAAATATTTTTATTTACATTACAAAACCAAACATTATGATCCAGTTGGGCCAGAGACACTGTAAATACAAAGAGAAGATGTCAGCATGGTTTGTTAGCTTGGACACACTACCACAGTGTCATTAAATCTCTTTCTGGTTGGAGATGATTCCCATTCAGCCGTCGTGCAACACAGAACGAGTTCAGTGTCTGTCCGCATCTGTGCAGATATTCAAATTGCCAAAAAAGAAAAAGAAAAGGGAGGTGGAGAAGAAGGAGAGAGATATGCATAAGGTTACACACTGGTGAAGCTATTGTGTTAGTTTAGTCCTTTCTCAGTGATGCCACATTGCCTTCTACTGCCTTTTAACTCTCCTGACCTTTACACAAAACTCAGTCCCTTCAACTCTTTCATTATTTTAGTAGCTGTTCGCTGAATTGCTTCCAATTTCTCTCCATCTTTTTTTTGTTTGTTTGTTTGTTTGTTTTTTTCTTGGTGTGTTTTTTTTTTTTTTTTTAATGGAGTTCAGGTACCCAAACTGATTGCCATATTTTAAATTAAATTACACTGGTTATTATACCACAGACAGGCTATCACATTGGATGCGTAGGATGGGATACCCTTAGGACTGGTTAGGTCTTTGATTGCTATATTCTGTGATACAGTTATATTGGACTCACTGTTTACTAGCACCTCTAGCTTTTTATTGCAGTATTGCGGCTTCTTTGTAAGACAAAATCACTTGTAAATCAGCCTTCCAGCTGTATTCAATTTTACTTTTCTAGTTTTAATTTGCTTATGTTGCCCAGGTTTGTTTACTGCTCAATACAATGTTCTTCAATTATTTTTACAGTATCATCCAAATATAATTATGTTTTTTTTATTATTTTGTTTTACTCATTGAGATAGTGTATTTCTCCTGGAACAAGTCCTTTAAAAGTTGTATTTAAAGATGAATGGTTACTATTTTCAAGTCTGCCAAGTATAGATTGCGTTGCTACATACATGGACTTGTTTATTGCATAGATAATACAATGGTAATCTAATAAATCTTAATAAATCTAAACTAATAAATGTAATGAAGCATGTTTTCTTCTGAACACTAAAATTCTTGCACCCATAGTAGGGAATGTATGTATATTAGTGAATATTTCTATAAGATTTTACTTCAGCTCAAACTCCGATATTAAATGTTATTCCTGAGTGTTTGTAATACCATCATCCTCAGCCTTGGACCGAAATCTCTTTGTGAAGAGGAAGAATTCCTGCCCCAAGGAGCTTACAGTATAAGGGAAGAGGAGCGAAGAAAAGCTGAAGGAGACAGGATAGTGTTACTCTGTGCAACATGCTGCGGTTACAGCACATTGGCGGCGAATCGACTCTGTTGGGTGCTTTGTTGAAAGAAGGGAAAGTATCTTGTACTAGAGTAACTGATACCCTTGGGAAAACAAAAAAACAAACAACGGTATTTCAGATGTATGGTAGGTATGAAACAGAAGCAAAATACATACTGAAATAATTTGCTCTGAAGTTGACTAGTGATTCAGATGAGTCGAGAGACAACAGTAGTTATTTCTGTTGAGCACAGTTTTATGTTAGCAAAAGGGAGAGAGAAGGCATCCTAACAGCAAAGTTTCAAGCCTAAGTTTCAAAAAGCATAATGAAATTTTGGAAGGAGAGTTCCTGCCAGTTGGTGTGGCAGACATAAAGGTGTATGTTTGAATCTTTGGGCTTGGTTTCTATTTTAATGTGAAAATTTGGTCTTCTCTTCAGCTTGAGAGTGCCTGATATTTACAAAATAGTATGTGAACAGTTACAGTAAGTAGGTTGCAATATTTAGGAGGGCTTTTATGGGATATTTAAGAGATATTTTGTTCTGAAGAATATGGCACGTGGCCTTCCCTGTGCTTCCTGAAGCAAGTAGAATTCTACTTCTGCTTGTATCGATTGAGGTTGGGTTACCTAGATACAAGGTAACAAAGTGCACAAAAAATTACATGGTTTTATTATGTTATATAATTTTCTATCCCTTCATTTCTGGTTTCTTTTATCTATTTTAGCTGTGAATTTTGGATTTTGTTTTGTTTTGTTTTGTTTTGTTTTGTTTTTGGGGGGGTGGTATTTTTTCCTTTTTTTTTAGTAAGTTATTCTATTCAGTGTTGCTGGAATACCAGATGTAGTTTCATGGCCATGTTAAGTTTTTAACTTCTGTGTTTTACCACCTCAGATTACGATGGAAATAGAAAAGACAAATCTTTTTGCCAAGCTGAATTGCTGCTAGAGCTGCTTCCTAGGCTGCCTAGGAGTCTTGGTGCTTTGGAGAAGTAGTACAAGTGTCCGTGTTGTTGGCCAAGGGCTGATGCCTAAAAGAAAAGATGGACAGATATGAGGTTAGTTGATTCAGGAAAAGAGTCAGCTGTGGCTTAGTTCAACATGTATTTGCTGAGCAGACAAACAGGCTTGTTAGGGGTCTGGCTGCGCTTCTTCCTTAGTAGCCCAGAAACCTTGGGAGCTCTTCTCCACATCAATACTCTTGGCAGCCTTGTGCGGAGAAAGGAAACCTTGGACAGACAGACCAGCTGCCAGCAATGCTGATGGAAATAGTCCTGGTACTGACCTTAAGCTTTGAGATATAAATAGAATTTTGCTCATATTGGACATCATTCGTTGCTGGAATAAGGAATCACAGTAATTCTCTCTTTAGAATACGGAGGAGAACTTTCAATGGTCCAATGATGCATTTGGAGAGGAAATTAATAAGGATTTGATATTTATGTTTATTTTTTTGTGCAACCATTTCTCATTATTCCATGTTCACACTAAATTTTTTTTTCTTGTTCTTCTACTTGTGTGCCTGGTACAGCTACATTTTTATGCTAAGAATGAAGGAGGGGATCCTTATTTTGCCTTATTTTCATTTTAGCAGTCAGTAGAGCACCTCTGTGAGTATGAGTATACAATAAGACAAACTATAAATTCCTCATAGTCTTTTCTTTTATCTTTTTTTTTTTTCTTCTTCTTTTTTTTATGGATACAGGGTTGAAGGAACTCACAAGTTACAACACTAAGAGTCTGAGTGTTGTTCTTTCAGTTTCCTATGGTCTTATTCTTGCCTTGAGCATGAGGAAATGCCTGATCTAATGGATTGAGACTTCCAAATGTGACTGTAGGAAGGGAAACAGGTTTTACATTGTACAGTGCTCAAAGATCTGAGTTCCCAGTGTTTTGTAGAAATTCCCAAACTGTAAGAACATTGGAGTATTATGATTTTATTTATTTATTTAATAATTTGGGAAAGGTTTGGGGCTTTTATGTTGGTCTTTTGAAAGTTTAAAAAACTCAGAATTAAATATTTTCTGAAGAGCAACACCTAACTTTTATCTGACATGGTGATTCAAGTAAATAAGACTTCATGTTAGCAGGACTATTATTTTGTGATATTTTTATATAATATATATAAAGAATAGAAATAAGATAGGAAAACCTGTAATATTGAAGAGGTAATGAATAATCAGCAATAATCGATTTGGAAAGAAATGCACCTAACTTCTATCTTTGGAGTTGAAATTTATATGAGTTGTTAATGGATAGAGTTAAGCAAATAGTCTTGACATGAATAGTAAAATATACTTAGTCAGTAGGACTCAAATATATCTTCTGATCAGATAATTAAATGAAATTTTATTAAACTACTCAAGAGATACCGTCTTTGGATCACGAAAAAAAAAAGCCTCTTAGGAGTGTTCCACGCATCTCAATGAAATCCATTCACATGTTTTAAATCTGGCTATGAGTGTTCACATACTATAACTCGCTGCATAATTCTATGTGTTCCATAAATAGAATGAATATTTTAAAGTGGTACATATGTGAATTTGGAAGAAAAACTGAGCTGTCACTAATGGAAAATTTATGCTGGCAACTGTGATAAAGTATCACATTTAAAAGGATTTGGGAGGAGGTTGTTTTGTTGCTTTTTGACTTTGAGATTGTGTGACGATGAGAACCACTGAAGCATATTGCGCTGATTAAATGTAGTACTTAGGAGTCTCAAATGTCACAAAACATATGGAATACCAGGAACATTCATCACTGTTTGAAGGGACTGTCTAAAGCCTTGATAGCCTGGTCTAACGATAGTGCCAGTAAAATAGTCAGTGAATGAAATGAAGATCTGGTAGCAGGAAGAAAAGTGAAGTAGTGGTGGAACCAAGAGTGTTAGGCTGCTACAGAATTACAGCTTCTTCTTCCTCCTCCTCCTTTTTTGAAGGAAGAGCTAAGATTCTGGTCAGGAAAAGCCATGCCTTACCCTAGCAATAAGCAGATATTGAATCTGCATATATGTTTGGGATTTTAAAAAACAAACTTGGAATGCAAGATGGCATGGCCACAAATTTTATTTCAGTGAGGGCAGACTTGAATATGTGAATATTACTATTGCTAAATCAGATGTGGTTTTTTCTCAGTAAGTTGTAACAGTGATCAGTCTAATTTTGGTGGAGAAGGGAAAGACTGTTGTGACAATTTATTTTTTAAAATGTCTGTAGGATAGTGTTGAGGGAAGAGGGAGGAGGCAGCTTCCTGGAAGCAGTCCACAAATATAAACAGATTGTTCACTCACTTGCAAGACTGCATTTTAAAAATATTTTAGGTAAAATGGAAATTGGGTTGTTATTAATTGTCAAATGCTTTAAATCCTTACAGGAGACAAAGAGACAGTTTCCTAAAAGTATCCTGATTTCTCTTCCTTCTAGTATTCTATGTTGAAACTTTGCATGATATAAAGACAAAACTCATTTATCATTCTGTGGGGCAGACCTAGGCTTTTTGTTTTAGGTAAAAAATAGCTTTTATTGAAAAGAACAAAAAGTATAAGAAACTCTCACTGTTACAAGACAATATATGAAGAATTTTTAAAATAATGTAACTAGCAAACTACAATGTTATATTATGTCAGACGCATCTAACAAAGAGCCAGGGCTTCATCATGTGTAACAGTTACTTGGGAAATCAAGTGCCATAACACCAAACGTTTCCCTGTTCCTCCTTCTTCCCCCAGATTTTATTACCGAGCACAATGTCATATGGTCTGGAATATCCCTTTAGTCAGTTGGGGTCAGCTGTCCCAGCTGTGTCCCCTCCCAGCTCCTTGTGCCCCCCCAGCCTACTCGTTGGCGGGGCAGTCAGAGAAACAGAAAAGGCCTTGATGCTGTGTAAGCACTGCCCAGCAGTAACTAAATCATCCCTGTCTTACCAGTACTGTTCATCACATATCTAACACATAGCCCCACATCAGCTACTATGAAGAAGTTTAACTCTATCCCAGGCAAAATCAGTAGGGCTTTTATTTGATGTGTGATACTTACAGATTCAAACTTCTGTGCAGGAATATTAGAAGTCTTCGACAGAAATGTGTGTCTTTAATAATTCTATTAGTGCCATCTTGTTTGTGATATTCAGTTGCAGATAAATTTTGTTTTAATTCCATCAGACAATGCTACCTTGCCTTTTCCTGGTGTAGTTTCCATTGAAAACAAACTCTTCAGACTAAGTAGTCTTAGCTTTAGTCTGCACAAACAAGCAAGTATGCATTTTGATTACTGAAATTCCAGGGATGCCAGGAATCATACAGTTATTGCATGTTGGTTCTGTAACAAACATAAATAGGTAATTCAGTTGGAAATTAAGCATATTTATAAGTTAAAATTATATTGTGATCAAGAATAAGATGTAATTACCTATTTTTGTTTCCTTGTATTAAATAGATGTAGCACATTTTTTTATATTCACTTATGAATTGTTTTTAATTTAAAGTACAGTTCAGAGTTGCTTCATAAAAATAGATAAGTGCAATCATAACTAAAAGAATTTCTAAATGCAGTGTATTAATTGACTGCACCCTAACATGCAATTTAACAAATAATTTCGTGCATAGATAATGGAAGCCTCTTTAATTATCCCATAAGGGAAACCAATTTTCTGCCTTCTTGTTTGAGAAATATCTCTTCAAATTTTTCTGTGTCTGGAACTAGCTAATGTTTCTTTGAGTTGCTGAGGAATAAAAGTCAGAAAATAGTGTTTTACATAACCATTAAACAATTAAGAAAAAAAAAATTGCCAACTACATGTCTGTATTAGAGATGTATGACATTATTTGAGGATCTAGACATAGTTCTTCAATATTTGAAGACTTGAAATACTATTCTGATCTATGTAACATAAATTATTGCCATCTATGCTTTGAATAAATTAAAGCACCAAGTGATATACTGATTATTTTGAGCCTTATCATCAAATCCTGTTTACACACTGAACCTGTTGCAAAATAAGCTGGCACATGAAATTTAAACATGGTAAGTATTCTGTCCTGTCTTCAGTTAAATTCTAAAGTGAGCTAAATTACCTGAACAAAGAAATTTTATGACTAATGGAATAAGAGTGTCTGTAGGAGAAGCAATTATAGGTTGTTTTCCCTGGGTAGATAAGCCCCGAGTCAGTGGCGGAGCTGCGTTGAATCTGGGTCATCTGACTCCAGCTTGTGTAGCCAGCTCTCTCCACTAAAAACCTCTTCTTGTGGAATTACATGGTGATGTTTTCTACATTTGCACTGTGATGTTAAATATTATTATGGGATATCTGTTGTTAGGATTTTATAGTATCCTACTGAGACATCTACTGAGTGAATAGGTTGCAGTTTCTGAAAAATACATTACTGACCTGCTGTTGTGTTGTCCTTATAGTAATATATGTTCTATGTTTTCATTTCTTGACATAGGCAAAGAACACTCATTTTTTTAGTATCTTTATTATCATTTGGAGTAAAATTGAAGTCCGTTGCACATTTCCTTTTTGAAAGCTGGGTAACAATCCTATTTTGTGGCAGTTCAAGACTGAACAGAAGATGTAGATTTTAGGACAAAAAATATGCTTATGAAATCTGTAGCTAGTGCATGTAGAAGATCTTTCTACAGATTTTGGACATGGCAGTTGCTAGGTAAATTAAAAAAAAAAAAAAGGTAAAATTTCATAGTTGACTACTGGTGAATACTAATTTCAAGGTCCAGGGAAAGGTTTCTGTAGCTAAATCCAGAAACCTATGTTACAATTTCTTGGCTCGTTGTATGTTCCTGGGGAAAAATAGGTGCCTTGGAACGCGATCTAAAGGAAATGGGATAACCACCTGCCTAGCCTGCCTGCGACTGCTTACGAGTAGCCTGCAGGAAACAATAATCACAGCTGGTTTGTCTGAAACCCCTCTTCTCCCTGGAGATCAAGCTCCTCTGAAACCCCTCTTCTCCCTGGAGATCAAGCTCCTCGTTGAGATTGTCACAGGATGTTGAGGATGACACCTTCCTCCATTGCCCTCTGCAACCTGATAGGTACCACAGCACTTCTTCTGAAGTCCTGATCAATCCCTATTGTTGCTCTTACAGAACGGGAAGTAGAGGAGATATGTGAGAGGGGGGTGATACCTACATTTTCTGTGTCTTAGAGACTATGGCTTTTGCTAGGCTCAGCTTATTTTTCACCTTGAGAGTGTTCAGGTGCAGCTCTCAGGACAGAGACTAGCACCTAGCTGTCCTGTATGATGTGGTGGGAAGTCCTGGCACCTGTGCAGCTATGTGAAGTCAGTTGTTCTTTTGCGCAGCCAAGAATTGCCAATTTGTGGAGCAAAGCAGGGTGAGAAGAAGCATGAGTCAGTGTCTGCTGATTAAGGTTTTTACCTGGGCTGTGGGACATCTGGCTTCAATTCCTGTTCCAGCAGCGAAAGCTTAGCTATAGTCTCTGGAGGAATTAATGAAAGGATAGAAACATTCTGACTGAAGCAGTAGAAATAAGGGAGAGAAAGCTCTAGGTGTCCACAGATGATGAGGTAACAGTAGGCATGATTAGAGATAAAACCCTAGGTGCCCAAAGATCGTTACATTGAAAAATAAGACACTTACTGAGGCATATAGTGCCTTTTGACATGTACATTTGGGCGCCAAATTCCTGACTAAAATGTCCCTAATTCAAATGTATCCTTGTATCAAACCTATTTTTCTTTTTTTTTTTAATAAATTTTATAAATATATATCAAAATTTTGCTTAGTGACTAGTTAATTCTGTCAAATTAATCTAAAACCTTTCCTTGGTCAGTCAGGATTATTGGCTTTAGTCATGCATCTGCAAGTTCTGGGCTTTTGTTACTAATTCTTGTCTGTCTTCCAAGTTTTTATCAAAATGGCCAGATATTGCAAATAAATGAAAACAAAACCACCTATTGTTCCTTAAGCTCTCTGCGGAGTCACTGTAAGAGATTTCTGTGAAGTTTTCACTTCTTCTGTATGATATATCATTATACCAAAGAAGAAGGCTTTGTTCTTTTGAGTTTATTGCAACCAATCTGATAAACTATATGGAGACTGACATTAATTTCAACAGGAAAAAAGAATACTTTTAAACACACAATTAGAAATTAAAAAATCTGTTAAGAAGAATGAGTTTATATAGTTGCCTGACTCAGCTATGAAACAGCAGTAGTATCTGTGACTTCATAAGGTGGTTTTAACATCTACAAATATAACATTTAGTTGGAAACTAGGGAACTTTCTTTCTTTATCTGACTTACAAGTTTGTTATGTATTGACTTTTTCATAGTTGTTTGAGATTGTAAGAAGTATTATATTTTGGAAAACTACTTACGGTGTTGACATTATGCATTAAAAAAAATACCTATTCTGGCTTAAGATTCAGTTAAGCAGTTTCATTACTTTGTCGTGAGAGATACCTAAGGGTTTTTTAAAGCATTGTGTGTGTTTTTTGGACCTAGCTTTTATCATCTGGGACAGGATTTATTAAGAAAAATTGTATGCAAAAATACTTGTTTAGGGAATATGCTGCAAAGAAACTAATGCCTGACAACTGAGAGGTAATGTTGGACACTATAAAACCAAAAATGGTCTTAGAATCATAGAATTGTGTAGGTTGGAAGGAAACTCCATATGTCATCTAGTCCAGTTACTTGTATAAAGCTGGTGCAGTTAGAGCAGGTTGCTCAGGGCCATGTCCAGGATTTGAATGTCTCCAAACATAGACATCCTACAGCATCTCTGGGTCTCTGTTGCACAGTTTGACCACTTGCAGGATAATTGTTTCCCCCTTCTATATAATTGGAACTTCACAAGTCCATTGGCTCTCATCCCGTTGCTGTGCACCTTCTAGAAGAGTCCGGCTCTGTCTTTTCTGTGTCCTCCAACTTGGTGTAGACAGACTAATGGTGTCCCACGCCTTCTTTTTGCCAGGCTGAACAGATGCAGCTTTCTTAGCCTCCCCTGGAAGCTCCTGTGCTCTAGCTCCCTGATCAGCTTGGTGACCCCCAGTAGACTCATTCCAGTACATCCATGTCTTTGCTGCACTGGGGAGCCCAAAACTGGGCTTGGCACTCCAGATGTAGTCTCACAAGTGGTAAATAGAATGGAAGGATCATTTCCTTATACCTGCTGGCTACACTCTTACTAATACAGCTCAGGAGGCTGGTGTCCTTCTTTGCTCCAAGGGCATGCTGCTGAATCGTGTTCATTTTGTTGTCCACCGGGACCCCACATCTTTTTCTACAGAGTTGCTTTCTAGGCAATCAGCCCCTCATCTGTAAAATTACATGGAGTTATTTCTGCCCAGGTAAAGGACAAATGCCTAGGACTTGTCTATATCTGTCAAGGATCATAGGATCATAGAATCATAGAATAGTTTGGGTTGGAAGGGACCTGCAATAAGCAGCGACACCTTCAATTAGATCAAGTTGCTCTGAGCCCCTCCAACCTCACCTTGAATGTTTCCAGGTCTGGCACATCTACAACGTCTCTGGGCAACCTAGTCCAGTGTTTCACCACCCTTATTGTAAAAAAAATTTTTCCTTATATCTTGTCTGGATCTACCCTCTTTTAGTTTAAAACCATTACCCCTTGTCCTATTGGAACAGGCCCTATAAAGAGTCTGTCCCCATCTTTCTTATAAGATCCTTTTAAGTATTGAAAGGCTGCTATAAGGTCTTCCGAGAGTCTTTTCTTCTCCAGGCTGAATAACCGCAGCTCTCTCAGCCTGTCTTCATAGGAGAGGTGTTCCGTCCCTCTGATCATTTTTGTGGCCCTCCTCTGGACCTGCTCCAACAGGTCCGTGTCTTTTCTGTGCTGAGGGCTCCAGAGCTGGACACAGTACTCCAGGTGGGGTCTCACCGGAGAGGAGTAGAGGGGCAGAATCACCTCCCTGGACCTCTGGCCATGCTTCTTTTGATGCAGCCCAGGATATGGTTGGCTTTCTGGGCTGCGGGTGCACACTGTTGGCTCATGTCCAGCTTTTCATCCCCCAGTATCCCCAAGTCCTTCTAGGCAGGGCCACTCTCAAACCCTTCACCCCCTAGCCTGTACTGATACTAGGGGTTGCCCTGACCCAGGTGCAGCACCCTGCACTTGGCCTTGTTGAACCTCATGAGGTTTGCATGGACCAGCTTCTCAAGATTGTAGAGCAGTGTTGATATTTAAAAGTAATGCTGCTGACAGATATACCTATCATTTGCATCTTAAAAACCCAGCAGCACTTTCTTGTTTTTTATATGGTAAATGATTGCACAAAGACTGTTCTGGACATTGTTTGTAAAGAAAATGAGGTTAATTGCCTGTTTGTGCTTCTATGTTTATTGCACTCATTAAAGCTTGCAGCATGCCCACAATATTCTATAGTTAGCAAATTAGTAGTGCCCTATCAGAGTCTTATATTGANAGTTGCCTGACTCAGCTATGAAACAGCAGTAGTATCTGTGACTTCATAAGGTGGTTTTAACATCTACAAATATAACATTTAGTTGGAAACTAGGGAACTTTCTTTCTTTATCTGACTTACAAGTTTGTTATGTATTGACTTTTTCATAGTTGTTTGAGATTGTAAGAAGTATTATATTTTGGAAAACTACTTACGGTGTTGACATTATGCATTAAAAAAAATATCTATTCTGGCTTAAGATTCAGTTAAGCAGTTTCATTACTTTGTCGTGAGAGATACCTAAGGGTTTTTTAAAGCATTGTGTGTGTTTTTTGGACCTAGCTTTTATCATCTGGGACAGGATTTATTAAGAAAAATTGTATGCAAAAATACTTGTTTAGGGAATATGCTGCAAAGAAACTAATGCCTGACAACTGAGAGGTAATGTTGGACACTATAAAACCAAAAATGGTCTTAGAATCATAGAATTGTGTAGGTTGGAAGGAAACTCCATATGTCATCTAGTCCAGTTACTTGTATAAAGCTGGTGCAGTTAGAGCAGGTTGCTCAGGGCCATGTCCAGGATTTGAATGTCTCCAAACATAGACATCCTACAGCATCTCTGGGTCTCTGTTGCACAGTTTGACCACTTGCAGGATAATTGTTTCCCCCTTCTATATAATTGGAACTTCACAAGTCCATTGGCTCTCATCCCGTTGCTGTGCACCTTCTAGAAGAGTCCGGCTCTGTCTTTTCTGTGTCCTCCAACTTGGTGTAGACAGACTAATGGTGTCCCACGCCTTCTTTTTGCCAGGCTGAACAGATGCAGCTTTCTTAGCCTCCCCTGGAAGCTCCTGTGCTCTAGCTCCCTGATCAGCTTGGTGACCCCCAGTAGACTCATTCCAGTACATCCATGTCTTTGCTGCACTGGGGAGCCCAAAACTGGGCTTGGCACTCCAGATGTAGTCTCACAAGTGGTAAATAGAATGGAAGGATCATTTCCTTATACCTGCTGGCTACACTCTTACTAATACAGCTCAGGAGGCTGGTGTCCTTCTTTGCTCCAAGGGCATGCTGCTGAATCGTGTTCATTTTGTTGTCCACCGGGACCCCACATCTTTTTCTACAGAGTTGCTTTCTAGGCAATCAGCCCCTCATCTGTAAAATTACATGGAGTTATTTCTGCCCAGGTAAAGGACAAATGCCTAGGACTTGTCTATATCTGTCAAGGATCATAGGATCATAGAATCATAGAATAGTTTGGGTTGGAAGGGACCTGCAATAAGCAGCGACACCTTCAATTAGATCAAGTTGCTCTGAGCCCCTCCAACCTCACCTTGAATGTTTCCAGGTCTGGCACATCTACAACGTCTCTGGGCAACCTAGTCCAGTGTTTCACCACCCTTATTGTAAAAAAAATTTTTCCTTATATCTTGTCTGGATCTACCCTCTTTTAGTTTAAAACCATTACCCCTTGTCCTATTGGAACAGGCCCTATAAAGAGTCTGTCCCCATCTTTCTTATAAGATCCTTTTAAGTATTGAAAGGCTGCTATAAGGTCTTCCGAGAGTCTTTTCTTCTCCAGGCTGAATAACCGCAGCTCTCTCAGCCTGTCTTCATAGGAGAGGTGTTCCGTCCCTCTGATCATTTTTGTGGCCCTCCTCTGGACCTGCTCCAACAGGTCCGTGTCTTTTCTGTGCTGAGGGCTCCAGAGCTGGACACAGTACTCCAGGTGGGGTCTCACCGGAGAGGAGTAGAGGGGCAGAATCACCTCCCTGGACCTCTGGCCATGCTTCTTTTGATGCAGCCCAGGATATGGTTGGCTTTCTGGGCTGCGGGTGCACACTGTTGGCTCATGTCCAGCTTTTCATCCCCCAGTATCCCCAAGTCCTTCTAGGCAGGGCCACTCTCAAACCCTTCACCCCCTAGCCTGTACTGATACTAGGGGTTGCCCTGACCCAGGTGCAGCACCCTGCACTTGGCCTTGTTGAACCTCATGAGGTTTGCATGGACCAGCTTCTCAAGATTGTAGAGCAGTGTTGATATTTAAAAGTAATGCTGCTGACAGATATACCTATCATTTGCATCTTAAAAACCCAGCAGCACTTTCTTGTTTTTTATATGGTAAATGATTGCACAAAGACTGTTCTGGACATTGTTTGTAAAGAAAATGAGGTTAATTGCCTGTTTGTGCTTCTATGTTTATTGCACTCATTAAAGCTTGCAGCATGCCCACAATATTCTATAGTTAGCAAATTAGTAGTGCCCTATCAGAGTCTTATATTGAGGACAGGTTCACAGTGGCAGTTTTCTGCTTTCAGTGACAGTAGTTTTCCAGAGAAAGAAAGGCTCTTGAGCTCAGGAAAAAAAAAAAAACACCTTGAAATCAAAATCTCTTGCAAACTTTACAAACATTTGGTCGACAGAATTAGGATAGTCCTCAAATACCCATGTTTCCTAACTGTTTGTTATGTTTGAAAAGGAAAGAAAAAAACATTTTATTATCTTAGACTTACAAAGAGGATAGATGTTTTTCACTACAGGAATGCACTTTTGATCAACTGTGATCAAAAATAATTTTATTTTGACTGTTTATTGACTTACATGACAGTGGTTTGTTTTTGTCTATTGCTTAGTAAACTGAAGCAATTGAAAACCACATTGCATTTGATCTTGAATAAGTCCCTTTCTTAAGTAACCTCAGAAGCCCAGGATTGCCTTTTTCGAGACATGTTTTAAGATACTGTGTTCCAGGTGCCCACTGCTAGTAACACAACTGGTTACCCCTGACACATGTATTTTTATAATGTGCACATTAAATAGAAAAAAAAAAAAATCATACTTTATTAGAACGTCTCAGTTCAAAACAGGAGGTAAATTCTAAAATCTTGGAATTACCACAGTAGATATTGCTGCTTCGTTGGGAACTGTATGAATTGAGCTATATTTCAGTACAGGCTGATAAGGAGTTGCAGTGCTCATTAGACTCTTCTTTAAGTGGTAATCTAGAGGCACAGCTAAGTATGAAAGTTGCTTCACAAGAGCTTTTTGTATGATTCAAGTTTCAGTTTGAAAATATGCTTTTAAATATATGTTTAAATAATTTAAATAGATGTTTTTACAATTTAGACTTTCTATCCTACTATAAAAAAGCTTTTTGTTGCCAACTGATTGATTCACACAATTTCTCTGCTGGTAAATCCTGCAGCATGGCATAGACTAAGGTCTATGCATTAATTTTTAGATAGGTCTGCCCCTCTACAATAGGAAACAGTGCAACAATTCCAGATGTATTGGGCCAGCAAAGCTTGCTGGGAATAAGGAGGTAATAGTTCGCCACCCAATATTATGTGGAAGACCAGGAGAACATTAAGAAAGGCGAGCTCTCCTCAGGTGTTTGGTGTGCATCACGTGGCTGGAAAACAATTTATTTCTTTCCATGCCTTTGGATTTTCATCAGGTTAGCTATTTGTTGACAAATATTGCATGGTTTTGGTCTTTTTTCATAATTATGGACCAAAATAATTATTAAATGGACCAAAAACTCTACATCACTGCTATTCACTGCAGGAATGAAGAACCCTGGCTTTGATTATTTGGTAGTGTCATTGAATGATTTCCTAGCCCTGCTGAGCCGTGGTTTGCAGAGGGTTCCTGAGGCTCTGTGGTTCTGCTGCAGGCTTCAGGCACACAGCCTGTGTGTGCAATGCGCGAAGGTAGCTTACAGAGGCCAAAAGATTTTATGTCACTAGGTGATTTTTGTTATCTATTTGGTTTTATGTAGTACCTTATAAAGCAGGTGCCCTGATTGTTTTCACAAGCTTGTAACCTTTTAAAATTTTTATCTTTATTATTGAAAGTATTCATTGGTCTTTTTTTCTTCCGTTCACAAGGTTTTCTGAGTGAACCTTTACCTTATTTGTGAATTGTTTAAAAATATCTTTTCCTTCCTCTGCTAATGAAAGAAGGTGTGTGTTTGTGTGTGTGTGTGTGTGTGTACCTGCAAGTTTGTGTGCTAGAAAGAGGAGCAAAATTGTCTGATGTCTATTACAAACTGAAATTGGATACTGCTTTGCTGGATTTAAAAAATGTTTCAAGCTGTTAAGAGTCACTCCTGGGGATTCTCGGTAAATACTTACAATACTGTAGGCTGTAGCTTCCCACTAAAATCAGTGTTTCCTTCACAAGTTACCTATCTTGATTTGAAAATTATGTAGTAGGGGCAAAGCGTAGGTAATTTTTACTCTCCTCTTAGTCGAGGTCAACTCAATTACTCACGTGCCTCATAACTTTCAGGTTTTCTCTGTGTGTTGGTGTGCTGGTCCCAAGCAGAGCTTCACATTGAGATATTTCAGTGTGAAGACAGCTTTATTTTTCAGAGAGGGCCTAACCACTATCAGTATTTCTTTCTTGGTATTCTGTTTATGTCAGGAAAGCTTCGGGTGAACCATTTTTAGTTTCTGGATGAGAGGACTAGCTCATTTTTTACTAATCCTTCTTGCAGAACAATCGAAGAATGAAGCATACAAAAT
The DNA here is from genome assembly GCA_013398915.1 of Dromas ardeola. Taxonomy (NCBI): domain Eukaryota; kingdom Metazoa; phylum Chordata; class Aves; order Charadriiformes; family Dromadidae; genus Dromas; species Dromas ardeola. The sequence goes on from VYZM01001902.1 coordinate 51,416, forward strand.
GTTGAATCATTTAAACAGTAGCATGTGTTTGAGGCTTTTGTTTCATTCTACAGCACTGGCTACATTCTGAACTTGCAATGAGAAAACAAAATTAACTATTCCCCATGCAATGATAGGGGGAAGTAATACCTGCTTCTTGCTTGGGTAGGCCATATTCAGAGAATACAGTTCAAACCAAAGTATCAGCAGAAGGAAGAAATCTCCTTTCTTCAGTTTCACTTACCATGACAAGACTTGGAATTGGAAGGTGAATCAAACTCATTTTAATGCTGCTGTCATTAGGTGAAGGGAATTTATCCCATCTCTTCTTTTAGAAGAAAGAGGTGGGAGAAAATTAACATAGAGGTAACACAAAGGTTAAAAAAAAAATCAATTTCCCATTAAGATCTTTGCAAGTGCTTATAGGCATTCAGGAGATATGTTGAAAGCAGGAATGATATTTTTTGAATACCAACCTTTTTTTTTTTTTCTCAATGAACACAATAAAAAAATACAATCAGAAAATACTATCAGTCTCATACATTTACAACATTTTATGTAGTTTTGAAAAATAAATTTCCCTGTTGATGCTTTCTTTGTATTTCAAATAGTAAACTTTAACTCTTTCACGACCTGAATCACGCTCAGTTGGAGAATGGATTTTCAGGATGTGACCACATCTTGCTATCACTTTGTTCTTCAAAGCAGGAAAGGTTCTGAATGTACAAGACCCAGCTTTTCTAAATTCTCCAGTGACCTGAATTCTTGTGCATTTTTGTATTTTACCTAATCAGATCAATCTTTCACTGACTGGAAGTCTACAGTGATAATACAATTGTCATGCATATATCCAGGTTGCAAAGAGTCTAAGCAAGCTCTTATTGCGTCTCATCACCTAGGATCAGGTGAGGATGGGGTGGGAAGAATTTCACTGTTGTTTTACTTAGTATTTTGAGAGAATTAATAGTTTCTTGTTTTGTTTTGATTTGTTTTTTTCCCCTGGATATTAAATAGTAAAAATTAGATAGGTTATCTGTTAATTCTGACACTTTGACGATGTCTTTGTGTGAAAACTGGAACTGTTTCTTTCAGGGTATTATTGCCTGCACTTCTGTGAAAATTACAGTCTAATGTATTAGAAACATATTTATGAGGAAACTAGGAAAGATTTAACACAAAAGATGCATGGTAATAGATAAAATTAGAGAACTGCATAATGCATGTGATAAATAGCAGCTTTCTGCTGTAAAAATGCTCATGTAATATTCACATATTCTTCTCCAGAGCAACAATGTTTTTATTCCCAGTTCTGTAACTAGACATGTCTTTCATTGGAAGGATATTTTGAAATATGATTTCCTTATATCACAGTCATTTCCTGATTACAGGCTTTTTTCTCCTATCAGTAAAAATGTGAAGTAACAATCTGCTGAAGTCTCAGTTGTACCCTCTCAAAGCAGTGAAGCTGAGGACCAGCCTCTTGTCCCATTTCTGTCCCCAGAGCATACCTATTATTCCTAATGCCTTGAAAAATATATTCTTTTCTTCTCTGACAGTGTGAAGCTAATGGAATGACCTTCATCTAAAAAGGGACATAAAAGTCAAGCTTTTTGCACGGTGCACAATCTGTATTCAAGCTGTGGTGGTCAATGATACTACCTGAGAAGTGCTCCCCCTCCCGTGGCATGGGCTGCCATCCCCCTCATCCCTGGTGACTGAGATACAGATGTGTTGATAGTAGTTAATACTCTGCCCACAACCTGCAACACGTATGTGCTCATGGTTTCTTGAGAGGTAACATGGTAAGATGTTTACAAGTATCTAAAGGTGGGTTTAAGGAGGATGGAGCCAGGCTCTTTTCAGTGGTTCCCAGTAACAGGACGAAGGGTAACGGGCACAAACTGGAACATAGGAAGTTCCGATCAAATCTGAGGAAAAAACTTCTTTACGGTGAAGGTGACAGAGCACTGGAACAGGCTGCCCAGGGAGGTTGTGGAGTCCCCATCTCTGGAGACTTTCAAGACCCGCCTGGATGCAGTCCTGAGTAATGTGCTCTGGGCAATCCTGCTTTAGCAGGGGAGTTGGACTGGATGATCTCTAGAGGTCCCTTCCAACTCTGAAGATTCCGTGATTCCGTGATTCTGTAACTTGGGTGATATATTCTGGTTGGAAATCTGCATAAGAAACAATGGAGCATGTTTTGCTAAGTTTCTCATTTTCTGTCATTTCCCAGTATTCTTATTTCCCGAATAGATTAATTAACATAGATCTGTGATTGTCTGTTTTCATGCATAGCAACATCCGTAGCCTTTGAATCAAAGAGAAATCTGCTGCGGAAGTGTTTTTGTGGTTTGGGGATATTCTTTTTTTCATATATCTTCTCTTCCAAAACACAACATTGCTGGAGCGTGTTGTTTTGCTATGGGGAATATTTACATCATAACTTTAATAACCAACTGAAAGTGATCCTCAATACTGACCAAGCACAATATTAATAGTTTTAGTCTGTGCATTTTTCATTATTTTATTACTTCTTAAATCTTCTTCTCTAGAATAGGATTATATCTTTGATAAAATAAATAACATGTTGCCAGTTGCTTTTATTGAACTCTGTTTTAATTTTAATGAACTGGAACATAATTAGAAAGTGTTTGTTATATTATGCCAACAAAGTACCAATCATGAACTGAAGACTGACATTGGTGTGGACAGTTTGTGATTATAACTGTATGTCAAGATCTTCATTAAGATGCACATTAACTGAACATAATTGACTGTAAGGCAGCTGGACAGTGGTAAAATATTTAGTAATGAACCTCTTCACTACAGTATTTTCTGCCTCAAGGAGAACAATAAAAGTGTCCATATTTTCCTTTAATACCCTTCAGTAAATGCTGCCATATTAGCAAGCAAAATGATCTGATCACGAGGGCTTCATAGTTTCTGCTTCTCCAGTTTTCTAGGGCTATTAATTCCAAGAGTGAAAATTTATGAAGGAAATAGAGCAAAGAGTTCATTGTAGCCGAGGTCTCTTGTGCCTGTTTCACTTATAATCCAAATTTAAGAGCAACCAAAAATAATAGCTGATTTTATTCCATTAAAAGTTGGATTCCAACAGCAATTTTCAATCTGTAAAAGTAACAGTGCCCCCTTCTAAGAAATAACTGCTATTCAACTGAACAGAGGCTTTATTTTGTCAGAATCTTTTTCTAAAAAAATATATAGAATCAGCGAAAGTATCTCATATCGTATTGTTTTTCATTATTTGTATAAGTATTTCAAAGGTAAGTGATCTCACACTAATCTTTGAGAGATATTTGATGGTGTCTAGCCATCTAATTGGTTTTATTTTTTCATACCAATTGTATGAATCTACCTTTTAGTGGTGAGGTATTTAAAAATATATCAACAATAACAACATCTCAAGTTTCTAGTACATCATCTAGTAGTGTTTCAGACTCATCCTTCGAATAATGTATTTTTGAAATCTGAATTTGTATGAACTTTTCATCACATCGTACCTGTAGAATATAATGGACTAGACGCAACAAATTTATGTTTATTGGCTTTTTGGATTATGTAAGAATTAAGCCTCTCAACAGCAAAGGAATGACGATCTCAATTTTCTTTAGGAATCATAATTACATAATTGCACATAAAAAGTCTGTTGCAACAAATGAGAAGCAATATAATAGTGTTGTGTTTATTATCACCAATTTCCACCGTAATCTCCCTTATGCACCTTCATTATAAAGTGTTATCAGCATAATATACTAGAGCATAGGAATGGCCATAGTCACCTAAAGTATTTGGTGTTATTGCCCCTGTAGTTCTCATTATATAGATCTATCAAGGCCTTTGCTTCAGACAGGCCTGCGATATTCCTGTGTTAAATACAGAACAAGTGAACTTTACCAGAGTGATTTCAGAACAGATAATGCAATTCTGCACTGTGAGTTTTGAGTGGCTTTTGTTGGACTTTGCTGTATTTTAGAACTTGATAGGCAAAATTTATTCCTTCAGATGCAGCCAACTGTCATCGGTAATTTATTTTTTATTCTTTGAGTGGTGTTCTACAGCTTCAGAAAAGACATGTTTCTTCCTTTAATTTAGATTTTTGAGAATAGATAAATGGAATAATCTCCTGAAAAAGATTTGCCCTGGTATTTCATGCAGCTTGATGTAAATAGTTTTATTTAGTACAGATAGTATGAAAACAATCCAAAAGGTGTTGGTTTTCCTCCTGCTTTTGTGATTCCTTCAGCTTAGAAGCTTCAGGTCAGATGTACCACCTGTTGGGTATTTTCCAGATTTTCCTTTAACCCTTTATGTTCTCTGGTTCTGTTTATTATCACAAACAAGCCAGATGATTTTCCCCAGTTCACTTCTTGAGTTAGCAGCATAAGAACCCATAAGAACTCATTTTATTTTTGGTTTGTTTGTTTTTTTTTTTCCTTTTGCTGATAATCAGTACAAACAGACTTTCTTATTTTGTAATATGCGGCAACATTTTGAGAGAACCTTCATGCTCAGCTCTCCTGTCTTTCAGAAATGTGTTGTTGTGATATGCCTGCACATTATTACTGTTACTCTGTCATCAACATAGTCAGGTCTGGAGGAATTCTAATGTCTTAATCTGCATACTGAATATATGTGCAACAGATTAAGAAGAGGTCACAATGTATGGTGTGCATGGCACATTTCTGTGCGAGTAAATGTAGAAACAATGATTAAAGATATATATATATAGCTCTTAGATTCTATACTGTCATATATTATGTCATATCAATATTGGGGTTTTTTTTAAATAAGATGTTCTGACATTTAGGTGTTGAATTCTTAGAAAATTTTCTCTTCATAACAAATTTCTAATTTTTTTTAATGTAGTAACTTTTTATCCTGGCTGCATTTTACTGTTACAACATTCTCTGGCTTGCACGACACAGTCAGCAGTTACCTGAGAGAACCTTGTAGGACTTCTGAGAGAGCTCTGTAGGAATGGAGGAAGCAGTATTTCTTGGCAGTTATTATGGTGCAAATCCTGACTGTTTGCACAGAAGTCAGAGGAGCTGACTTCTGCTAGGAAGGAAGCCTTGGAAGGATCATGTAAAGTTCTTCTTCCTCTGTTTCCATCACTTCATCCCTGTGAAGACCTGTTACAATACATTTCCCATCACTTCTTCAGCACAAGGACTCTTCACAGGAAGCACAGACAGCACTTAGCTTCTGTGGTAGGGTTATTCAAGCCATGTTGTATCCCTCTAAGCCATCAGTGAAAGCTGAGTCATGGAAATCAAAAGGACTTGCAG
>VYZM01001902.1:56710-91086 GCA_013398915.1 Dromas ardeola
AAAGGACTTGCAGCATTTGAGAAGGAAAGAATATAGTAGATATTACCCTAACACTTTTTTTTTCCATAGCTCTCAGACCAATAGCTCCTTAAAATATGTTATTTCCTTGTGAGAGTGGTACCCTTCAAAACAACATATGACATTGGCTTGAAGAGAGAACCTAAATATTAGTGTTTGTTTTAAAGAAGCAATCTAATTTCTACTCACTTTGTTTGAATAACAAAAGGTGAGAAAAAAGACTCTGATTATCTGTACCATGAAGAAAAAAGTGGGCTTTTCATCTGCTATCTCCTGCTCATCCCATGAGTAGCTGTCCTCATTCAGTGTTTGAAAGATTGGCCTTTTCTTCAGATAAACTTACATTCTATCTGCATGAATGAATAAAAGAAACAGAACACAAACAAAACACCCACCCCAGAAAACAACTGGAATTTTCATAAATAGCTTGTATCATGACATTAAAGCTCTTGCAGTCTTCTGTCTGTCAGTTGCCCAGTGTTTATACAGTTTGTTCACTATTATTCATTTTTATGATAATATTTTTACTGTACCAATATTGTGACAATCCCTTTAAACAGTTGATTCTGAATGACCTAATTTTTAAACTGATGAGCACTTATTGCTCATGCTGAAGAAAATCTGGTTAAGACAATATCTGTTCCGCAACTGTGTGGGGTGAGGAGCTTTGTGTTTGTGTATCTGTATCTGTCTGTCTCTTGTAAATGCTCCCTTATATGTTTTTCTTGAGATTCAGGATTACCCTTAATTTTTGGATTCTTATGCTTTTGTTCTGGAAAGAATAGTGTCATTTTAAGAAGAAGAAATAAAGGGGTTGGTGAAAAAGGACAACTTTTCAACTTGTCAATTGACAATTAAACCATTACTGACTTATTTTCCAAGTCTGTGTTTTCAACCCCAAATAAATCAAAAAATAAGACAATGAAGAATCACAATAAATGCAATTTAAATGCTGTGCCTTTTTTGTTGTTGTTATTATATAATTTCTGGAACACTTTTCAAAGGATTTGTGAAAGTAGTCTGTCAGTATTTTTGTGTTTGCATTGCATTTACGTATTTTAATAATGTGTTTCATATGAACACATTTTTGCAAACCTGTTCTGTTAATAGGTGATTTAATATGACATTCTTATATTGTGTTGGAATGGAGTGTGGGAGGTAGTACTTATTGCTTTTAAATGTATTGGGCAATGCAGATAAAGATTGTATAAAAAGCTGATTTCTCTAAAGCTATAGGGCAGTAGCTCTTAGGAGAAAAATATGCTTTTTTTGTTAATTGTGGCCGAATTTATTGAGAAACTCTTGCACTTTTCTGTCAAGTTGGTTCATAGGGTATGAATCTTTCAGATGTGAATTACTTATAAAACAAAGTACAGCTCTTTCCAAAATAAACAATACAGGCAAACATGTAAGCACTGGATAGTGTTAAGACATTATATGATTATATAGAGAATTCTCTTCTGTACTTCTGGTACATTTTAAGTAGTTGTGCCATCACTACAATTACTTTTGCATGGTTCCATACACAGCACTGAATATGTCTAATGGTTGTTTATTAAAAATATAAGACTTCTAGCACAGGCACATTTTTCATCACCTTTCTATGCTCAATAGCCAACTACTAAATCATTTCTATTATTAGTAAATCATTAAACCAGAATCAATAAAATAGAATTCTTAGTAGCTTACTTGTTCAGAGAAACTGTTATTCAAGGAAAATAAACTATTTTGTTTCCTTCCATGGAAAATTAATTTCATCTATGCCTGAATATTTTTTTAGTTCTGGCAAAGCTAGATTTGTAAGAGGAAACTATTTTTTTTTTTTTTCTTTTCATAGGGAGTATCTATGAATGAGTTCAGTGAACAGTCAACAATTATCGCTGGACCCAGATTTCATACTGTATAGTTTCTTTTCCATCATTTTCCATACGAAGATGAACACAGCTGCTGTGTATACAATACAACAAATCTAGGTCAAGCAGCCAGATTAATGATGTCTGGCATATAATCATGAACATTAAAGTAACATTTTTTTTGCTTTCTTTACGTAGTTTCTATACATAATATTATATAGTTTACAGGAAGGCAATGTTGGTTTATGATACAATTTCGCATCCAGGAAATACTATAATCATGAAGCACTTCTATGATACAATGATAAAAATTGTCGTGTAGCCTGCATAATCCTTCTTCAGATTATAAACAGAAGTGTTTATCTATTTAATGTTTGTCTGAACAGTTCCTCCTCCATCTGAGTTTAAAAGGAAATTAATTAATCTTTCACTGGAGATACTTTTAAAAGCATTTTAAGTCAAAAATAATAATAAAAAAAATCACATACAGTTTTTTTTTTACCCCTTGGCTGTGCTTATTCTAATCAACATCCAATTTTAATTCAGTAGAAAAGCGTTCAGTTGGTAATTTTTTGCACAGACATGCACAAATTCTCATTTTTTTCAGTACAAACAAGGTTTCAGTGTAGAATATTATGCATGAACCAAATATGTTTGTATATATAGGGTGTTTTCATTAGTACGACTTTGAATATTTAAATAAGATGGTCTGAAGTAAATCTTTTGTATGTATTTGCAGTATTTTTGAAGTGTTTGGAGTTACATGTGCTTTATTAATCATTTGGTCTGGTGTACCTCTAAAGGAAGAGACAGATCCTTAGTTTTCGTAGTTTTCTTACATGTTGTTTTTTGTTGAATCACCTTGGTGAGTTTGTAGGTGTTATTTAGGAGGATATATGTAATATCCTCTATACAAGGAATCTCAGAGCTGCACATAAGCCTTTGTCCAGCTCTTCCTTATGTCTTTTTACCCGTGTTTGAAGGAGAAATTTCTAATATAGCGGGGGGTGAGGGGTGGGGTGGGTGGTGTTGGGGGGAATAACCTAGTTTACTTCAGACATCACTCCAAATAGGCAGCAGAAAGAAGCAGAACTTTTCTAGCAAGTTAACATTTCACCAATGAATTTAGTTCTCTTGATGAGATGACAAGTTTAGTTGATAAATGGCAATGTAAATACAGCATAATTTAACCTTTTTAAGATGTTTCATTTCATGCCAGCCCATACCCAATTGCTGATCATATATAGTTTTTAAATTGCAGAATCAATTGCTGAATAAGACCCTCAACATTTTGAAACAAAGGAGAATTTGAAACAAAGGAAATTCAGAACAAATGAGAAAAAGGTATCAGTAGTAAGTCTTTAAATGAGGCTACTTTTTTTGAACTTCAAGTTACTTCAGCATGAACATCAACAGTGACAACAGAGTAAATGAGATATTTGAAGGAGTAAAGCAAAGTAATAAATAATGATTGCAGGGTTATTTTACCTCAGTATAAAGCAGTGGCGAACTAATACTATATTGTGGCTGTTCTTTTTAATATTGGAAATAAAAAGGGTGAAGAAAAGAATACTGAAACTGAGCTTTTGGTAGGAGAAAATGACAGCTTCATATGGATCAGAATACGTTTAGCTTATCACAGATGTGATTGAGAGGTGGTTTGCTAACTGTGTCTAAAACACTTAGTAATAAAAGGCTTTTTAATTTAGCAAAGCAAGTTAGTAGAAGCTGAAGCCAGAAATTCAAATTAAATATGTGGCAAATACTTTCAGCAGCGAGGTGATTAACCGCTGGGACAAATTGCCAAGAGAAACAAGTGATTTTTCCATCACATGAGGTTGTCAAATTAGAACTAAATAACTCTCAGGAAATTATTTGACTCTTGCCAAGAACAAATTATTGGTCTCAGTACATTGTTAATGAGATGAAATTTTAAAGCAGGTGGTTGGGATAGTGGATCAAATAATTCTTTAGTTTTAGAATGTAAAATCGGAAGGAATATTTTATCTAACTCACATCTGTTTAATAATCACATCAGGAACTTCATTGCAACATGGTACAATTTCACGTTGGGAGAGTATTATTATTTCCTGGCATATTCCCATTCATGCTATGTCTTATTCAGGAGATAGTCTCTTGTTATCTACTTGGTCACATCCAGTTTCAATGACGGAGTTTTTATTTATTGTTTTCTACTTAGTTAAGTCTTGGAGAAGCAACTGTTCAGAAAGAGGCAGTAGCTTTGTCAGTAGAACTAAACTCAGTAATTTTACTCCAGTGCAGAATTATTAAATGCTGTCTTATTGGAGCAGAATCACTGAGTATCAGCAAAATTTATTTAATATTAATGTGCTGGGTCAAATGGGAGGGACATGCCTTTAAACTTAGGGAACAGGCTTGGTTACTATGGGTGGCACGCACATATTTTACTGACATTTGCAAGCACGTGATGCAAAAATAATTGTGAGAATTAGTGCAGAAATCCTGCAATCCCTTTTCAGTTCTTCTTTTGTGATTATATCTGTATTTCAGTTGACTATCATTGAATTTTCTTCGGTACTTCCACCTAAAGGCTGCAGTTTAAGTTAAGAGTCTTTAACTGCTTGAAAGATTCATTGCAGGAGTGTCTATTAAGTGCATGAGAATATTTAAAAGGTAGGTAATGGTATTGTACTAGCAATCACTTGGAAATTCCAGATTGAATTAGTCAGTTGCCAAGTGTATGAGTGTGATTTCGTAGATGCCTCATGTCTGCATTCCCTGGACATCCAGTGGAAGCGACCCGAGTACTGTGGAGTTTGATCTTCAGTGATGCTTCAATAGGCATTGTAAAACTGTTTTGAGTCTCGGTTTCACTGCAAGGGTTTTAATAACAGGGCTTAAGTTCTCAACCATTTAAGTTCAGAGCATTATTTCAAATATAGTTTTATATGTCTCAGAGATGCAACAGTACTGTGCCACGTTGAAGGGAAAGTGATGCAAAGTGAATTGGATTCATCTGCCAGCCTTAGCAGTCACATGCCTGTGCTTTCCAAGCTATTAGAAAAATTAATAAACTCACTCCTTGAATTAATGAATGGGCTTGCAGGACACCATCGGACATAAATTTTGAAGCTGCATGATATTTACATTCCTATTTGTACTGTAAAATTAGTAAAGGTTATTAATTCTATCTGGTCTTCATATTATCAGTTTTATACCATAATTGCATGCATAGACACACACAACCTCTTGAGAGGAGTGCTAAAACGCAGGTACTTAACAGTACATGAAGGGCTGAAGCAAATGTTCACAAGTTATCTTATCTGTCAGTTTTACATTTTTTTCCCTTTGCCTATTGGTCCTACCACTCGTCTTGATGGCGAGATGGAATCACTACATTTTCTGTGATTATGCAGTACCACTCAGAGCGTAAGGAGTTTCTGGCCCACCATTTTAAAGTCAGAATCCCACAGCGACAAAATCAGACTCACTGTCTGTAGTGCCTCTAGATCTCTGCTGCAGAGATTTTCAGGCTGCCAAAGATTCTTTAAATACCACATTTTCTTAGCATTTAAAAGATGGTAGTGATGGTGCAGTTCTTCTTTTACCAGCGATGGCATCGTACTGGACAAGATATGAAGCGTTGTTAACAGTGTCATCACATGCACATGCATGATAGATATAAGAGTGAAGAGGTGCATATAGAAACAGGGGAATGGAACAGAACTCCAAACTTAAAGATTCCATATGTGTTTTCACAATCTATTTTCTTTCATCTTGCTTTGTTTCGGTGAGTTTTTTTTAGAATTTATTGTAGGTATTTTTTTCCAATTGTGAAATGCAGATTCCTCCAAACCCGTGTGTGCATATTCCTTTACTTCTTGGCTTTTGTTGTTAGAAGTTGGGTTAGAAGAAGTTTTCAGTCTCTGACTCACCACTGGAAGATTTTGTAATAACTGTTTTTAATAACCCACTTCATGATTTCCCAGATCACTTTTAGGGAATGATGCTTCTCAGATTGAAGAAAATGCAGGAAAATAAAATTTAAACATACCTTTCTATCACTGAGTCTACATTTTAGGTATCTCTTCCTATTTGAATCATAGGCCTTTATACTACTTTGGTTACAGTGTGGTAAATATATTTACTGGTCTTTAAAGGATCTGCTTTCTGCAGAGTGGCTAGCAGGGCAAAAGGTGTCCCAAATTAGGAATATCCAGTCTTTCATCACTTGATGTGCCCTTATTATTATAAGAGGTGTACTGAAGAACGAAAGAAAGATCTGAATTTGCAATTCTGTTTTCTTTTTTCGGCATTTACACCAGGGTAACTGAAAGTAGATCATACCCTGTAGAAATTAAAGATGAAAGTTACTAGATTTTTCAGTGCACTTACCACCACGTATTTCCTACTTTTAAATCTCCCCAGGGAAGATGCCTCCACTGCCTGTGTCATGAAATTTTACTATAAACTTTATTAGAGATCTTTAATAATGAGTTTTTATAGCATCATGCTATGTTTATGGCATCATACTGTTTTTAAAACATCACATTATTATTATTATTATTATTATTAATGCCTTTCTGCATTACTGTAGATCTTCATACTTTCAACCTTTCACTTAGATGCTCTCCATTTATCCCATTGCAATGTCTGTTGTACCCAAATCTGTACTCTCTCATAAGACAAAAGAGCCCAGATATAGTAAACGGATGTGTTATTTTTCAAATCCTGTTTTAAGATAAGATGGACACATTTTTTATAGATTACATTTTTATAGATTGTTATCCCATGGCAAATAGTAGTATAAATGGCCCAAAGGCTATTCAGCTACCATCAGCATACATAGCTTGCCAGTCTTTAATGTGACTAATTACTAGCCAGAAAATATCCTGCATTCTCAATGAATTGTGATTGAAAAATAAATTATGGTGACAGGAAATTTTAAACAAAAATGTCATTTCATATTGCTGTAGAAAAGGCAGTTTCAGTGACATTTTTAGGATTATCTGTGAGAAGACATCAGTCTTTGGTGACAAGAATTGAACAGAAGTGTTATCATGAGAATGTTTTGGGTTATTTGTTTAATAACAGGGGTTGTTAGGCAGATATATAGAGGAAAAATGTTGCAAAAAATATTTATTAATAATAAATCGTTGCTTGATGACAATGATACTTGAGAATAATTTTATTTGGATAATTAGTCATAAATAGATGGGTGGTATAAGCAGTTTCCGATGGTAGATGGAATCATCATGGAAAACATAGCTTAAAAGCTTTTTCTATTGAGCATTCAAGACTTTTTTGCCTCAGAAATAGTTGGAGAGCCTGAATTTTAAGTCCTATACACTAGTGTCTTGTACCAGTTAGTGGAAATGAATGGTGCATACCACATCTTCAGTTCTTCTCAACTACCTTAAGATTGAGCAGAATGTAAAGTATAGTAATACAGACTTAATCTACCACTTCTTCCACTGCTCCTCAAAATGTTGTTCTCAGAGTAATTGCTTGTTCTTCCTTAGAGGAAATCATATTTGAATGAATCACACCGTTTAGATACCAAGAATATCTACTGAGAAAACATGCAAACAAATGTGGTAAAATTTAGTAATTAGTGAAATTCTGTTCTGTTTAGTTGCATATTCTGTTTGAATGCTGAAACAACTGAATATATTATCAAATTAACTGGGTTTTTTTTGCTGTTTTAGCTTATAGGGCTTGTCTTCTACAACAGTGGACTGTTTTCTGTTTGTATAGTATGCATGTATATAGCTCCTAATGGTTTATTTGACTAATCGTCCTTCCCTGATGGGATAGTGAAGAGCTCTGCAAGATCTCCCTGTGGGTAGCACATAGTGGATATAGGGATCAGTTCTCAGGGATCAGTTCTCAGTTCCAATTACTTTTTTTAAGTTAATAGTGATGAATTCCTCTTTCCTTGGATGGGTATTTCACTTCAGTGGTCTCAGAGATCAGAGCTTGTAGCTGACCTTGAAGTTCAGTATATACATCACTGTCTTGGAGCTCACACTAATGAGATGTGTCAGGCTTTCTGTCCACGTGTAGAAAGGACCTCAGCTACAAATAATGCACACCTAATGCATATTTTGCAACTTGTACTAGAGGAAGGAAAATAACATGAAATTCTTTCTGGTTGTGTGACTCTCTACAAACCACTAGCTGATTTCAGTCACCAAGTAAATTAATCAGGGGATTACCCTTGTAATCACAGATAAGTAATTGCAAACTGTGTGAGCCAGTGTGAACAGGAACATAAATGGAAGATGAAGAAGGAGGAGGTGCATCCTGAAGTGGCTGGAACGTCAAATGAAATGACAGAGCCAGACCAGCTTCAGGGGTCCTGCAAAACATACTTGTGAGTTTGCAGTCAGAGAAACTAATAGTATTTCCTCCAGTATGTTAACATACTTTATACCTTAACTTGTTAGATTAGTGGTGGGCCAGCCCTTTGAGCCTTTAGACAACTTTAGCCTCTGTCATCTTTCCTTAAGCATATTCCTTTCCAACCAAGAGAGGGGGAGAAATCTGGATCCTTGTGGCTGATTCTTTATATATGAATATGGTGTATATACATATTTACATCCTCCTCCCCCACGTTTTTCTGTGATAAGTTATCCTCAGAAAACACCCTTTATTTTCTAAGGCATTGGATTTTATTTAAGCCAAGGCTGCCTATCTTTGCCCCACTGTATGTGCAGTTCTTCTTACACTTTTTCCCAGGCAAGCTGTCTCTTTTTACATTGCCAGGATGAGGCCTTTCAGGAAGAATCCTTGTTTGTCCATATGACAACAAAGTGAGCTAGAAATCAGCTGTTTCAACAGATTGCCTTACTGGATAGCTAACCGTGTGGGAAGCAGTTTGTCTGCTGAACTGGAGCCACCTTAGATTAACATAGCTGTCTTATTTTCTTCAGAATGCCTCCATCCCTGGCATATGGAGGCTGCACATCTAGCTGCCACCTAGAGCTTCATTCTGAAATCCACTAAACCTTACAGACCTGCTGATGTGATGCTGCTTTTGTAGACCTTTTTCAGTCCTTTTTCAACTTTGAATCCCAAGACCGTTCTGCAAATATATGATGTTTTGTGGGGACTACTGCTTAGAGCCACCGCTGTGTAACAGAACATCATGAGAGAAAGAAAAAAAAAACAGTTCTCTCCAGCAGTCCTTCCTCAGGTGATTTATCTGATTGTAAATTCAAAACTTTTCCTCCTTCCCCTTGGATATTTTGTACCTAAGACCTGGGTGGAGTTCTGGTTCATTACCAGGACTGTGGAGAGGTGGGGGACTGTTATTCATTTGCCAATATGTACTTCTGAAGCAACGTGGGCATTTGGACCCTGCACTGTGAATACACATATAGACAAAATATTTTGAAGCAGGAATTACAGAGTGAATAACCTTTCTTTTACTTTGCTACAGGATTATAAATGAGAAGGAAAGGGAATGTGCGTATTCCTCCAAAGTTAGAAGAGATCCTCTGGGCTGTTTAGTTTGTCTCATCTCATATGTACTGGCAGAATGGAGCGATGTTAACTGAAAGAGGTCAGCATATGCTCCAACTAATCATGGCTGTCAGTAGAGCTCTTATAATGCTGTTATAAGATACTTTGATATCTCAAAGATGCACTCTCTGAGTTTCTCTGTAGGCCATGTAGGCTCTGACACAGTTCACAATATGCGTTTAAACAATTCCTTTTCCTTCCTACAGCTGAGCAAAATCAGGATCCAGATTAATTATGCTTTGGTTCACAGTTTAATATTGTGTCCTAAATAATTTATTTCTTTCAAAATAGACTATTTAAAGGCAAGTGACAAGGGCAAGATTGTTCTCCTCCTCATAAATCCCTTTAATTGCTTCCATAACATAGAGAGCATGTATTGAATTTTGTATTAAAGAGCAAACAGAATACATTTGAATCTTTACTTAAAATCAAGTAACTTATGATGTTATGGGTATACATATAACTTTAATATCTACAAACATTATCTGTTTGTTTTGTAAACAATTATGTGTAGATTTAATTTTCAGTTTGAGGAAGAAAAGTTTGTGTTTCACCATAGCAGTTTCTTTTATACAAGTAACAAAGCCCCCAGAATTGTATAAAATATACTGTAGAGTAGATCTTAATTAAGTTATGAAAGTGTAATACCTTTCTTTTACTTATGCGACTGAGAGAGGAGCCTGAGATTCATAACATTCTTGGACTGAAGGCTATTTTTCTTTTTCTTTTCTTTTTTCCCCCCTTTATTTTTAGCTTGAGTAAGACAGGGACAGACTCAAATGGGAGACCTCAGAGCACTTACTGGCCTGAAGGCATGTTTCCTACTGAAATAAGCTCATGTTCAGCAATAGCCTTAAATTTCAAAGCTCTTAAAGAAAAGCTCTTAAAGTTCAGGCACTTATGTATAAATTAATGTCTATTTATTTATTGTTCTGGTTGATACTGTTCACAGCGTCTTCACCTGAGCATTGCCTCAGTTACTTTCTGTCCAGTCCTATATATGTAACTGTGTAGATGCACAGATATTCTTACTTCTAAATTCATAGTCAAAATGTTTCCTTTCACTGCTTTGCTTGCCTAGGCTATGCATAATAATAGTTAAAGCCCAAAGTAATATTTAAAATGTAATGAAATTATACATGTTTAGGAAAATATGATTCCATCATTTGAAAACGTTCAAGATGAATGTATGAGAGGGACAAAAATACCTAAAAATTGAATCTGATCATAATCATCTTAGGGAATGCACTTATGTGATAGAAAAATAAGAAAGGAAAATTTGTTCAAGACAAATTAGAGGGCAGGAGCTCAAAACTAAATGCACTAGAGGCATTCAGAAGCTGTATGTTAGATTTAACAGAGAAAAGTAAATAACAAGTAGAAAAAAAGATTGCCAAAACTGATATTTGCATTCTATCGAAAGATTCTAATGATGTATTTTTTAAACAGAATAATTATAAAACAAAATAAACATTTGATGCTGTTGGAAAGGAATTTTTATTTTTAGTTCAACAGAATTTTTAGAAGTATTATTTTTGCTAGTCAAAAATAAATGACATGTAAATGCGACAACTATTTAAAGAAGTTGAAGAACATATAAACCGTATCTACACAGGTAGGATTAATAATGGAGCACAAACAGATAGTTTCAGATGATTTAGAGCTTTATTTCAAAGGATCAGATTTTGGGTTTTGTAATTTATTTTATTTTAGTGCAATGGCACTGACTTACACCAGATGGAATCTGTCAGAATTTCCTGTAGTAATCTTCAAAATCTGCTGCAAATCTTTAAGTATCATGGAAAAAGATAAAGTTTTCAAAATATTCTTGTCTAATATATTGCCCAGAAGAGAAGACTAGGGTTAATGGTGTGCCTACTGCTAAAAGACCTTCTTATTGTTGATAATCTTCTTAATTTATGTGTTTAGAGCATATAAAACGTATATTCAGTTATTGCTTTCATGAAAAATGTGGTTTTCTTCTCATGATAATAATAATTGATTTTGTCATAATGTAATAAAAAAAAGATCAAGATTCCTTCCGAAGCCTGTGATTTAAAGGTTTGTTCTATAAATGGCTTTAAAGGATGATAGCGATGGGATTAGACCCATTTAGTCTAGGTTTGAAATATAAGCTTCTGTGTAAGCATGGCTAATGTATATACGTTACTAAATTGATGTTGGGGGAAAGAAAGAAAAGAAAAAAAAGGTGACCGGTGCAAAATTTTATATAACTTATGTCTCATAAAACAGCAAGGTGTTTATGAAATTCGTACTTTGCCTGTGGCTTTTGAAGAGATGTGGAGAGGAGTACTCAGTGAGGTCCCTACCAGCACTTAGTGCTTTGAATGGCAAGCGTGTCGCTGGATTTGCAGCTGCAATGCCCTTCAAGCATTTTGTAAAATTTTACTTCATTGTAATGCTTGTTGTTTCTGACTTAACTATTTGGGATAGCCAGTAGTTTTTGTTGATGAAAGTACTGTTCAGCGATGATATTCACAGTTATAAAGGCTTTTCCTAAAAAGTGGTTTTGCTCCCTAGGGTTCAGTGATCCTTGGCATCATTTAGCAAGAGCAAAACTAATCATTATCATATAGGCTATCTCACTATGATGGGAAAGTGATTGCTTAAGGCATCACACCATGCATTTTGCATATTACTTTTTTTTTCTGTATAAGGCATGTATAAATGTTGCTGCATCATCAGTCCTTTGCCTCAGAAATTTTCTTCAACATCAGCTAATTTCTGAAACTGAGCACCAGATTTAGTAACTCAGCAATATGTTGTACTGGATTATTATTTCATTGGCAAAGAGATCACCTAGCATTATGGCAAATTCCACAAAACCTGACCTGTATTCTAAATAAACTTTTAGTGGCAGGCCACATAAGCCAACGATCCCCAAATTTCATCTGCAGACTGTCACTGGTTTGCAATCTGCAGCAGGTATGTGCAACCACACTACAGGAAAATTTACTATTTACCTCCCTGCAGCTGTACTGGTTGTTTGCAGAGAATTTTGCAGAGTGCAATGAGAAATCAGTCCAAAGAGCCTGGAAACTAATGGTTTAAGTTCTTCAGTAGAACTGTTTCGATGTGTCAGTTGAAGTGTAGATAAGTAGCTTGCTTTCCGTTTCATAATCAGGGGAACACACACTTTGAGTAGACAGTTTTCCATATTTCTGTGTCTGTACTTGTACAGCATTGTGAATAATTAGGGTAATAGTATGTCGTTTGAAATACTGTGCCAAGTTGTCATGTGTCTTTTTTCTTTGATACATTGGGATAGCTAAGTTCTCTGAAAAGCAGAATATCCACAGTATGCACTGATGTTAGGAGAGAATACTGATCTTCCTTAATTAAATTAGTTTAACAAAGTTACATTAGAGCGTGCTTATACTTCCATGTAATATAGTCATTGCCTTATGTGTACCTGATTTCTCCAAGGAGTGTCACAAATGCACTCACTGTTCCTTAATGTTATATTTTGCATTTGGATCTCTGATTTAGCTGACAAATGTGAAAAAGCACATGTTGCCAGAGAACTTTCAAGAGACAAGCTGTGAAGTCTAAAGAACACAGGTTATTCCAGCTAAGGTTGGCACTGACTTCTGTTTAAAAGTTTTTCTCCTAGCATGTAGTTTTTAAACTTTTACCTGCAGAATATAGGTTAGCATTCTTCTGATATGGATCTTTATTTTCCAGTTTTATTACACAGAGGTGGAAATATTAATTTTATTTTCATTCATCTTCTGGTCAGACTCTGAAGCAGTTGAGAGCACTCCAAACAGTTGGAGAATGCGATTACATTCAAATTGCACCACTTTGGTGATTTTTCGAACTCTGATTGTGGTGGCATGTAAATTGGTACAATAGAAGGACATGTTAAAAAGAACAATTAGCCATTTTGTGTCAGTGGTATGAATTTCTCAACACTGAATCTGGACTAGTTTGTATGAGCAGAAAATAGTATCATACAGGGTTTTAGACAGTTCTTACTGAAGTCACTGGAAAAATCCTTCTGTCTTCCTGAGCAATACTGGCAGAGCATTCTGGGCTCTGAAGTCTTACTCACCAAAACTCATTATGTCATCTGATTTGATTGTCCTCTGATAAGCATGTGGGTTTGTTGTGCTGTATCTTACACTATTAGTTACTTAGCTTTATGTCTAGCAGTTAGCTCCACAAGTTTATTCAGGGAACTAAGTGTCTCTCTTGTCATTAGCATTGACATGTCTGTGCAGTATCAATTGAAATTCAGACTGATAGCATTTATGGCTTGTCACATGGACATGACAAGAGGACATGACAAGAAGACCACGTGTCTGAATGTGTGTTTAAAGGGGGAAAAAGTACTAGCTAGTTTTTGTTGATGAGCTAGTTTATTTTAAAGACAGGGTAGGTACCCAAATTTCAGTGGGGCAGTGATGCGTGTTTCAAAACAAAAACACAATCTCTCTAAAATATTTAAAAATAAACCCAGAATTTGTCCATTTTTTTTTAGTAAAGCATTAAAAAACTTTCCAGATAAAATCAAAAGAAACATTTCAGACATCAGCAAGCATCAGCTGCCTCTGAAATCTGGTAACTGAAATTTGAAGTTTACCCACAGTGATACTGACTTACTGTTCTGTTGTCTTAATATATTATTTCTGGAATCAACAGAAAAAAATGGAATGAAATACTGTGGATGAAAGGAATAATGACTCATTCGGGCAATTTTTATTAGCTCTTTCATGTAAGAAACTTGTGTGGGGACTGAAAGTAGCAAATTCAAAATGCCAGATATAATTTGTCTCATGCCTCTTCATAAGGTACAAGGCAAAATGTAGACACTATTACTTTTTCATTCAAACTACACCTCCAAGGCCATTCCTTCAAATACTCATTAAACTCATTGAGAGCGATTTTCTTTTTAACCAAGGTCAGGATGGTTGTCTTGCAAATCTTTGGACACCATGAATGGGAATTCATAAATCCTGACATTGGGAAGCAAGGTTGCTCTTGCCCTTCATTTAATAAGGAAGTAAGATGGAAAAAAAGAAAGAGAGCAAGCTGCTTTGCTTGATAGTGTTAAAATGAAGATCTAACTTTGCTGGAATCAAAAAATAAGACTTTTTCTTTTTTTAAGCAGGTCACAATGCACTGATGATGTCTCCTGTGATATTCATCATTTATATTTCCAGTAAGCTGGTATGTTACCTGCAATCGCTTGTCAGTTTTCCTTTTCTATGGTCTGTCAATCTGTTAGCCCACCAGTTAAAATACATCCGAAATAACTTCTGCATTAAAAATAAGAACAGCTGATGGAACAGTTACTTTAAGAGATAGATGTCTCATGAACAGAATGGTTGTTTCATATCTGTCATAAATAAATCAGATTGTGCACCCTGTTGAACAGTTGTGATTTTTTTTTTTTTTTTTTTTTTTGCTTTTTGGTAGTACATTTAACTTCTTGGCAAGGAAACCTGTTGTTTTTAATTAAGGAGAAATTATTTTAATTAAGCAGCCAGTATGAACATTTTGGAGTGGGCTTTGAAACTTGTGGTGTTTTTGTGGTGGTGACATTCTCTGTTTTTAAATAAAGAATAAAAAAAATAAAATAATAATGTGAGCTGGTATAGTCACACCATTCAATATTACTGACCAATTGCTACTAGTGAATGGTTGTTTTCAGCAAAGACAGAACTTTAGTCACAGTAGGAAAGTGTTGAATAAATATAATGGTATCAGTCTTTAGCTGACGATTCAATGTATTTGCACTACAGTGGAGATGGAGTCATCCCAGCTCCCTTTTTCATAAGGATATACAGGTCATAAGGTTAGTCTTTCTCACTATGTGTGTTGTATTCCTTTGTTGTTGCTGCTTCAAAGATTTTCATTTCTTACAACTGATGGGATGATTTTTTCCCGAGTCAAAGTGGGTTTTTTTTCTGATTGAAGTAAATAGGTAATGAAACATTCCTTAAGAGTACATATGATAAGAGTACTTAGGAGTGGAAGGTGCTGGATTGTTTGCTGCTACCTAAGTGCAGAAAAGCTCAAGAGGGTCTTTTCAAATACTTAGTTTTCCACTTCTCTGTTGCGATCTTTAGTAACATTTGAATCGGAGAACATTTCATATGCTTTAGAAATCTAGTAGAATTTTTTGCAAGTTCAACCTGGATGTATGGAGAGAGTAGAAAACGTAGAATTTGTTTTTTTTTTCTGGAGGCAGATTTTAGATCCCTTCCTTTAGGTGGCATTGTACTTGTCTGAGTTTTTTTTTCTTTAAAAGATTTATTTTGGCCATCCCAAGGATATTTCTGCGTCTCCCTGGGAACCTGCAAAGTTCATCTTTTCTATCTCCTTCACTCAGTGATCTGTTTGCTGTCTCCTGATTTCAATGCAGCTTATCAATTGCTCTTTACTTAGTTGAAAGAGATGGTGTTGAATGTTGTATGAACAGGGTGTGGTGTTTTTTCCTCTCTTTATTTTTATTATGTTGGCGGCTCAGTAACTCTTTGGCAGCGGGTAAAACTTAGCGTAAGAGAAATGGCATCTTCACATCAGAAACAGGCACCACAGAACCAGCCCTCTGCAGGGCTCTCTCCCACTCGTCTCTGAACATTAAGGGATGGCCACATGCCTTCAGTCAGCTAAACTGCAAATGCTTTCCCATCTTAGTCAGAGCGGAGTATTAAATAGGTTCTTTATAGTATTTTGCTTGGCTAAGATTACCTTTTTTATTAAATTACAACCATTGTAGTGATCAAACGGCATTAATTTCATTACAAAAAGCAAGTGAAAAGCTGTGATAGTTTTGTGTAGCAGGCTGGTGATTTCAGGGAGTCTGGCATACTGAGCAGCAGAATTCAGCCTAACATCTTGAAGCAGACCAGGCAGATTTCCCCAAAACTATTAAGTATTTTAATATGAGGAAGAAGTAAAATGAAATAGAAGTTATTTTTTTGACACAAGTGTCATATCAACAAAACAATTGCTGCACAGTTGCAGAGATTGCTGCTGCTTACTGGCTTTACACATGTAATTCCATTAACTTTATGATAGTATGTTTAAGCTACCAATTAGGCCCTAAGCTATTCAGGACCCTTAGTACCTGCTGGGTGTAAAGCCAAGGAAAATTCAGGGAACTGGTGATATGGGACTGCATAAGAGCTCTTCTTGGCCAGAAGGTGAGTGATATACAGCAAAAATTAAAAAAAAGAAAACCAAACCAAACAAAAACCCCAATACTGAGTAATGAACTGTAATTTCTTTAACATCAGAATTTTGTTAACATCAGAAATAGTGTAATACCATTGTAAGCCAGTTATACTTTATTATAAACATATACATTCACTTTATATATCCAATTTTACACAGAAGGTAGCAGAAAGTATTACTATTAATTATAAATTTACCTTGTTTTGTTTTGTTTTAAGATGTCTACAGAGGCAAAGTGAACATGATTTAGTTCCCCTTTAGTAAACTAATGGTACTTTGATAGTAACAGTAGTAAACCTGTAGTTACCCGTATCTAAATATTTATTGGTTGTGTTTGGGTTTTTTTTTGAGGGGGGGAGGAGGGAAAGACTGGCTACCTTAAATACGTAACAAACGTACAGCAATCATGGGATTCCAAAGGAGGGTGGGCAAGGAAGAATGTCAGAGTGTTTATCATACAGCTGTGCCAAAAGTAAAGGCTGAATGAATGAGATGGAGATTAAAGCCAGTAGTCTGAGCCTGTATTCAATCACTGCAGTCACTCTGTTTGCCTCCTGCATGCTGATGAAGTGTCATGAATGGTCCCATGTACTTTCATTCCAATATATTTCAGGCAGTAGTGATTATTGCTTGTACTCAGCTAAAGCTTGAAATAACTGGCAAACTCTTGCTTAGCAACAGAAGGCCTCATCTTCTCTCCCTCGGGACCACTAACTCAAAAATGTACTACTTTTTTTAAAAGGTAAAGTTAAGAGGGGTAGGTATTTTATATTCATTGCTTTCCTTGATAATTTAAAGAAGAAACCACAAACTAAAGCCCACAAATGTCTCTCTTCCACAAATAATTATTGACTGGTTTATGAAGTCCAAATCCAATTTGTTTTATCACACATTAAACTGTTCTGTAGTTGGGTTACATGGCAATTTTTATAAAAGTATTGCCTTTGTATGTGCTGAGAGAATAGAAGCACTTTTCTTCCTTTAAAAAATCACCTCATAGTTTATTTGATAAAACCCTTTGGAAGACATTTATGTAGCATTAAATCATTTCATGTTTGTGTTTATTTTAAGTGTTTGGACTATGGTTTGTATTTTTCAGTGAGCTCAATCTTAAAAGGAAAATGAATGCACATTTGTTAGTTAAATGACAAAATGCAGAGCATGCTTTGAGTTGTAGATCTTCAGCATGTGCAGTGAAGAATTCATCAAAAAATGCAGCAACATTATTCTAGTGTGAATTATATGCTGCTCTGTAGGTTTCTATTTTTGGTCACCACAAGATGGCAAAAGCAATGAGCGCACAAATGCAAGGATGAGTGAGTTTCATAATAATGCGTTCTGCATTCACACTTTATGCACATCAAGAGAGAATCCAAGCACAGCAGGGGTGACAATCACTCCAACGGTCTTTTGAAATCAAAGTACTTCCTTGAGAATGTCTTTCCAGCGCTAATTACACTCTTCTATTGTGGTTCTTACATTGTGCAAAGTAAAATGTTTACACTGTCACTGGATACAGCTCCACCACTGGAAAAATGGAAGGTAAAAATTAATCAGATTATTAAATACATTTATTTTCTTTTCTTTTTTGCTGGTTCTACTTCTTTGTGTTTAGGGCTGAAATATCAAAACCTGTGTCTGTTGTCACCAAGCGACTTTGGCAAAGACGCTAATTTTTCGCCAACTCCAGGGAAGTCTCTTCACTCAAGAGAGCTGTTACAATGTGGAAAGGATTGGTTGCCTAGATATCTTGAGGGTTTTCTCTTTTTTACTGATTTTTTTCCAGTTGTGCACTGATCACACAGTAACTACGATCACTGAATTTTTCTAATAAGAGGAGGAAAAAAAAAACAACTTGATGTATTTCTTATGCCAGGGTATGATAGGATATGATATGCATCTGTGTGTGTGCGTATGGGCATGCACTTATGCGTATACGATTGTATATACAATCTCAGCAATCACTATGAAACTCACTGCGTGGAAGAGGCTGCAACATATCAGTTATGTAACCCTATTTAAAAAAAAAGAGGAGAAAAAGTGTTCTGACTTTATAACATTTGCCTGACTCTGCAGAGGTTTATGTGAAGGGTTAAGCAACCAGTCCAGTCTTGATCTTTTATTCCTGTCTTTACTGCTGGGGTTGGCGAAAAGGATAATTGGTAGGAAGGGTTGTCAGATGTAAGTGGAACAGGGAACCATTAAATATTCATTGTTGAGAATGGAGCCAAATTTCCCCTTCCTTGCAGTTCAAAGGCCTGGTTCTTCACTGCTTTGTATTTGTGTAGCCATTTACAACTGGGCACATTGCATGCAAAATAATATCGCTGATCTCAATAGGAAAATGTGAGTTAGTGGCAATGTATACGTTTTTGTGCATAAGGTTTATATGAGCCATGTGTACCTGTCAACTTTGTGCAATATGTGTACATCGAAACGTCCTCTCACATTCTTTATATTTCATCCATAATTTGCTCTTCTTTCCTAGTCAATGTCATCTATAACCATCCATAAAGCATATATAAACACACACATACATATGCATACATATATATATATACACACACGCAAGCACACATATATGTGTATATTTGTTATTTAGGCAATAATTTTACTTACGCGTTCCAGTTGGATGCTACTGCAGATTTCAGTTATGTCGTCAAACAGCGGCGGTTGCAGCTGCCCTTGCAGGCCAGGCTGCGGTCAAAGGGACAAAACCTAACCCACGACGAGTAAGGGGACTCCAGGGACACAGCCTGGCTCCCTGCGGGTGCAAGCAGGGACACAGCACCAGTGACCCCTGAGAAGCAGGCAGGTGCTCCCTCAGACTGGAAAAGGACTTCTGATGCCAGTACCACCATCCCAGGGATGCAGCCCGGGTGCCCGAGCACCCAGACCACCATCCCAGGGTTGTAACCAGCACCTCCAGGGACCCAAGGGGAAGGAGCAGGGGTTAAGCCAAGCTCCCCCTGACATGGAGCCTAGCCTTCCTGGTTGATTGGTGCAGTTGACACAGCTGAGGGATGGGATGCTATCCAGAGGGACCTGGACAAGCTCGAGAAGTGTGCCCACGTAAACCTCATGAGGTTCAACAAGGTCAAGTACAAGGCCCTGCACCTGGGCCGGGGCAACCTTTGGTATCAATACGGGCTGGAGAATAAAGGGATCCCTGCTGAGAAGGACTTGGGGGTACTGGTGCATGAAAAGCTGGACATGAGACAACAATGTGTGCTTACAGCCCAAAAGGCCAACCATATCCTGGGCTGAATCAAAAGAAGTGTGGCCAGCAGGTCTAGGGAGGTGATTCTGCCCCTCTGCTCCACTCTGTACTGTGTCCTGTTCTGGAGCCCTCAGCACAGGAAAGAAGTGGACCAGGTTCAAAGGAGGGCTACAAAAATGATCAGAGGGATGGAACACTTCTCCTATGAGGACAGGCTGAGAGGGTTGTTGTTGTTCAGCCTGAAGAAGAGAAGGCTCGAGGGAGACCTTATTGCAGCCTTCCAGTACCTAAAAGGGGCTTATAAGAAAGATGGGGTCAATTATTCTAGCAGGGCCTGTTGCGATAGGACAGGGGGTAATGATTTTAACCTAAAAGAAGGTAGATTTAGACTAGATCTAAGGAAGAAATTGTTTACAATGAGTGTGGTGAGACACTGGAACAGGTTGCCCAGAGAGGTGGTAGGTGCCTCATTCCTGGAAACATTGAAGGTCAGACTGGACAGGGCTCTGAGCAACCTGATCTAGTTGAAGATGTCCCTGCTTATTGCAGGGGCGTTCGGAGTAGATGACCTTTAAGGGTCTCTTCCAACCAGAACTATTCTATGATTCTATGATCTCTGAAGTTTTTGAGTATCGAATATACCCTAACAGTTTTAAAGTATGCACAATCTATATTTTACATTATACTTACAGATACTCTCTCTATATATATATACACANTCCTGGAAACATTGAAGGTCAGACTGGACAGGGCTCTGAGCAACCTGATCTAGTTGAAGATGTCCCTGCTTATTGCAGGGGCGTTCGGAGTAGATGACCTTTAAGGGTCTCTTCCAACCAGAACTATTCTATGATTCTATGATCTCTGAAGTTTTTGAGTATCGAATATACCCTAACAGTTTTAAAGTATGCACAATCTATATTTTACATTATACTTACAGATACTCTCTCTATATATATATACACACACTATTTCTACCATACATGTAGTTTTATATTCTCTTAAGGAGTTTTGCATAGTGAGAAATATTTTATGTATACACTTTACTCTTAATAAGGTCTTTGGACCTTTTACTGAATTTGCTTTTCCAGCAGTGACCGGCTTTGTTTGATGGAAATATCAGAATTAGGGTATTAAATGGAATGATATTGGAATAAGTTTATCTCTTATCAACAGAGCAGTTCTTTTACAGCAAATTGATATTAATATGTGAAATCGGGAAGCAGTAGAAAAGAGAAACTGTCTACTTGAAATTGCTGGAATAGAGGTGGTCAACCAAATTCTCGTATTTTAAAGACTAAAGCATCAACAGCCATAAACAAGCAGCTATGGATACGAGAGTATAGACACCCCGTGTACTAGTGTATACACACAGGGTACAGTAGTGTATACTGGTATATTATTTGAATCATTTAATCATAGAATGATTTAGATTGGAAGGGGTGCCTGGAGGTCATCTAGCCCAAAAAAGATAGAGAGACCATAGAGTTGTCACAGAGTGCATAGCCAAGTACAGCACTTGGAGTGTGGTTTTCACTTTGCATCTATCTCTGCTTCCTGACGCCAGAGCCCCTTTGTTCAGAGCTGCTGCCATGACTTGTGGTACATACAAAGTCATACAAAGTGAATGGTTCTTAAAATGGAGCTTTCACTTGGAGAAGAATTCATTTGATAAATGTCCTCAGTCAGAATCACAGTTATTTAAAATGCAACACAAATTTGCGAAAGGGAGGATTATGTTCCTGGGATTATGGAGACTTTCTCATTATTCTGTTGAATTTGTTGTCTGGGAAGTTAGTGGTGAAACTTCCATTGATTTTATTGGGAGCAGGATTAGTCATTGTGAAAAGATTCATGTTGTACAGAAGATGTACAACTGTTCTTACTTAAGACTAGAGGATTGTAGTTCTTTAATTCATTAGGTTTCAGCAGATTAGAAGAACTGAATTTTGATTAATACTACAATTCTTCAGCTTCACCTCTGGGCGACTGTGAGTTTGATGGTGGTGTAGTTTCACTGAAAATAGTGCTGTATCCTCCTGTTAACAAGAGCAGAATGGGTAGCCAGTAGAGAAGATATATGGCAACATCAAGAAACTGAATCCTTGTCTTTTGATTGCCATTCCTGTTTTAAACCAAGCCTGTGTAATTGGTGTTTAATACATTCCTTCCTCTTCATGTTAATAACACAATCACTGCTTTCTGTGTATAACCAGGCTCGTGTTTCTCTTGCAATGAGGTTAAGTGATGTTCTCTTTATTGCAAAATGACTGTCTCCCTCTGCTGTTATCCTCCCCAGCATGAGACCAAAATACATGTGTGTGCGCGTTGGCATACACACAAATAATGTGATGTGTAATTACAGCTGCGATTAATCATTCAGTTCACTACCCTTGGTTGCCCCGTAGGTAATACATGCTTGTGTTGGCCTATTTTGTCTAGAGATACCCTACCCAATCTTCGGTCTGAATGATTGGGTTTGTCTTAGTGTCATAATAACTCTCCCTTTAACAGTTGCAGTATAAACTCAGATTACTTATATCTAATTAAAATAACTTTATTTTATTTGAACCTAATACATTTTGGATTTGAAGCATTTAGACAAAAGGTTATATGGCCTTTCAGAAACCCTTCTTTAATGAAATATTTATTGCCAGCTTTTCTGTTCCGATTCCTCTCAGCTTATCCTCAGTTTTCATTCAAGCTGTTATACTGCCATTGGGAAAATTAAAATAAGAAGGGCAGGCCATAAGTGGTCAACATGACCATGTATATCTCATATATGTACATGAATTCCTTGATATCATTCAAGTTTTATTACATCTGGTGAGTGCAAACATTCATTCAATAAATCTCTCTTCGCTGCTTTCACACTCATCCCTGTAGGAACATCCTCCCGTCCATGAATTTCATACTTTCTCCTGCCTACATACCATTGCCACAGAAACACAGTATCAGTAACACTGACCTAAACAACTTAAGTATATTCAACAAAAGGAAGGCAGAAAATGTTAACGTTTTTCCATAATGTTAACGGTTCTTCTTCAGCATTTCCTCTGAATGAGGAGCAGCACTTAGTTACGCTCAGTGCTCTTTAACTTGACAGCTTTCATGCTGTCCTCTGGACCAGAGAACTTCTGCTCAGCGCTGCTTCAGTGTGACCCATGGACCTGATCAAATCTCACATCCTCTTAGTTTTTCTTCTTAGAGACTTAGCTGATGAAAGGTGGAATATAGTTTATGATGGTTTATGATACACTTAATGCCAAATTTGAGAGGATAATTTAGTGTCATCCACCAGACACTGTCAGAACACCGAAATATTTACTATGATCAATATTGTGGCGCTGCAGTTCTAGCAAGTAGGTGAGGACAAACAATGCAAAGCATAGCCAATGCTAGACTCGGACCTGACATTTTTTTTTGCATATGGCAGTCCCTTAGAAATCAGTGGGAATTATTCTTACACAGATAGTTCTTACTTTGAAATTTTTCTGTAGGTTGGACTAAAAGTTATATATTGTAAAGTAAAAATATTGCATCCATTGACTACAGTATCATAAAGAGCAGATTTACTGATTCACTCTGTGGTATTAGTATAATAACTATTGTGAAGGATCTTGGCAAATTCTGTATATCTTATGATCAATATGAGAAGAAATACATTCTGATTCATCTTCAACTTCAAGGTCACATAGTACAACACATCCTTCTGGGCTTCTGTGAAGCATACGGGTATGCATATATGTGAGTGTGTTTATCCAAGTACACATTTTTTGTGTATAGAAAACTATTAACTGCAGTCCATTCTATGTCTTAGGAAGAATATTTCAAGATGGTACACCATGAGCAGCAGTAAACTTAGTTCATCAAAATGCTGAGTAAAACAGCGACAGGCCTCATTTTTGTTCCTTTTTATTAAGGACCTTGATCTGAGGAAGTATTATTTATTAGGCCTTCATTGGGAAATTGATAGCATAATTTAACTTTTTATTAGCTAGTAAAACTGATAAGCAGTACATAAAAAGATGGACCTTGTTATGGAGGGAATAATAATCATAAAAAAGGTTAATTTAAAGTTTTTTAAAAGGTCATCAGTATAAAGACTTTTTAACATTGCCTTCTATGGCATGAACACATACCTTGAAGTTTTACTTCTGCCGATAGTTTTGTTTGTGTCTATTTTACAGCTGCTAAGTCTAGCACAGAATGGATTTGTACACTTAAAATGTTTTCAGCTTTTTGGTATCCTGAGATTGATTCTACATCTGGTGTGAACATACATGACTTATATCTTCTTTGACCGTAAGTCCCTCTGTATGGTATAGAGGTGAAATAATGGATGATGCGAGTATGCAATGATTGAACGCTTAGTTGTGTAAATGGAAGACATTGTTCCTGACAAATGGGACACAGGAAGAGGTATTGTGTATGTCTCTAATCTTGACCCCTTTACTGACTTGTAAGGGTGGGTGGGATGACTGTAGTCCTTATTCACTGTGCTGCCTTTGGGCAGCCTTAGATATACGTGAGCAACTTAAAACCTCTTTTGCTGTCACCCTCCTCTGAGTTGTGCAGAAAAGAATCTTATTCCATAAATGGTTATCTTCTTGGAGGACTAGAAATGAGGATATAAAAATCATGGATTTCATCCATGAAAAGTTTTAGTTTCAGCATGCACCTGTTTCATAAGTCATTTTGAGCAAAATGGATAAAAATGGAAAATGCAGCAGTGAAGCTGGCCCAGATAGAAAATCCCTTCTCCAAGTCTGTAGAACAGCTGAGAATAATAGCCAGCATACTCATGCTTCTCTGTCACACTTGCGTAAAGCACTCTTCCCAGACAAACCTTTAAAATGAAAGCCATCACTCAAATCCATCAGTTAAGGAGCCTGTCAAGTTCACTTCCTCTGGCTGGTGCTGAAGTTTGGTATTAGCCTAATGGAAAGGATATATTTATTTAGCCTCCTACATCTGTATTTTTTAACATTTAAGACGCTGTAAATGTCTAAAACCCTGGTGATGTACCTGCAGTAGTTGGGCTTGTGTGCTAAATCTAGCCATGTGCTCAGCATAGCACCTAAATGAGGGACTTTGTTGCTCCATGCAGTAAACACAGAGAGGAGGGTACCGCTGAGGAACATTACACTGTTCTTATGTGCTCAGTAATGAAACTCTGAGAGCTAAGCAAGAAGAAACAGCAGACGCAGCAGATACATGCTATTCTGTTGTGGTCCTTATAATGTGCTTGATTTGAGAATTTGTGCTAGCACGCAAATTAATTGAACCTATGTAGCATAAACTTCCTTTACAGTCACTGCAGAGAGAGAAGCGCTTCAAGAGGTGCAAATTCTGCCGGTTGAAGCTTTGGGCCTGAGGATCCTTTGCTCAAGATTCTCAGCATCAAACCCTGCTTTGAGTTCACCCATAATGCTTCTAATTAATATCATATATTATTCAGTGGGATTATTTCTTCTCAGGTTTAGTAAGACATTCAAAATTGTTGGCATTTGTTTCCTTCTTGGATATGGGTACTGTGCTACTTCAGTGCCTCCGTTTTTCAGTGTTTATTTTTGCAGTGTTGCTAAGACAAGTTTATATTTCTCTGTGGTTATGTGTGAGCTGTTGTACCTATATGTTCTCAGTAAGTGCAGTACGACAGAATTCAAAGTCTTGAGAGACTATATTTTGTATGGAGAATGTTTATGGACTCTTTCCATGAAAAAAAATGGTAAAAGAATGACACTAGCTACTAGAACACTTTCTCTGTTATCTAGTGATTTCAGGGTAAACCTACCATGCAGATTACAAAAAAACCCCAACTGCATCACAGTGCCATCACTGGAAAGAAAATGGATTTTTGTGCCATAGGCTTTTGCAAAAAGGGAAGAGTAGTGTTACAGGCAGTAGTCAAAATAAACAGGCTTATTTTAAAGAAGTTATTTAGATCTGCTAAGAATACAGTGGATGATTTAGTGTGATCATATTTGTCCTACAAAAATGACAGAAAATTTCCATAATCTGAATTTTTTATTCATTCATAGGTATGAGTTAACATATGGCACGTTAACAAGACTGGATATAGTTAGGTAGCAGTTGTTTTCAGCTACATACTTTGGCCTCCAGGTTTTCAAACCTGCCACAAGTACGGAGTAATGACACAGTTCTTTTTGCACAGGATGTAACTTACTTCCTGGTGGATGGTAGTTAGAAGTTTGGGGTTATTATTTCTGCAGTTTAAAGACTAAGACATATTGTCAAGATCTAACAGAACAACATTTCAGCATATTGATTCTCCTTTCCCACATGACACCTAACTGGACCAAATATTACCCCAAATCTGCTGTTTAACCCAGGATCTTGCAGTGCAGATTTTGATACCAGTAGGAAGGGCACTTGTAAGATGACCTTTTAAAGTCTGTGTTACATACGTAAATGGCTTTCAAGTTATTCTAGAATGACAATTATTTTGATTGCAAAAAGGAAAACCTGCAAAGTCAGAAACACTGTCTACGTGTGCTGCTACAATGTATCTACTTCTGATATATGCTTTATCTGCATGTTCCTTCAAACTGATTTCATGCTCCCTGCAGTGACATATTTTGCTAACACAACAGACTTGTTCCTTCCCGACATACCGCTTCTGGCTCCAACAAATGTCAGTAGCTTTTTAGACAAACCTGTGCTTTTTATTCCTGTCTTTCTCAAGAGAAATATCAGCATGCCTCCAATAACATTTTTCCCCCGATGGCTATTCTGTTTGTTTTATAAACAGACTAGGTTTATTTTACATGTAGAGGCTGATAAAGACACGGAAGGGTGTTTTTCTTCTTCTTCTTCTTTTTTTTTTTTAACAGATTTAAATATTTAAATATAAAAATAAAAAAATATTTTTAGGGAAGTAATAGAGAGACTTCCCAATTTATGCAAATAAGCATAGCTTTGTTTAATCCTGAATTCATGCAGTTATTTCCTTTTTGTAACCAATAGAGGCCTCCAGAAGCAATTAAGTAAACCTGTACGAAGAGGAAGGAAAAGGAGGCCCTTGGAGCTGCAGGTCCTCCTTGGAGGAGCTCTGTATGGCTGAGATTTGCAGTTCACACTGAGTTACACAGAGGCAGAACTTACTTGAAGAGGAAGGTCCCCAAATGCCTTGGCCGGTCTACTTATTTTAGGTAGCATCGGTTATATGATTTCCTTACTTGTAGGGTCTGCTTTTAGGTCACTATCTAAAAAGAGACATGGAAACTCAATACAAGCCCCCAGAAATTACTAAGCTAGGGGGGATATTTCTATAACATTAATGAAATCAACATTCGTGGGATTCATTTGGTTGATTTTTTGTGTGAATATGCACTAAAGACATTTCTCAAAGAGGGAAGCTGTGATCTCTGCCACTGAAATGAGGTGTGCAAGAGTCACTGGCTCTCCTGGTGCTGCAGCTTGATGAGTTTCCAGCCTCCATGCTGGAATCAGCGAGATACTCCACAGGAGGGGAGCTGGGGCGGCCAGGGAGGCACCGGAGCAGCCCAGCCCCAGGACCCAGTCACCTCCCTGGGGACGGGCCGAGGCCGGGCTGGGCCATGGCCCCGTGGCTCGGCAGGGCCCCTGGTCGGGCAGGGCAGGGCTGTGGGGAGCTGGAGACCGGCGCTGCTGTGGCGTCCCTGGGGCAGGGGCTGACGGCCCTGGGGGTGGAATGGGGTCCTGGGCTGTGGGCAGGGTGTGCCGGACAGGGACAGTGAGGCCTGCTGTAGCCCTCATGGCCCTCACATAAATTTATCTCTCAATACTGCACATCAGCCGTGGTTTTCTTTTTCTTTCTTTTTTTTTGTAAAATGCAGCGTATCAAATGTGTCGGTTTTGACCTGAGACTGTATAGGAATTCAAGAAACGACATTGCCATGTCCTAAAACCATGGGATC
Organism: Dromas ardeola; assembly: GCA_013398915.1. Taxonomy (NCBI): domain Eukaryota; kingdom Metazoa; phylum Chordata; class Aves; order Charadriiformes; family Dromadidae; genus Dromas; species Dromas ardeola. The sequence goes on from VYZM01001902.1 coordinate 84,439, forward strand.
AGTATGAATTTTTTTCCAAAGTAGTGTACCAAACAGGAAAATTTATTTAGAAGTAAGTTCATATATATATATTAAAGGCCTTGCTTCCACATTTATTTATACAACCTTGGCTTGATTTTTCAGGCTTTTTCTAGTCTAGAATTCCCCTTTGTACCAATTTGAGCTTTTTTCAGAAACTTCAGTCTTGAAGTTTGTTCTTACTGAACTTTGGTTTTACATTTATTTTTCTTTCTGTTTTATTTTTAGTATTAAGATATAGGGGAAATGATTCATAATTATACAACAAAATATTAAGCAATTATGTACAATAGCAGTATCAGGTGCAATAAGTTAGGGCATTAGTCTTATCTGGGAAAAAAAGAAATCTCAAAATGGGTCCTGACTGTATCTTGAATCTCCACAGGCTCTATTTTCTTTCCTGTGCAACTATTTAGAAGAGTGGGATCTATCTTAATTAAAATTTAGTGCTTATTTCAGAATGGAAGGGCTGAAAGCTATTTTCCTATCCTCCTAATGTCTGTGCTGTTTATGTGCTTGAGATGGCTAAGTGGTAGTCTGAAAACTGCAATAAGATTAGTAATTACTAAGGGGACATAATGTACTGTTTTGTTGCAGTGGCACTCTGAAAATATTTAAACTAACTCTTAAAACGAGAAGACATTAATCGTATTTTTTTCTTATTATTCATAAGTTTTACTTAACTGGGTTCTACAGTGAGTTTTCCTTCATAAAATGAGCACTAAAACCACATATTTTGAGACAAATTCTCTTATTTTATACCTTTAAAATCCAGAATCACTCCTTTTAAGATTGGGAAGCTACAGAGGTCACATGGTAAGGCTGGTTCCAGCCAGATACAGCTCTGAAACCAGTAATGAAGTAAATCTATGGAAAGTTTTGAAAAATTTGGTCTGCTGCTTTTTAGTTTGCTGTGGGTTACACCAGTAAATTAGGGTTATCCAAATTAGTTACTTTTTGTTTCAGACTGTGACATTGATCTTGTTGCCTTCTACTGACAGTATAATCATATCCTCAAGAAAAGCTGGTAAAGACTATTTTAAACACGTTGTTTAGCTGTGTTAGCGTGAAGGATTGCTTTGTGTAGTCTTTTACTTAAACAGCCACAACGTTTGTTTCAATAGAAAGATACAAGGTCCTAAATGATATATGAAGCATCTTGGAAATGAATGCTTTCAATGTCAATGACTTTAGCAACAGAAAAGGGAAAGAGTGTATTTCCACGAACATATTCAATTGAAAAATTGAAATGCCCTTGTATTGCATAAATTAATATTGAAACAATGTTCTTGTTTGATAGTTATTCTGAAATTGTGCTGATTCATTTGAACAGGCTTTTTCCCACAATGAGTTACAGAAGCTGAACCAATTCCGGTCTGTTACTTTAGATTACATGCATCTTCTCAGACACTTTGTTGGAGTTGCTCTTTCTTATTTTATACTAGCTGGATTTCAACAAATTTTTCCATTGTAGCTTAAAAGTGAGTGTGGTTCTTTGGGGCAAACCAATTCCTTGCCATAATCTTGCTCATTCTGAACTAAAATTGAAACAGAAAATAGGTCTGTCTGAAACTGGACGATGGTCAGTGTGTAAGAGATCTTCTTTCAGGACATTTTCTTTGAGAAAGGATATATAACATAAAAAATTGAAATTCCACTTAAATATATGCTTTTTATTTTTTAATTGAAATAAGTTTAAATATTTGTTATTCAACTTAATGTCAAACTGCAAATCATGAGTGACACTAAGTACTTAAGTTCCCCCTTTTTTCAGTAGGAATTGTTGACATTCAGCCCCGCTCAGGAGTTGGCATGGCTCTGTTGTCAGAAGGACTTCAATATTGTAATAGAAAACTACTGAATATATGATTGGATTTTGAAACAACTCCTGCATTGTGTTCACTGACAAAAGAGTATCTGAATCTAGCCAAGATTTTTAATAACATCTAACTTGGTGCATTTTGAACTAAAAGAGCTTGTGTTGCTAGGCATCAAATTGGTGATGCATGGAAAAATTGTTCACTGAAACTGTAATATAAGCCTGCATGTACAATTCAGAAGTAGATTTTCCGTATGAGCATGAAATCTAAAACCCTGAAAAGACCCGTATATTTAGATCAAGTTTTATTGCCATTGTACCCACTGATACTATGAGTTCATCATCTGACTTTATTTTTTCAAATTAATTTGAGGGAAGGTCTTCAGCTTTTCAGCATGTATAAATTAAAAATTCATAATAGCTATAACTTGCTTGCTGTAATCATTGTAGATTAGGCAGATTTTATCTTCTATGAGAGAACAGAAATACTTTCATCCACAGAAAATTAAAATGTTATCCCAGGTAACCTCCATGTAATACAAAAACATTTACTATTTGAGGGTTCTAGTTATGACAGACAATACGGATCATTCAAAAGCTTTGTTCTTTCATAGAATCATAGAATGGTTTGGGTTGGAAGGAACTTTAAAGATCATCTCGTTCCAACTCCCCTGCTTTTGATAGAGATACCTTCCACCAGACAAGGTTACTCATATTCCTATCCAACCTGGCCTTGAACACCTCCAAGGATGGGGCATCAACAACTTCTTTGGACAGGCTGTTCCAGTGTCTCACCACCCTGACAGTAAAGAATTTCTTCCTAATATCTAATCTAAATCTACCCTTTTTCAGTTTGAAACCGTTACCCCTTGTCCTATCACTACACTCCCTGATAAAGAGTCCCTCCCCATCTTTCCTGGAGGCCCCCCTTTAGGTACTGGAAGGCTGCTATAAGGGCTCCCCGGCGCCTTCTCTTCTCCAGGCTGAACAACACCAACTCTCTCAGCCTGTCCTCATAGGAGAGGTGCTCCAGCCCTCTGATCATCTTCGTGGTCCTCCTCTGGACCTGCTCCAACAGATCCCTGTCCTTCTTATGTTGGGGGCCCCAGATCCGGACGCAGTACTTCATGTGGGGTCTCACAAGAGCGGAGTAGAGGGGAAGAATCACCTTCCCTGATTCAGAAGCTGGCCACACTTCCCTTGATGCAGCCCAGGATGTGGTTGGCCTTCTGGGCTGCAAGTGCACATTTCCTGCTCATGTTGAGCTTCTCATCAACCAATGCCCCCAAAGTCCTTCTCCTCAAGGCTGCTTTTAATCCATTCTCCGCTCTGCTTGTATTTGTGCTTGGGATTGCCCTAACCCAAGTGCAGGACCTTGCACTTGGCCTTGTTGAACTTCATGAGGTTCGCACAGGCCCACCTCTCAAGCCTGTCCAGGTCCCTCTGGATGGCATCCCTTCCCTCCAGTGGGTCAACTGCTCCACATAGCTTGATGTTGTCTGCAAACCTGCTGAGGGTGCACTCAATCCCACTGTCCGTGTCGCTGACAAAGATGTTAAACAACATTGTTCCCAATACCAACCTGAGGAGCCCCACTTGTCACTGGTCTCCACTTGGACATTGAGCCGTTGACCACAACTCTTTGCGGCAATTCAGCTAATTCCTTATCCGTTGAGCAGTCCATCCGTCAAATCCATGTCTCCCCAGTTTAGAGAGAATGATGTCATGTGAGACAGTGTCAAATGCTTTCCACGAGTACTAGGTAGATGACATCAGTTGCTCTTCCCTTATCCACCAGTGCTATAACCCCATCTTAGAAGGCCACCAAATTTGTGATACACTATCTGCCTTTAGTTGGCTGTCACTGATTACCTCCTTATTTTCCATGTGCCTTAGTATAGTTTCCAGGAGGATCTGCTCCATGATCTTGTGGGGCACGGAGGTGAGACTGGCTGGCCTTTAGTTCCCCAGGTCTTCCTTTTTTTCCTTTTTAAAAATGGGGGTTATGTTTCCCCTTTTACAGTTAGCAAGAACTTCACAGGACTGCCGCGACTTCTCAAATATGATGGATAGTGGCTTAACAGCTTCATCTGCCAGTTACCTCAGGACCCACAGATAAACCTCATCAGGTCCCATGGATTTGTGCACCTTCAGGTTCCTCAGATGGTCTTGAACCTGATCTTCTCTGACAGTGGGGGGTCCCTCATTTTCCCAGTCCCTGCCTTTGCCTTCTGCAACTTGGGCAATGTGGCTAGAGCACTTGCTGGTGAAGACCAAGGCAAAAAAAACATTGATCACCTTAGCCTTCTCCATATCCCGGGTAACTAGGTCTTCCATTTCCTTCCAGAGAGGGCCCACATTTTCCTTAGTCTTCCCTTTATCATTGGTGTACCTGAGGAAGATTTTCTGGTTGCCCTTGACATCTCTGGCCAGATTTAACTCTATCTGGGCTTTAGCTTGCTTAACCTGATCCCTGGCTGCTCAGACCATTTCTCTATATTCCTCCCAGGTGACCCATCCTTGCTTCCACCCTTTGTAGGCCTCCTTTTTCTGTTTGAGATTGTCCAGGAGCTCCTTGTTCATCCATGCAGGCCTCCTGGCATTTTTGCCTGACTTCCTCTTTGTTGGGATACAGTGCTTCTGAACTTGGAGGAGGTGATCGTTGAATATTAACCAACTTTCTTGGGCCCCTTTGCCCTGCAGGTCTTCATCTCATGGTACCCTGCCAAGCAGATCCCTGAAGAGGCCAAAGTCTGCTCTCCTGAAGTCAGGGGTAGTGAGCTTGCTGTGTGCCCTCCTTTCTGCCCTAAGGATCTTGAACGCTACCTTTTCATGGTTGCTATAGCCAAGGCTGCCTTTGAGCTTCACATTCCCCATCAGCCCCTCCATTTTGTTGACGACAAGGTCTCGCACAGCACCTCTCCTTCTTGTCTCCTCTCTCACTTGGAGAAGAAAGTTATCATCAATGTATTCCAGGAACCTCCTGGATTGCATATGCCCTGCTGTGTTGTCCCTCCAACAGATATCAGGGTGGTTGAAGTCCCCCATGAGGACCAGGGCTTGTGAACATGAGGCTGCTCCTATCTGTCTATAGAGGGCCTCATCTGCTTGGTCTTTCTGGTCAAGTGGCCTGTAGCAGACCCCCACTGTAATGTCATCTGTCCCTGCCCTCCTGTTAATTCTGACCCATAAGCTCTTGGTCAGCTCCTCATCCGTACCGAGGTGGAGCTCCAAGCACTCTAGCTGGTCATTGACATAGAGGGTGACACCCCCTCCCGGTCTCCCCTGCCTGTACTTCCTGAAGAGCCTGTATCCATTCCAACACTGTAGGCTCTTAGGAGCCATTCTACCATTTCTTTGTGATGCTGATAAGATCATAGCTCTGTAGGCATGTGCATGTCTGCAACTCCTCTTGTTTATTCGCCATGCTACCTGCGTTTGTATAGAGGCATTTAAGGGCCCCTGATGGGGCTGACTTACTGGCTGGAGTGGCTGGAATTCCTTTGTGCTGCAGGCCAGGTGCTCTCCTGATGACCTGTGACCCTTCTCCAGGTTCTGGGCACTTATTGGCATCATACTGGTAGGAGTGGGATGGATTAAGGTTCCCCTGCCCTGGCAAGTCTAGTTTAAAGCCCTCTTCATGAGCATGGCAAACCTATGACGGAAGATGCTCTTCCCCTTCTCTGACAGATGGATCCCATCAGCCTCCAGTAGACCTTCTTTCTCAAAGCGAGTCTCAAGGTCTAAGAGGTCGAACCCCTGGCTGTGACACCAGTCATGTAGCCATTTCTTGACTGGATAAATTCTACTGGCCTTTTCAAACCCCTTCCCCTTGACCAGGAGGATTGATGAAAAAACTACCCGTACACCAGTCCTTTACCGTTGCTCCCAGGGCTCTGTAATCTGTCTTGATACTCCTTTCAGCAATGGCATATAGTTGACAGAAGGTTCTTAGTAATGCACATAAAAAATGCCATTTACTTTTACACTTTTCAATAGGAAATTCTTTTCTTTCAAGAATGCAAGTACTAAAGAACTTTTAAAAATATAATAGTTTTACCTTGAGCTATTTCCTGTACCTTTTTCTAAATATGTGCACCTAAACTCACCGATTCCCACAGACTTCCATGAAAGTCTCACAGAGAGCAGTTTCAGAGCTGATCACGATGGGAATTCATTCAGAAAATAGCAAAATAGATGCTGAGTGCAGCAATTACTGTAAACAAGTCCATGGGTGCAAGCTAGAAGCCAAAAGCCTAATCCTGTTGTATTTGGAATTTTAACAGTTGTGGGGTTTTTTTTGGTTTTGGTTTAGTTTGACTTACATTTTTAATTCAGAATCCTGTAGTTTTCCTTTTTCCTGAAAGATTTCCATATAGAAGTGTGTGTCCTTGTGGTGGGAGAGAGAGGGGACATCAGCTGGCATTTTAAGACTGAGGTACAACATTATAGAAAAGCATTAAAGAACCTGAACCTTTTCTCTGTTTAGTAACCAGATGGTGGCAACACAAAAATCAAATAACTTCCAGTGAGTTCTTAATTACTGAAATAAATTTATAAAATACATATTTATAAAATAGAAAATACTTTTATATATAAAGTAAATATTAAAACAATAACAACAGCAAAGAAATACCCACTCATTTACGTGGAAAACTGGATGATGGTAACACTGAAATAATCTTTACGCTTGGTTCACAAAATAATAAAAAATGACTTTTTTTCTTGGAAGAAGAGCTTTCAGACAAGGCTAGAATGAATCAGAGTTCTGTGATGATGCTTGCTTTTTTTTTTTTTTTCTCCCTAATATT
>VYZM01001902.1:99528-114257 GCA_013398915.1 Dromas ardeola
GGGGGGGGGCGGAGGGAAGAGGACTGTAATGATTTTCAAAAATGGGAATTGTAGCTTTTACATTTAGAATATTTCATATGTTTGTTAATGTGCTATTTATATTATTTTTATCCTGGGTTTATAGAAGATATTTGCAAATATTTCCTCGCTGTAAATATTTTTTTGCATTTAAGGTGTGTAAAGTAAAACCAAAAGGCAAAGCAGGATGGATATGAAATTAGAAGGAAACTGAATAATACTACATAGACAAGCTGCTGGACCAGAAATGATGTTATGTATAGTGTGGGAAATTTAAGTCTAGGAGAAGAGTGGGACTATTTGGACATGAAAATGATCAGAGGGCTGGAACACCTCTCCTGTGAAGACAGGCTGGGAGAATTGGGGTTGTTCAGCCTGGAGAAGAGAAGGTTCTGGGGAGACCTTATTGCAGCCTTTCAATATATGAAGGTGGCTTATAAGAAAGACAGAGAAAAACTTCTTAACAAGGCTTGTTGTGACAGGACAAGGGACAACGGTTTTAAACAAAAAGAGGGTAGATTTAGATTGGACATAAGGAAGAAATTTTTTACAATGAGGGTGGTGAGACAGGTGTGGTGGAACAGGTTGTTTCACCAACAACAGAGAAGTTGAGGATGCCCCCTCCCTGGAAGTGCCCAAGGCCAGATTGGATGAGACTTTGAGCACCTGATCTAGTTAAAGATGTCCCTGCCCATGGCACGAGGGTTGGACTAGATGATCTCTAAAGGTCCCTTCCAATCCAAATCATCCTATGATTTTATGATTCTATTTCACCCTCAGCAAATGGTATTGATTGTATTATGGTGGTAGCAAAAGAATTGGCTATTCTGCTAGGTAGTTATGAAGTGAAACATGTTAGAACATGTAGCTATTCCTTTTGAGAGATTGGAAAGAGTGACTTTTGGAAAGTATTACTTTGAACTGGAGAATATTTTGCCTGTAATGAACATTTTGGAAAAATTTTCCTAATAAAATTCTGCTGTTTCCCTGGCATCCGAAAGACAATATCATCCATTTTCTGTTTTTCCATTCTCTATTTGCGTAGTGAGCCCAGGTATCAAAAAACACTGTCAATACTAACATTTCAGTTGTGGAATCACAGAAAAGGTTAGAACCTTCTAACATTTTTGAAGATTAAGGTACACTAAGCAGTTAAACTCGTTGAGTGGCTACTGTGTACAGACCTTCTGTCTAGGAGACGTCTAAACCCCCTGAAAATGAAATTCCTTGGTTTTAAGTACTTAATATTACTACTGAGTGAGAGACTACATGGAATAGTAAAGAAATATGTATGTGATGGTTAAATATTTGCCTGGGAATATTCTGACTGTATACATGAGTTTAATTGCCAAAGAATATAGCAAGTTTGTTTGTAATCATGGCTTTTAAACAATTCTAGAATTTGTTAGCAAGTGGTCATCTTTAATGCTGCACATGTTACTGAAAGGATGTAATAATGCACTGCAATATTAGAATATCTTTCAAGGAATGGAATAAATAATACTTTGGCCATTGCTTATATATTCTTATTTTAAGTTTTAGTAAGCCTTCTTGAGCCTTGACAATCTTTTAGTGTTTTTTTATTATGATGTATCTGAAGTGTTCCAAATACTGCATATGCTCATTTATGAAATAACCATTGGGTACTCGTCCTGCGTTCTACCTTAGAATATTAATAATTTATATTAACTACTACGTAGAAATAATTCCAAAAGAAAAAAAAGTGCTCTCAACTATATTCCTTTGCATAGGCAGTGGGGAAAGGATAGCCATTATGCATTTGCCAGCATCATATGCATAAAGCTTAGTTTTCAACATGACTTAAAGAAATAATGATACCTTTCTCGCTTTCCTCCCCCCAACTCCCATATATGCAGTCACAATTGCATCTGTGCTTACAAATGCACCAAAGTATGCACAATGCTTTATTTTCATTAGCTGCCTCTAGACAATTCCATCAGAACTGTAGATTTTCCCAGTTACTGACAATGGAAGTAATGTTGTTTCTGTGACTTGTGAACTTACCCTTCCTATGCACGGTACTGACACATTATGACAATTTCCACCTTGTGGGTCACTTTTCATTTAGAAATGTGCAGGAAGTTGAGTTTCGCTGCAGTTGCTTTGCTTCCTGCTCCAAACTGCTAAGGACAACATCTGATACCCCAAATCAAGTTGAGCAGTACTTCTTACATAAATAGTATCACAGACTTGGTAAATATGCTCACATAAAATACATTTAATCTCTTTGATCGTGAATGTCAAGTGTCAGAGACTGAAGTGTTTCTGAGGAAGAAATGCCACTGTTCAACCCCAAGACAGAAAGCGAACATTATAAAACAAATATATCAGTAGCTGCAGCATCAATGGCAACACAGATGTTTCTATAAGAAATACAGGGAGATAAGTTAAGTTTCCCCTCCTGACTGAGAATCCACAACAGGAATAACCAAAGACATGACAAAAAAGCAACCAACCAATAAAAAAAAAACAACCAAACAAAACTGCTTAGGAAGGTAAAAAGCAGATTAGTAACTACCCTAAAGGAATATTTTCATCAAGAACGATAGTTAAGGGCTTCACTATGTTATGAAATGTTTCATAGCCAAAGTAAAATGACTGCGGCTCCACCTCAAATCTGTGTGGTTTTGGTACCTCAATATAAGAAGGACATCAGGACATGTGTCCAGAGGAGGGTGACCAACATGATGAAAGGCCTCAAGGGCAAGATTTATGAGGAGCAGCTGAGGTCACTTGGTTTGTTCATCTTGGAGAAGTCTGAGGGGTGACCTCATGGCAGTCTACAACTTCCCCATGTGGGGCAGCGAAGGGGGAGGTGCTGATCTCCTCTCTCTGGTGGCCAGCGATANCAAACAGGCTCCCCTGGCAAGTGGTCATGGCATCAAGCCTGTCAGTGTTCAAGGAGCATCTGGACGACGCTCTTAGTCATATGGTTTAGTGTTAGGTAGTCCTCTGAGGAGCAGGGAGTTGGACTTGATGATCTTTATGGTTCCCTTCCAACTTGAGATATTCTATGATTCTGTGATTCTGTGACTGGCTGTGGCATAAAGATGCAGATCAAGATTTTGCATAATGCTAACGTTTTCCGCAGAATAATTCATTCTTTAGCAGTCAGGTAGCAGAGAGTGAGTACTGATTACAGCTTGAAAGTCAGGCCCAGTATGGGTTTATGGGTTCTCAGGCTGAGAGGCTGAGTACCCCTTTTTCCCCTTTTTTTTTTTTTTTTTTTTTTGTTTGTAGAGATCAACTGCTTCCTAGTGGCAGGTAAATCTATAGATCTCCTTCCATGAACTAAGAATTTTTATGGAGTAACAAATCAGGGATGTAGAGGAATTACGTTTAAATAATTATGTAGCAAATTGGCAGATTATTTTCTACAAGATTCTGAAGAATTTTATACCACAGATTGAGAGGGAACACTTTGCATATGTACGGGAAATAGATCTGGGAGAAATGTAAATAAAATGTAATTGAAGATAAAATACTTCTCTAAGTCTTGTACTTATAACGAAGTGACCAAACTGGAATTACTTTTCACTCATAAGCATCCTTCTTTGAGGTCAAACCTGGCATCAATACACCTTTTCAGGTTAAGTGATGGCTGCCTTTCTAAATGACAGTGCAGGGAAATATTTAGGAAAGCAGAATTTAATTATGTGATTTGGAAGGTGGCCAGAAACCAGGGGTTAACACTGGTACTGTTGCAAGGAGTGCTGAGAGAACTTTAATTGCCTCTAATGCTTAATGCCTTGCTTTCACATTTCATCTGAAAGACAACACCTTCAGCCCCCCGGTGTTTCATTGGACGCATTAGTTCGTCAATTATAACAGCTTTGTTTCCTTTAATTCCTTGACGGTCCTAAGTAGTCACCCATGTAGTCTAATCCTCTTTCATCTACGTGCTCTGATGGCAATTTCAGCACAGAAAAATGGTTGGAGGTTATGTGACATTAGATTGTGGAACACTTTTCTGAGGGAGTGGCTAGAAGCCTAATTACTACAGTCATTTTAAATTGAACTGGACAAAATACTAGAGAACATATTATGCATTAGCATGTACTGCATCACTGGATAGAGTATTCTGTGCTTGATTTTTTGCAGCTGAGCACTACCAACAACCACAGCAGTCTGATTGCAGTCTGATTCATTAGCTAACTTCAGGCAATAGGTCAACGTGAGGTTCCTAAATTCAGGAGGTTGGGCACTGTAAGCTCTCTCTGTGGACAGTGAGAGAGAGAGAGCATGTCAGAGGTCACGTAATGCCAATATTGGAATCGCCTTCTGAAAACCTCTCTCTTTTTCTCTCTTATGGGGTTGAAGAGAACATAGGATGACTAGCAGAGTAGGTTTCCTGCTTGAAGGTAATGTGTGTAAACATTTCAGGCCATCAGCTGCTCACATTGCCTTCTGGAAAAGCCACTGTCTTCACTGATTAGAGGCAGTTTAAGGAAAAAATGTAACATGTTTATATTACCCCCTCTGCTTGTCATCGTACGTTCCAGTTATCCCCAGAAGAGAGGGAAAAGAGAAACTTTCAAAACTGTTCATGTGTGAAGGTGGGCTTCTGTCAGGGCAACATGTTTGTCTGCAGTAAGTGCAAGAGAATATAGAGATGTCCTTTGAAATACCTCTACCATCAATGGGTGAAAGAAAACTATAGTAAACGGCACTTCTAACACTATGTAAAAAGCAGCATGGTCATGGAGTACTTCCCCTCCAGCCCCCAAATAATCTCATTAAGCACAGAGAACTATAACCAAAGAAACAATATGTTTCATAAAAGTGAATCAAGAAAGGTTATAATATGGTTAGACATGGCATTTTAAAGCTATATACCACTTTATTTTTAACTTATCTTAGATTTAATATCTGTGATGATAGATGATGTGTCAGAAGACTCCTAGAAAATGTTAAAATTGATTGCTAAATTAGTGACAACATTAATAGCACTACTCCATCCAGCACCTGGAACAGAATAGTTAATGCTAAGGATCTTTGTATGCCTCTTTCAGAATACTCTGCACAGGGCTGATTCAGAGAAAATACCCTCTTCGAAGACAGAACCTTAAAAAGTTGCCTATTTAAGGTGATGGAAAGGAGTTGGGTTTCCCCTGCTGTTAAGGGTTGAGGTCGTACTGCAGGAGGTAAAAAAATTATGGCATTAATGCAGGCATTTTCATATCATAAATAAACTTTATGTATGACTGTATTTTTTATTTTCATAACCTGTTTTGGTTATGTCTTACTGTTGTATTATTTCTGCGATATCATAGACATGCAAGGTGCTTCATGAGCAAGTTTCATACAGTCCTAGACCGAAAGCATTTGCAATCTAATGACAGACTGAGCCCTTGTTTGTACAGCTATACAAGGAAATAAAGATATGTAGGTGCTTCCTTTTGTTAATTATCTAAATTGTGGGGAGTAAGATAAGGAGGAAAACCCTCGAAACTTCTTTGTGCTCTCAGATGACGTGGAAGTGGGAAAGTGAAATTTCCATCCAGTTGTTTAAGAAGATTTCTTTGGGAGTTTCAGTCTTTCCTCTAGCATCCTTCCTAGGAGGGCGCACACAGAGGACCTCTACGCTTGTTCATCCCTTTTGAGAGGGCAAGGTTAAGCCCCAATTACAACTAGTCAAGGTGGGACTCCAAGGATTAAGTAGGAGAGAAATGAAAAGGCATGAAGGAAAGAATTGCCTCTCCTTAAAGGAGAGGAGAGAGAGAGAGGATATCAAAGCTAGGCTGTAGTCAGCAAGAGAAAAGGTGGTATTGTGAAAGCAGACACGACTTTGACTTGGTGCAAAACAGGATGATTTACTGTGAAACAGACTCTCATTTGAAGGGAAAGTGGCACATACAACAAGAAGGGAGCAAAATACATGAAATAAAGAGATGCAGTACAAAACTCAGGTAAGCCTGAAGGTGAAGAATTTTCTTGTCCTTTCCATATTTTCTAAAGCGTACAAAAAGTACCTTCTGTTTATTGTTCATTCTGTGAGCTCCCATGGTAAATTCATCTTACATAAAGAAATAAATTAAGCTGGAAGTTACCAACCTCCCTGAGTCAGACTCACCTTCCAGCCAAATAATTCCCACTTCCTTCCCTGAACCTCTTCCCCCCACAGCAATCAATAAAGATTTTTTTTTTTTTTTATCACTGGCAGTTAAACAGAATTGAACAATACCTTTGATGGCCTATGTGTTAACTAGGAGGCATCCAGTCTTCTCCCCTATGCTTCATATTATACTCCAAAGTTATTCAGTATTTCCCTGCATCCTGTGTTATACACTGACTTTCCAACTTTTGTGCCCAGTGCTTTTATTGCACATCATAGTCCTCTTTGTTCAGAACCTTTATGCTACAGCAGGGGTCGTCTTCTGCCTCTCTGACACTGCACTAAGCAGCTACTGCTGTACATCACCGGGGCACTCAGCACAGACCCACCTCCAGGCTCTCTCCATTGCCCTGCACAATGTAAATCTCCTCCAACCCACACACAGTGTTCCCACATAGCTCCCTTCCCACATAGCTCCCTTCCCACATAGCTCCCCACTCATTTTCACAGATTCAACGACTTGTGGAGGGGCAAGATGTGGACCACAGGACCAAAAGAAGGGAAGCAGTCAAAGAGCTGTGGGGCAGTGTTGCCGAAGTGGTGCGTTCTCAAAATGAAAAGGTGGGGTTTCAGGGAAGACACTGATAATATGGAGCAGAGGAAAGACAGGAAGAGATATAGTGACACAGAGCTACTTGATATAGAGTGGTTGGAAAGAGCTGGAAGAGGGAAGAGCAAAAAACAAAGAGATTGGAGAGAGTGGGCCAGGGCAGTATAGAATGAAGTCAGCCCAAAGGCTAGAAGTTCCTCACCTCAACAAAGATGTAGCAGTCTAGACCAGGCATCACAATGGAGAAATAAATTCTTATTTGGAGTAGAAAAAAACCCAATATTTTTGAGTGTTTCAGATAAAGAATAGAACTGATTCGGAGTTTGAGTTTTCAAAAAGAAAAAGAAAAAGTCTGTCAATTGCTTTTTTTTCAGTTGTAATAGGATGTTTTGATGCACTGAGTAGCACTGGCATTACAATAACAAAATCCAATAGAAAAAAAATCACCTGTTTTCTATCCAATTATCATTTTTAATGTTTTCCTTTATTACTGTTTTGCTGTTTAGATTTTAACTATCTCTTTTAACAGCCCTACCTAATTGGAAGAGTCAGTCCTCATGACCTTAGAATAATCAACTTCTTTTTTTAAAAATATTTTTAAAGTTTACTATCTGGGGTATATGTAATACAAATTAAAAGTTTTTAATAACAGGCTCTCTTTGTTAATACAGATGTCTGCCACATAGAGCAGCAAGCATATTTTAAACTTCAGCCTTCAGCTTTGCATGCATTACTGAATTTTTAATTTTGCTAAGCATAAAACATCAAGTGTTTACTAAGAATACTGACCAATTCTGACCAGGTTTTTTAAAGTAAGCAGTTACCCTAAATTCTGTATTTGCATTCTTGCTTTAACAGCCTTAGGTCAGAATACTTCGATTTCGACATAAGTTTTGGAAGCGTAATTATTATATACTAGTGTAAAGACAAGGGAAATGCCAACTTTGGAGTGTGGAAAAGAAGGCTGGAGCACTCAGTGTAGGTCTCAGCGTAGCCCTGCCCTGTACGGGGTATGATCCAGACTCAGTGCCAACTGCTTACCTGCACTGACACATCCTCCCTCTGTTTTACCGTGTGGTCATGTGGGGGTGATATCTGACGGGCTCCCTCTAGAAGGGCCCGTTGCCTGCCTGAAGAGCGTCAGCAATTTGTGCCTGGCTGGAGTTTAAGCTTCTTTAGTAAGACTAATAATGTTTCCCACAAAGCAGCTGGAACGCAATTTTAATGTGATATGACTTTGTGAAACTGGATCAGGGATGCACTGTGTTTTAGCTAATAATATCAAGGTTTTCTCTGTGCTCTTCATCTCAGAGGACCTCAAAAACTCCCACAGGTGTCTGTTTGTCTCTTATAATCTGTAGTTTTGTACGGTCTCTATCTGAAGTTCAGATTTTCAAATGCAGACAGCTTGGTTAGTAATTTCAATTTGAATGTTGGCAGCTCTATTGCAGTGGTCGGTAGCAGGCAGATAAACTGCTGAAGCATACTAGCCTCAGAGTTTTGGGGCAGGAGGAGATGTGGGTTTAGAATAGTGGGGTAGGTCTTCACTGTTAGGAAAACACTACTAGACTTTTACTACCAGGTTTCCTCAAGAGCAATTCTTAGCCTCTTGCTGCAAAAGAACTAGGTTTTGATATTTTGCATTTGTTAGACCTCAGAAGTGGAAGTCTCAGTCTGTATGAATATTTTAAGTACCTGGCCTTTGTTCATTTTGATTCAGATCAGAATTTAATTATTTTGTGATTTCACCATCATACACTAAAAAATGCTGTGTTGGTGCTGGCTTCCTTTGCCAGTGATACGAACTGCATTATCTGCATTTGTTGGCAGCATCGGGAACTGATCTAGCACATTTTGGTGTATTCTTAGGGTAACATAGACTCCAGCTACCTCTTTGTGCATTATAGAACCCTTTGGTTTATGTAATTAGAAACAAAATGTATATGCTGGGTATCATGCTACCTTCATATATTTTATTTTGTGGTAATTATATGGTGTTTTTCAGATTTACATTTATGTTAATTTTATATATAATTTGATATATAAAAATAGTTTTATGTATAAATATATGGTAAATATGAAATACTTGTATTTTTTTTATTATGTGGCAGTAGAATGAACAAATTCAGAGCTGAAGGCCAAAACGCAAAACTATTCCTCAACAATTAGTGCTTCTGCTACAAAATTACTTGCCTGGTCAAGGATGACTTTGCAAGTAAAAAAGTCCTAAGAGAGAAACCAGACAGTACTGTACAAACCAACCTATCAGTTGTAATTGTCCTAAGCTGTTAATTATACCCCTGAGTGTAGTTTCCGGGACAAGCCAGAGGACTCAAGTCAGGTTTAAACCAGTGTAAGAGGCCATCCATCCATTACAATGGCTAAACTGATTTATTATGAATTAAGTGGTGCCAGTTCTTTGTGTAGGAAATTCTAAAATGACATTGTGTCCAGTGTGCAAACAAAGATTATGGAAAGGTTTCTGTACTTGAAGTAGCTTTTGCTTCTCTTTCAGATGTTGATGACTACATCTGGAACATGAACATAAGTTTCGATCCTATTATAGAATTAATAAAAAAGCCTACTCAGACAGAGACATGATTCCTATCTTGAGATTCTTATAATTTAAGGTTCACATACTTTAACCTCTTAGTCAAATTAAGAATGCTACTGAAGCTAATGAACCTGTTTCCTTGAATTTGAATTTACTGGATCAGTACTCTTTAGGATAGATAGAGACAATAAAAAAAATGATGGAATCAATGCAGTAACAAGCTTCCCGTAAGAAAGAATCTGGAGAAGAGGTTCACATTCATGTATAAAATAACTTGAATTCTGAAGTTCTTTGTATTAATGGTCTCCATTTATTAACTTTTTATGACAATTACTTTAAATAGTGTACTTTTCACAATAAGGAAATAATATACTGCAGGGTTTTATTTGGAATAGGGAGTTTCATATAAAAAACATTAATATGTATACACACCTATTGAGACTTGGATCACTTCTGGGTCTAATGTTCTGGATTAATTTGGATGAAAACCGAAAACCAAAACCAGAAAAAAATGATCTTTCAACTGTGGGATTGATGAAACTTTTTTTACTCTAGCGATGTGACCTTCACCTCTGTATCCCTGTCACAGCAATGCTAGATCCCTACCTGTACTTCTTACTCTTCCAAGTACACAATAGTTTGTTTCTGAAGTCACATTTCATTCAGACACAGTTATTTCTTTCTCCTTTGCTGTGTGTGTTTATGTCTGTTCCGGAAAAACACTGAAGTTAACTCCTGAAATTCTCACTTTTCCTAGCTTTTCATATAGATACACCTTCCATGGAGTAATTTATGCTATGTAATACTATGGAATAAGCCCCATGGAGTAGTTTTTGGCACACAGCTGAAATGGACTGCACGTGGGAGATGCTGCAAACGGCAGTTTGCAATCTGTTGGTTCATGTAAAAAGGGGTTGCATAAAGTAAGCACATAAAAAGACTCCAGATAACTTTTTCTTTTTTTAAGATGCAGTATACAAAGGTGAATACTGGAGCAGGAATGATAATTTAATTATACAAACTGGTGTTTACAATCTTACAAAGCTGTATTTACAATTTTATTTTTAACTTGAAAAAAATTCACCTTGAACCTCCTGGTTTCAGAAAAGTTGATAGTCTTGCTTACACAGTAATTCTCAATCATTCTATTGAAGTCTGGATGCACAGTTTTCTCAGAGCATGTCATAGGTCAGGTGAGGGATTTGGGGTGTAGCTTCTGTGATATCCTTACCTTTGCATGGGGTGTCAAGCAAGAAAGCTTTTGATTCTGTCTTAGATGAAATTGTAGCTTAAAATATTCTCTTTCAGTTCTAATGCTAAGGAAAACTTGGAATAATATTTCTGATTCAGTTCATATTTTAGAAAAAAAAATATGACGATAATATGTAACAAAAATATTTTTTAAAGTTTAATTTATTTGCTTTCAGGTTTGACAAAGATTGCACAATATTCTAAAATCTTCTTATTCAGTTTTGGTTGAAGAGAAAATCATAGTTTAGACTGCTTTTCAGTTTGGATTGGATTCTTTTCCCTACTCTGGATTTTTTTACTTTTACTGTGCAATGTTAATGTAAGATTTTTTTTTTTTTTTTGAGTTTACGTATTGAAATAATGAAAAATAGCATTCATGGGCCCTTGACCTTTGAGTTCATATCATATTACGATGAGATTTAGAGGCATGACATCCTGCTGGTGTGCTCCTGCTAGCTTCCTTTTTCAAACTAATTTTTGAGTCTTTTTCAAAATTATGGAACTTTCCTGAAATGTTGATTTGTGCAATATTTGAGCTTTCAATTTTCAATTATTAACAACACTATAACTATGTATTATATTTGCCACAGAGAAGTTGTTGCTTTTTATTTTTGTTTTCGTGTAGCATAAAATGTCCTGATTTTCTGAACTGACAAACAGTTGAATAAGATATTTGAGCCTAAACAATAACTTACAAAAAAATTGTGTATAATACTATTGTAAGCACAGGATATCTATTACTAAAATGTATCAGGGCGGATATATACACATGATAAGCATAAAGAAAAAATTAAGGCGAACAGACTGAAATTACAGCAGTATAAAATGCTTGTGATATCTGTGAAAGTGAGTTTTAAGGAAATTATGAGCATATTAGTAAGTGTGTACAATAATTTTGAATTAATATTAGCACACTTTTTATCACTGGAATTAAGAAAGGGTGGTTTTTTTTGCCCTAGACTGTGCCCTTACGATGTAAAGCTGAAACCACTTGAATGGTCTTCAAAAGATTTTACCAATTTCAAAAAACCATAATTTAGTTATTAATGAGAATGGGGTAGTCACTCCTTTGCCTCTCTTTTCCCTACCCCTTGCCTGCCCGGATTTGAACAGTAAAGGCTTCTGCAGAATACTGGAGTATGCTTTCTACAAAGCTATTTGTGTCCCAGATTTGTTGAGTCTAAATACTCTATGATATCAGCTAGAAAATGGGCCCTGGTGTTCGGCAATCTGTAGCCTTGATAACCATCTGTGTCCGTAATACTTCCATTAATAGGATGTACTATCCTCCTACCAGAATTTCATTATGCTGCAGAGGCAGAGTGCCTGAGTAAGTGGCGATAACTAGTAGCTTATAAGAGTTCCATTAAGAACAGACATAGATGTTTTGAGAAAAATAAGGCATAACTGTCTTTGAAGGCCTTTCTTGTTTTCTGTAAGATATTCAATAGCTACTGAAACCAAATTCTTATGTTTTTTGTATGTTTTGTAAGGATTCTTTATCTACCAAAGTTTTTTATCATTGCTTTCAGTAGAGCAGTACAGATTTTCGTTTCAGGTGTAGATTGCATAGCTACCATTTTCTGGTAGCCATTCAATAGTACAGTTGCAGATATAATCATGAATACAGATCTTTTCTGAAAATGGAGTGTTGCTGCTGGATACATCTCTATCAGAACTCCATCAACGTAACAAGAAAATAACACTTTCCATACCCTTACTGAAAAAAAATCTTTGGACTGGGAGAGTGTTCGGTAGCCTATTTACATTAGTTTTCAGTTTTAGGAAGAATAATGATGTGTTCATAATTTAATCTACCATTGTTTTGTTCTCCCATCACCAAAAGCGTGTCACGTGCTGTAGAGCAAAGTGAGACTGGGTTCAGGGCAAAGGCTCTGACTTCTTAGGTGAGTTAAAATGAGTTAAAGTGAGTTAGAAAGAAAATGGGTGCATTTATAAATAATGACTGGCAAGATTCTTGTTATTGTCGCTCATGGATACTCTGGTAATGCACAAGGATAAACAATCACAGTCCTTTATTATGATGAACACTGTAGAAACTCAAAATAGTAGTTAGTCCCTGTTCTGAAGAGTTAAATGGAAAGAAGATGGGGAAAGGGCCAGAACTTACTAGGCAAATCATAAGACCAAATAACCTTGTTCCAATTTTGTTCATTTCTGTTGGGTTGTAGAAGAATTAAGTTCTGCTGAGAGATGGTAGAGCTAGATGACAAGAATTTGTGATGGAAAGAGATTCTGAAGGGAAAAGGTGTGAAGGGGGTACGACCACAGAAAAGACCTTGAGGAGTGTGGGTATGCAGTGAAGCATGCACAAGAGAAGGAAGAGTGAAGGCCTTCGGAGACAGTCAACACAGAACAAAGGAGGTTCCAGCAACATTTTAGCAACTTTTTTGCATATCCAAAGATCTTTTCTTTTGTTATTTATATATTTAATTCTGTTAGGTTTAGGATATTATCCTAGACTGTTGTGTTTTCATGATGTTTACTTTTTTTCTTTTTTGGCTTGTTTTTTTTGGCTTGGGAAAGAAGACATAGAGGGACAAAGCGGATGAGGAGAGGGTGGAGACGAGGACAAGAAACTAAACATTGTGGCCTGGTTAAGTAAAATTAGAGGTTGGCTAATGAGGTGAATCAAAAGGCAACACAGAGGAACTGAATAATTGCAGTGGTAATAGCACACGTTTCCAAGAGAGTAAAAGCTGTAATTAGCTTTGAATGTAGCTGAAATAAAAAGAATAGGTATACATTCACCTGTAGATAGGAACAGGAGCCCATTTTGTTCTCATATTTGTGATGGATGGGAGAACCTCAACCAGGAAGGTGAAACAGGGGAAGTCAATATTGCTATATGTCTCTGAAAATATCCTTACTTTTGCCTTTCACTGAGCTGCTTTTCAATTTTTTTTTGATGTAAGAATATTGTTTCTTTTTACCCATAATGCATGCTTTAATCAGCTAGACTAATTATTCTCCTAAAGGAAGACATTAGTGAACTAGTTAAGTTAGTCATGTTGGTGCAGCTCTGGAGTTTCCTCTTTTTTTGGCCATCTTTTGTAAGTTCACTTCTTCAACCTTAAGCACTTTTCTCACACTCTTATTAACAGATATTCATCAATTATTCATCACCTTATGAAGAGAACCTGGAAATACCACCAGTCGTCTAAAACATAAGATAAATATGCCTGCTAACCAGAGAGTTACTTGAAATCCAAATTGGTTCAGGACTTTCATTTTCATTTCTTTTCACCTTGTGTTCGGTGACAAAGAGTTTTCACAATTTCGGTGAGGAAAACTGTTCTCTTGCAAGTAACTGTTGTGCAGAAGTTTCTTCAGCTACTCCTTTCTCCCATTTATCTTGGGTAGACTGTTCAGACCAGGGTGTCCTTCTTTTGTTGCAGAGTATTTAATAGATAATCATATTCTAAAAATAATCTAAATTAAAATATGAATAAATCTGTTCCTCATTGCTTGGGCAGTAGGACAAGGACGTTGTAGATAATGTTTCCATAGACATACATCTTCTTGCCCCCTTTTTAGTCACCTCTGTGTGCTTTATATACATATATATATATATAGTTCATATATTTTTTGGTTTAAAAAATGTGGATCAGTCCCGAGCTTCATGCGACATGGAGAGTGGATGGTGTTTAGGGTTGAGGAGACTGGAGTATGTTCATTGTAAGGATGGGGAAAATAGAAGACGTGATACTCTATTTCTCATCTGGTGGAGAAACAGGTAATTTAATAGAAAGTAATTTGCAGTTTTGCCATAATGAGAGAGGAGTAACATCTCACATCTGCTTCCAAGTATTTGCTTGCTGATAACTCTAGAAATTAATCAAATGCTAAAATCCATTATTACTCATCCTTCTGCCCCTCTCATAATAGTGACTAGCAATCCTGTCAAGAGTTTTCAATGGAATTCACAAAAATCTTACCAGTGAGGAGTGAAGGGTGATGTGTCCAGTAAGGGTCATGTTATATTGACTTACAAGACAAAGTAAGAAGATGGCAGCTCTGTGTCATCCATCATCCTGTTGTGCTGGAGGGAAGGAAGCCTAAGAGCGCAACAAGCATTTAGCGGTACTCTGTTAGCTCTGGTAGTCTCAAACACCTACTGGTGAAGACACTGCATCTTCCTTCCTTCCTTCCTTCCTTCCTTCCTTCCTTCCTTCCTTCCTTCCTTCCTTCCTTCCTTC
>VYZM01001902.1:114323-148270 GCA_013398915.1 Dromas ardeola
CTTATTGCTTCATAGGTCGTCCCTAAGGGCTCTTTCTAATAGTTACTGTTTGAACCCATGTACAGTTGGGCCTTCATAATATCTTCAGCCAATTTGTTGTGTCAGGAAATTCTTTATTATGTCCTTAGTTCTTTTATTGTGTGTCATCGTAAGCAATGGTTTGCTCTTCCTATGGCACTCTTAATTGTGTGTGGGCACACATATATGTAGTCTTCCGGTAGATTAGCCTGTTTAATTTGGCCTCATCAGGTGTTCCAGTGATTTGACTCGCTTTGTTCCTTTGTTTGAACCTTTCTAGTTCAACTCTATTTTTCCAGTTTTAAAACTGCCTGGGTACTATGGGTTATGTAGCTTCGTAATGGTGGGCTTTTATTTCTGTTTTGTTCTCTGTTCTTTTCTTAGTAACTTGTATCATTCTCCATCCAATTCTGACAGCTACTGAGCGCTGGGTTGATGTTTCTTTTGAAACATTTCTAGTTTGATTCCCAGATCTCTCTCTGAGATGATAATAGCTAATTTAGAGTACATTCCTGTACATCTATAGTTAGAGCTAGGTTTTTTTATATGTGCATTACTTTGCTTTTATTGACATTGGATTTCAGATACCATTTTATCATCTGGTTTCACAGCAGTATGAGATCTCTTTGTAACTTTCACAATTTTCTCTCTGCCACTCAGAATAATGTATTTCCATCAGCATACGCACCTCACAGTTCCAGCTCAGTAAAAGCTGCAGCATCACAGCTTCCTGGTTGTTGGACATTCTGATTCCTGTTTCTCTGTATTTCATGCTGTTTATTAGCAAATTTAATACTAAATAAGCTTTACAGTTGTACTGTTGTCTCAGAGTGAGAAAGATTGTTATACTTCAGGTTACCTTTGGCTTTTTCTAATTTATTTTTTCTGATCTCCATGTTCCTTTGTAGGGCAAAGACGCCAAAAGCAGAGAGAACATACCTATGATAAGTTAGCTAATGTAACATAAAGAAATAGTATCACCCCCTGTTGTTTGAAAAGGGGGATTTCTGAGACTGGGAGGTTGGGAAATTCTGAGGTTGGGAATTGTTGTCTGTATATCAGCCTTGTGGCTCCAGAATCAGATCTTTTTTCCAGTCTGGTGTCAGTAATCAATTGCTGTTGGAAAATTTCTCTTTATTGTAGAACAATCAGTTGACTACACTGACCGGCATTTAATCCAGTTGCTGTCCACATTATGATTTTATTCTTATTCTTTTTTGTCGTTTCCTCCTTTCCCTTTCCCTTTCCCTTGTCGTTTTTCTGTAATGAAAGCTTTAATTTATTGCAAGCTGAAGTTACGATGATTATCAAATGGTTGGAAATGTAGTTGAGGCGGCTTATAACATACAATATTAGTTCATGCACATTCAAACAAAAACCATGCACTGCTTGTTTCCAATAATCCTTAACCTTTAATAAAAATTCTGTACCTGGCAATTCATTAGTTACAGCATGAATCCTAGTTCAAACCTTTACAAATCAAGATTGTTTCTTTTCTGTTAAATCAAAATACAGTGAAACACTAGGATTTTTTACCATCAGCAAAATTACAAATGTTCTCACAGTCTATTTAGTGCCCGTGTAAAATAATTGATTCTATAAATCTGAGCTTCTAGCCAAAAGACTTCTGACCTCATATCTCTATTATGGCATGTTGTCACGTTTGAGACAAGCTGATGAGAATAAAGAGTTATTTTGTCAGATTGTTTACTTTGGTTTTTGTGTGTGACAGTTTAAAACAACTCTATGGAGATCACCTGTAAAGAAGATAAATAAAGCTTTTGGATTAGTAAAACATTAAAACATATTCTGGGATAAGAGAAAAAAAAATAAAGTTTAAGTTTGGGAATTCATATTCTTAAAAAAATCTTCCTTCCTTGGCATCCTAAAAGTTTTTGGGTTTATTGTTACTTATTTTTTGTATTTTTTTTAAATGTAGATTACCTGTTTTTACATCTGTATTGTAGAATATTATTATTTTAAGAATATATATTACCTTAAAAAGGCAAGTTTTGTGGATGTATTACAGGTGTTTCATTCTTCATTATTCATGGATTTTTTGCACTCCTTTTTCAGATTTTTACATGCAAAATGTTTTTATGTTCATTATTTAATTAGTCCTACAACAAGTTGTTTCAGCTTTGTTTGAAGCTTTGAAAGAGAATATAAGACCTATTACTTTTGAGGAGTCTTCATTCACTGTTGCTGATTAACAAAGATTAATAGTATTTCAAATTATAATTTAATTAGATCTATCAAATAATTCAAACAGGAAATTAGTTCATATATATGTACACTGTTAATGTGATTGAATGTCAAACTCATTATATGGTATTATAATTTTGCCATATTTAGGGTAACTTTAAGAAGAAATACTTGAAATAGTTGCCATTTACAGCACATATAATGTCTCTGCCTTTAGGCATAGCCTAAGGCTTAGAGCATTTTTAGCAAGTGGAATTCTAATAGAATCCATTTTCATAAATAAAAACAGAATTTAAGTTATACTTCCCAGGGATTAGCTATCTGGGACTATTCAGGAATGTATTTATATTAGTGTTAATTTCCTTAGCATGCTAATTTGATTTTATTTCACATTTGTATGCTCAAGTACAAACTCCTCCAGGACCATCCTTATGTCAATCAGCACATGCAAATACTTTCTTTTGGTTCTGTTTAAGCTACTCTTGAAAGAAATTTAGAGAAATAGATCTATAAAGTATTTCCAAGGGATTTAATTTGTCAACGGTTAGCTTTATGTTTGCTATCCATATTAACAAAGTAACACAGTCACATATCCCTATAAGCTTATCTTAATTTTACATATGATGTTCTAAAATATGAGTTTCTTAAAGCATGACTAAAATAGCTTACTTTTTATAGCTGATAAGAAATATTAGTCCCCTGAATTTCCTTCCAAGTATTGTGTCCTGGTAGAAATCCCTTCACAATCCCATTTTCCAGCAGTGGGGATGATCTGGACTGGACTCAGGTTTCTGCCTGAACATTATTAGCCTGGATTTCAAGCAACTCTTTGATTAGCAGATATATTTCTATTGTCTTTTAAGTGACTAGTGGTAGTTCTAGGTCTCCTTTATAGGATTACGAATAGATGATGAATGTCTGTTGAGGGAGGAACGAGAAAAACAGTAAAAGTGGAAGAAGTAAATTTTATAAAAGCTAGTAGGGAGGAACAGAGATTTGGAGTCAATTTTGGAGCGAGAAGAAAAGAGACTAGCAGAGGAAGAGGCAGAGAGCATAATGTTAGAGAATGTTATGTTTAGAGGACATGTTAGAAACAGAAAGAAAAGGAAATGCAGCATGAGAAAAAAAACAGGAAAAAGATGCAGTGATCTGTTTTAAATATAGTTAAGTCAATAAATATAAATGATGGTGTTCAAAAAAATAAGATGTAGAAAGTCACATACATAAATTCTGCATAATACACTGGGCCTGTTCTTTCTAGAGTATTCCTGTTAGCATCCCTTAGATGCATATAAGCTCAATGAGTGTGCAAATAAGACATGGATTGGTGATATTTTAGAGCTAAAAGCATAATAAGGTGAACACCAGTATTCTGTTGCCGTGAACTGCAAAACATATGGATTTAAAAGCCTGACCCGGAGTGGTAGTGTAGGTATTTTCATCTTTTCCTTCAGTATTTCATTATATAATATCTCTTAGTACTTCTTGTTCTGTATGTAGATTTTCCAAATATCATCTTTTTGACATACAAGTCCCCTGTGCAGTTTGTGTTCATGGAAGAGTTGGTGCCATGCCTGTTCTCTGGCTTCCATCCCAAGCCTGCATCCCAGACCCGAGACCCGTGTTCCGCGTGGTGTCCTCTGAGTGTCAACCACAGCTTGAACTCCTGAATATGTGCCACTGAAGGTCAGTCACAACTGTCTTGCAATTTTCTGGATTATTCACCAAGACACTGCAGTTTTTTTCTGTGTTGCAGTGTGTGATGTTTTCATGATAGATATGTGCCTGCTCTTTGGTAAAATCTCACCCGAAGATCTACAGTCAGTATCCCCAGCTTTATGCAGTGGTACAGCAGAGTTTCCTCCCAGTTAATTCCTTATTTCGCACATGATTTATGACCTAGAAGATGTTCTCAACCTAAATTATTACTTTTGAGTTTTCCAGTGAAGCGAGGAGGAGACTATTTTTATTATATTTTTAGTTCACAGAGGAAAAAACAAAGTCCTTTCTTCACATTATTTTTAAAAATTTGTAAATAGATTTAAAAGATTTCTCTAGTTTCATTTCCTTAAAAAATCCTGTGACTTCTTCAGAACCAGAAAATTGGATGGCAAATATCTTTATCAGTAGAAGCCCAATTCTGCCAGAGTCTTTGTTACAGGGAACGATTGTCTGAGGAAGCTCGTGTCTTTTGTTCATTAAATAAAAACATTTTTTTCAGTTATGCTTCTATCAGTTCTGTCACTTGAAGAAGACTTAGAGCTGTCATGCTGACTTGGAAATATTAGTCTGTTTCTATAAGATAACAACTTTGATCTTTGAAAATAATAATGAAATTACCATGCATTGTCTTCCTAAGTATACAATAAGCTTTTCTTATGGACGGTAACTTTATTACTGAAGATTTCAAAGACAGGGCAGGCCCTAAGCTCCAGAAAAGTTCTCCTGTAGATATGTATGTAATTAAGAGGTCTTCTATGTACAAATCCATTTCCTGTGCAGTAGAGCATCTCAGTCTTTTCTTATACCCATGGGATCTAAAATTCCGATGTGGGAATAATGGGGACTTGCTTTCGGATCCCTACTTATTTTCTTCTTTTTAAACCAATTCCTGAAATTATTTGGGCTGCGGCTCTAATATCAGATTGGTGAGTGTTGATTGTATTCTATAAGATTGCTCCTTTCCATTTTATGAAAAATAGGCTAAAAAAAGCTATCAGAAATTCTAAATATTACAAAAATATAGCACTTAAAGATTTGAGGTTTCTCCAAATTTTGCTCAGTTTATAGGACTTTCCTGATTGAAAAGGAACCTATAATATTTTTATATGAAAGATTAATGGTGTATCCTTTGGAAAAGGGAAAGATCTGTGTGGCTGTCAGCTGCACGAATGTTATCATATTCCCTTAAATCTTAACACAGAGTAACTATCTGAGATTGTGATTTGCCGATAATATTGATTACTGCATTCCCGTGGCCACGTTTCACTGTTTGGGAGATCATAACAATCTGTCAATGAGTTATGAGGATTCATCAGTCAAAATGAACCAGAACTTTTTGCGGATAAGGCAACACTGGCTTAATTTTAAATGCTACAGTTACTTTAATATTTTTCATATTTTTCTCCTTCTTTTAGGGAGTTACCATTTTGTGATTTTTTGTGTAACAGATTAATTGCAGTTCACTCCACAGTGCATACTGAAGTGTAACACTCTGTAACAGACAACCAAGCTTAACCCCCTAACAGAGGACAATCACATCTAACATTTGTTTCTGTGGATACAGTAGGTATATGTGCCAACTTTGTGCTCAGATGCTTCACATATAAATTGAATCTGTACCCATGCAGCTCTTACAACCTTTATTCATGCTGCTACATTTTGATTTAGAAGTCAACATTTTAGAATTTGAGAATTTATAGGATATGAGTGTACAGAATATAATAATTTCTTTTGCTGTTAGTTGCTTACAACAGTTGAGATGATGGCAGTTGAGATGAATCTGGGTATCTTGTAGCAGACATTGTTCTTCTGGGGTTACTGGTATTACGATGCTGGAACAAAATATTTGACAACTGCAGATACCTCACTTCCAGAGCAGAAGGTGGAATGAACAGGTGAATCAAAACACTTGGCAGAAGTCATATATTCCATTTCCATTTATCTAAAGAGTTATTACAAATAAGAATGAGGGAATAAGAACTGTATCTATCAAATCTCGGTGTCAATGTGGAAGACAGACATGAACACCTATCTGCAGTAGCAACATATGCAGCAGTGGTGCTCAACAGTGCCATAGCACATGCTCTGCCTGTATGATTTGGCTTTATTACCCAAAAAATAGTAGCTCTGTTTCATGGCCTGCCATACTCTTTCAGCTCTTTGATGTCTAAATGTAGTATCAACACTTAGTGTATGTTTAAAAACAGGTGGCACCAAGGGGAATCTTTTTTTTTTTTTTTTTTTAATTGTCACAGCTAGTCATGAGTGATTAAAAATGTCTCCTTAAGCCAAATACATTTACCAACAGAGCTGCATTTTGTTAGGTGGCATAGGGAGAATTCTGCTAGTCAACTTAATCTTCAGTAAGATTGAAATGTTACTCTGAAATGTCATTGATTTTCAGAAATGTTGCTCGGGTCGTTTAAGAAGGAGTCAAGGGAGTCTGGGGGAAGGGGCAAGTGAAGCTGTAGTAAATACAGCATAAGGAAATCCCTTGGTGCAGCGCGCTGTTGCCTCTCCTGGCATTGTCCAGGCTAGCACACACCTCACCTCCTACGCTGCTTGAATGCAGTAGAGTGCACGCTGCTTCTTCTTCTGCCATGGATCGGAACACAAACAAAGCCAGCAAGGCAGCTGGAGCCATTTAATCAAATTTACATCTCATCTAACCTTTGCCAGAGGTGCCCCATAAACAGAACAGAATTGGGAAGAATAAGAGGAATGGCAAAATCCTATTTAAACAATTTATTTCTGAAGTCTACAGAAATGTTATTATTTTTACACAGCACTGATGGCATTAGCTACAAGGCATGAATGTAAAAATTACTGTGCTTCTAAATGAGAGTAGGATTACTATAGATTACATGAGAAAACAGCAATTTCATTGGACTTGATGCAGCGCTATCTTTACTCATTTTAATATTAAGTCTATTTAGTTTAATGCTTATGCATAAAATGTGCACCTTCTGATTGAAAACTAAAATATCTGAACAATTTTCTAACATAATATGATATCGATAATATTACGGCTATTCAGAGTCATCGTCAGATACAGCATTCAATTAAATTAGGAATTCCTGTTATAAGAATCAGAAAATATTTCCTTCCATGTCCGATGCAATGAAAGTGAAACAGGTAATTTTCATTCATGGCGTTTATGGGAAAACAGATGAGCTTTTTATTTTTTATCTTTCTGACTGTTTATGTCTCAACCTACAATGAAATATGGATTATTCAGTGTCTTTTCACATATTGTCCAGAGAAACAACTACATATACCATAATACCACTAGTTTCTTAACCAGATTATTACAAACAAGTTGCAGAGAGCCAGGTTTTATTATAGTAATTTATTTTGAATTCCATACCTCCAAAAAAGGAATGAAATAGCCTCTTAGCACAGTTGTATTAATATGTTCTCCATGGAATCACACTCCATGATGTGAACAGAAATTCACTATTGGATTGAGTCATTGGAATATACTCATAGCTGGGTGGTAACTCAGACTGAGATTCTTGGTGAAAATGTGCATTTAAGTAATGTTAGCTTCGGCAAACCAGGCTGACCTTAATCAGCTTTTTGTTTTATGGCTTTGTGTATGTGGGAGCAGTATTTCCTGAACAGCCTTGTAATTCATGATCAGCTTGAGTAATTCCAACGAAGTAAAGCTAGAAAGAAAATGGAGAAGACAAGGGAAAAAACCCACATAGTAAATCCGCTTGCTAATGAATGTCTCGGATATCACTGTCCATTAAAAGCCTTTCTGCAATATCTGAGGTGAAAATGGCTAGTCTGGAAACCATCTAAATTTAACTGTCTAAAATTCCCTGACAGGGAAAGGCTGGAGCATACCAAGAGTGACTACAGGGCTCTAGGGCTAAAGGACATGGGGTCCCAGATGTTAACTCATCAATCCTGCTGTTAAAAGGGAAAAGCTTAGGTGGGAGCACATAAATCTTGCTGGATAACACCTAGTTTAACAGCTGGTGTCAACAAGAGGGATTTGGCTATTATGACCATGGGATTCAGTTTGAGGATTGAGGACTCCTGGGGAGAGACAGGATCCACCTGACAAAGTGGGACAAGGACATCATTGCGAACAGTCTGGCCAACCTGGTGAGGAGAGTGTTAAACTAGAAATTTTGGGGCGCAAGTGGCAGAAAGCAAAGACTTCTGAGTTATGGGAAGAAGAGAGACTTCAGAAATGACAAAAAATAGTAGAGGGATACCTGCCTCAGGTGAATGTACAGAAACACATGCAACTTGTAAGACAGGCAGGAGGACCCAGAGCACCAAATGTGGTCACAAAATGCAGATATCTGCAGATAATCTTGTTAACATATTTATTAATGATCTGAAGGAGCTGATGGCATACAGCCAACTTTGCAAATGCCACCAAATTAGAGGATCAGTTGATATGCTTGAAGGCAGGGCTGCCATCCAGAGGGACCTCGATGGGCTGGAGGAATGGGCCAAGAGGAACCTTATGAAATTCAACAAGGACAAATGCAAAGGCCTGCACCTGAAAAGGAAGAGTCCCTTGCAGTGATACAAGCTGGTGACTGGTGGGTCTGAAGAAAAGGCCCTGGTGGTCTTGGCAGACAGCAAGCTGAACAGGAGTCAGCAGCTTGCTGGCAGCAAAGGTGGCCATCAGCTTCCTCAGCTTTATTAACAGGACAACAGCCATTGGATTGAAGGAAGTGATTATTCCCAATTTAATTTGTACTCATTAGACCATATGTAAAGTACCACATCTGGTTTTGGCTTCACAATATAAACAGACAACACCAAACTGAGAGGACCACCATTGTGGTTGAGGGCTGGAGCACTTGCCCTGTGAGGAGAGTCTGCGGGAGTTGGTCTTATTCAGCCTGGAGAAGAGATGGCTCTGGGGGACACCAAGGGGAATAAGAGCAGCCTACAAGGAGGTTATCAAGAGAATGGAGCCTGGGTCTTCACAAGAGAGCAAGGTACAATGGACGTAAGTTAAAATGGCAGTGGTTAGGACAAAAGATAAGGAGAAACTTTTTTCCTCATGAGGCCATTCAGGCAGTGGAAGAGGTTTTCCAGAGAGGTTGCGCAGTCTCTCCATCTCTCTCCATCCTTGGAGGTTTTCAGGACCTGACTGGATAAAGATTAGAGCTGCCTGGTCTGACTACAGAGCTGCCCCTGCTCTGAGCAGGGGGTTGGACTAGAGACCCTCTCTGGTCCCCTCCAACCTGAAGCAGCCTATGATCCTATGAAATCCTACCCATTTATCTATGTGTCTTTCTTGATTGTTAAGAAAGCCCAGAGTGATGAGCTCAGATTTAAGCATGTTAATTTTTATAAATCTATTATTAGATGAGATGAATCCCATTCTCACTTTCTGAAGGCAACACTCACTGGTCTGCAATTAGGGCTATATAAAGTAGAGTTAGTCTAATTTAACTTTAAGTTTTAGAAAGTTTACCACTTCATCTGAGTTGATCATCTAGGCTTTGTTAATATTTACTGGGAAGAATCAGGTACCTCCAGAGGGCTTTTGGTCTCACCTGCCTTAGAAAGGTGTTTTATAGTGTAATACATTGCCCTTGGAGAAGCTCAGCTCTTCTTATAGAAAATAAATGATAAAAGTATTTTAGACCAGGTGTCAAGTTTTGGATACCTTCAAAGTATAGATGAGGTGATCCTTCTTTCAGCCTGCTTTTCTTTAGACTCACTTCTTCTTCCCACTATGCCACCTCACTCAATAAAGCCTCTGCAGAAATATCATTTGAGAAGAGAACACACTCATACAAAAAAATAAGTGATTTTTTTTCATAGACTTCATAGGTAAATTAGTGATGGTAATGCTAGTATCAGATTGGCTGTAGAAAATATGTTATTTACAGTAGTTTGAACAGTGCTAAAAACTAAAGTTGCATTAAAATTTTTAAGGTAAATTCTGAATAAGAATTTTCCTATCTGATACCATTTTGTCTTATGAGGAAAGGAAATGTAAAAGGCTAGGGTAATCCATTAAAAGCATTTTAAGATATTTTACTTTTACCTATTACTACCGCATAAAGTATTTGTAATGTGCAAGTATGAGTACGGATTTCTAATCTTTTGTTATTTTATAGCTGAATGACAAATGATCTTTTGCTTTTTAATCTGAACCCTGGAGTTCAGAAAATGAAAGGAATAATATAAAGATTTCTATTTTGAGGGCGTTTAAGCAATGCATTTTTCAGGTTTTATGATTATTACTTTATTTCCCTTTTAAATAGAAAATTTTGCTCAAATGTGGGCAAAATAACTATCTCAATTTGGTGAGGTCAATAGAAAAAGTACAATTTGACTTCATAACTCTAGATAATTTGTGCACATACCAATAAGGCATTAAAGTTCACAAACATTGATTTATATACACACATATCTCCAGTAGTAGTTAGTTATTAAAACAAAAAAAGAAAAACAGTTAAAAAGTATCAAATATAAGAAGTTTAGAAATACTTCTCATATTGCTTTTCATCTACGTACAATTGCATGCTTTGGTGGTTTAGCCCAGTGAAATTCACTGTGAATTCAGTGGATTAGTGCTATAGACATCTTTGAAATTATTTTCTAGTAATGAGATTATACCAGTCACCCCACATCTCTGATGGGAGCACTTCAGAGATGAAAACATTGATAGTGCTGACATTATACTAACATTCTCTTATCAAAATAATTCCATACCGAGTGCAGCCATGTGTAAAAGGTTACAGATACCTGACACAAAAAATATGTCATTTGATAAAACAAATTCCTGTAGAATTTAGAAGTAATAATTACTGAGAATCAGATTGTCACACAAGAAATGTCATTGCTACATTCTTTTGGCCTATAATTAATCTTTGCACTTGGTTCAATCCTGTAGAAAGGTTTGAGGTACACAAGTAATGCTTAATATAAAACCATTATAACCACTAAGTAGCATAGCAGCATTCCAAATATAGTGGGTTACAAAAGTTGGTCTGTGTTCCGTCACTTTTACTTTTACATTTTACCTCCTGGGTTTTAACTAAATCTTCCTCAGAAAACCCACATTCTTACAAGCTCCTCACCATCTTCATCAGAGCAATTTTACCATATTAAATTACCCACTGGTAGCAATATAGTGCATTTCTCACAAGGTGAGAAGCTTATTAAAGTGGGGAATAAAAGCATATTTTCCTTTCTCCTTTGACTCACATTTTGAGTCCAGTTTCAAGACATAAGAAAAATGAGTCTGCTTGTCTCCCTTGTGGATGGTAGTCCAGATCATAAAGCATCATGAATTATTCAGTTAAACTGGCAGACTTTTGGCAAGACAGCCTAAATCCCTGCCAGCAGACAAGCTGATTTACTTCATAGGTGCATTCGGGACACCTGCGGAGTTATGATATTAAGTGTACTGAAAAAGCTTACCCTTTCTTATATGCAGAATAGAATATAGATAAATAAGAGATTCTGTTTCCAGCATTCATATTTTTTTAACCTTCATTAAAAGTGAATTCATAAGCTCCTGGCAGGTTGCTGATCACTTTCTATTTAAGATTTACAAATCATAAAGCAGCAAGGTTTATTTGAAACCTGTGTGAGATTTCCTTTTTTAATTGTTGTCTGGAATGAAGTAGTTCTACAGATTATCAATTTAAAGAACATAAAAGTTTTAAGCATGCCTAAAAAGAGAGTTCAGGGGTTTCTTATTAGTAAAGCAGTTAACTGTCTTGTTTGTTTGTTTTTCCTGTCTTCAATTTGTCTTCACTCTGTCTCTCTCAAAGACATTGCCTTCATCTGTCTTTATAAGGGATCAAGTTGTAAGAGGTTTTGATCAAATCACCACTCTACGTGCCACAGAGATGAGATGAAAGAAAACACTGAAGTCCATAAAAGCATTAGAGCAATCATTTGGACACACGAGCATGTGTCTGTGTAAATCCCAAACGACTTTGCTATTTTACGGTGTCACATTTAAATCTTAGAATAGTATTTGTAATTTATGAAATATTTATAGTATTTATATTTTTATGGTCTATTCCAAAGTTTGGAAGTAAGGTAGAATGAAGAAATGTAAAGTAAATCAGAGTGAGGTCTTACTGATGAGTTAGATTTTAGCTGAGACAGAGCTATCCTATAAAGTAGGCTTGCCAAGAGCAGGTTGACACTGAACAAACTCGAGTTCTATGGGTGATGTTTTGTAAGTGTCCAGAACTACTTCTATTACTATGAATGTTAACTACTGCATTTAATAATATAATATTAAATATTTTTCTAGCAAACTTGCAGAAAACTTGCTAGTGAGATGATTAGGGACATAGAGCATGACTTATGGAGAGAGTTCGAGGAGGCTAAGGAGCGATGTGATAGATCTCATGGAAAGGAGAGTAAGAGTACTTAAAGGAGAGTTCCAGAGAGGACGTAATGAAACCTACCTCAGTAGTGGTAGATTGAAGCTGGAACAGGTTACCTATCCTTACATGTTTCCAAGACTTTAAGATAAAGCCACTGCTGATCTGATCTGGGATTGAAGATAGTCCTCCTTGAAACAGGAGATTGAATCATATGTCCTTAAGAGATCCCTTTCAACTGAAATTTCTATGATTCTAAATGGAAAATAGAAAAAAAAAAAAAAATCAACCAAAAAGTCTTCTGAGATGCGTAGTATTTGAAATCAGATCAAGTAACTACTGGTTTAGCACATCTTCTCTTTCTAGTAACCTGGCCTAGAATATTTACATCCTTGTTTTTATGTGCTAGCACAATAGTCCTGAGAAGTATTGTCACACTCTTTTAACTCCTTCAGCTAAGTAGTGAAAGAAGTGGAATTATAATTAACTCTAATGTAGAATACTACACAGAGATTAACTGTCTTTAAGAAGCACACTGCTTAACTCTGTAGGTGTGCTTAATACTGTGTTATGTGCATTAAATTCCTCCTAATTTTTCCCCTTTTCAGTAAGATTTATTTATTTACTTATTTGTTTGCTTATTTATTTTTTTATTTCCCCACCAATAAGAGCTTCCATATGATGTACTGGTCTGTTTGCCATTGTTATTCTCAGTAGTTGATAACTGCTTTGTGGCCAAGAACTGTGTTGTCAGGGAACACTGATGTTTGTTTAATACATAGAGAAGCAGTCATTCCCAGAAAATTATATATATTACAGCACCTCAAATTATTTTCTGCTCCTAACTGATACTGGCAATTTGATAATACAGGAGATCGGGTCTAATGAGAACAATGATGTAATGGGAACCACATCTGTATTCTTTTTTCTGTGTCTGTTAATAAGTATCCTTTGTTTTTCTTCCTTTCTCTCTAAAAAAGTCTCACTTTGCCATGTACCTCTGTAACACCTATTAAAAATTAAACAAGGATCAATGAAAGTGCAAGAGTCCACTCACAACAACCTGGCAAGGATTTTGATTTTCCAAAATTTTTATGTAAAACCAGGTTAAAAGAGATTTCCATGCATATGTCTGTATGGAAAGGTGTTGATTAAATGTGCAAATGCAAAGTTCTGTTTTGTGTACCAAGATTTAGTTTGTATCTTGAGACTGTATTCGGAGATTGTGTGGGGCATAGTAATCAGGACTTTCTGCCTTTCTTTCTCCCTTTCACCCCATCAGACTTCACAGAAGATCTTTCTTAGAAAAGACCTTTTTGCCAAACTCAGGACACTTATACTCAGGGAAGAGTGATCTGGGAGGAGTAATGTCTCAGCCCCGTTCTGTGCTGGCCAACATCAGAGAAACTACTACATAAGAGGAAGTCTATGCATTTTTAATTTGAAAACAGTCTAAATCCAGGCAGACAGTAACTCTTGATTCTCCCCTAGTGTGAGCGTATAGCTGGCATACTGCAGCTGTTTTCTAAGGCTACAATCTAAATGCAAAAATTCACTCCTCATTTACTCAATTAAGTTAATTAAAGGAATTATTGACTAGTCTATATACATTGAGAAACAACGTCACCCCATTACTCTAAGAAACATAATTCCTGAGAAATGTATGCGTATCATAACATTGATCAACTCGTAGTAAAGAAGTGTTTTCCTAGTTTTTAGCTGTAGTAGCTGTTGATGTCAATAACTATGTCTGCACTTCCATTAGATCCCACCATAAGACCAGTCTGTCTTATCCACAGTCTATATCCACATTGCAGACCTTTGCACCCCCATGACAGCAACCACACCATGTTCAAGGTACCCAATTCAGAGTGGGTCCAACTCAGGCATGACACCCCTTCCAGACCTGGTTGCGACATTTGCACAGCCATCCTGACTTCAGGATTAGAGGGAACATAACTTGCTCGGACCTTCATGTCGGCTCGCACTTCGGCACTGTGCTGCTCTTGCGATACAGGGCTGCGATGGAAAAAGGGAGGTTGAGCCAGCAAGGATGGGTGGCAAGACTAGATTGTATAGTTTGACAGAAGTCTGGCTGCTATGGGGACTACTTATCTGCCTGTGCACCCCAGAAAAGTGCCACAGGGCAGCACAATGTCCTTTTAAAAAACTGTCATGGCAGTTGGTAGGAGTGGATGGGATGGATATGGCTGAGCAGGCACCATTTGCAGCCAATCATATAGAATTGCTATCAAAGCACAAAATGGAGTTGAGCATGTGCAGTGTTTGGGTCTAGCACACAAGGCAGGTTGGGATTGCCCAGAGTCACCATGGACTGTGACACAGCTGCTTGCCATATAGATATGGATTGCATGAGAATTGTGGTCTTGGGACAATGTCAAAACAGGGACTGTTAACGCCAAGACTAAATTTCACTTTTGCATATCTTCAGTTCCAGTGTAATCCAATTTTTTTTTTTTTGACCACGTAACTCTCATAAACTCTTTGCCATAAACAAACAGATAACTAAGTAAGGACTTTCATTGGGGAAAAAAAATAAAAAGATGAAATGGTTAGTTTGAGATTAATTCCAGCACTGCATGTAGGATTGTGGTCACCTTATCCTCATCCTCGTACAATAATAAGAATATTGTATGGTCTGTGCTACTCTGGTACCGTCATTTGAAAGAATAAGTGTAGCACACAGAATCAAGTTATATTTTCTTTGTCTTTCTGAAACAAGTTAAAATTCCCATCCAAGAATATGACATTTGCATTTTGCTGTAACTTTCAGCTTTAGAGAACAGAAATATATGAAAACAAATTTCCCAAATTTGCATTAACGTTTTATTAAAATATTATTTTTTATCATTTTCCTTGTTTTGTTTTTTTTTTTCCCCCACTTTGTATTTTCCCGTTTTGTCATGAAAAATTGCAAGTTTAAAAGAAAAAGAAAAAAAAAAAAGATGGGAGTGGGCTATTTGATGTTTGCTAAGGAAGGAAGAAACTTTGTTCCCACGGTGTTTCTGTTCCAACATAAATGCGAGACTGAAAAAGACAGTTCAAAAGAAGAGAAATCATTGTATTGTTTAAGGGTCCTTATTCATTACCTCGTTGAATGCAAAATAGTGATAACAGTTTGTTTAACACAAGCAGCGTTTTTCTTGATTTCAACTTTCTTATTGTAAGTGTGGTCATATTTAGAGGCCAGAGTGTGAACGAATCTCCATAGAAAGCAGAATTCATTTATCTGCATAGCAGTATTTCCTTTCGCAGACAGAAGATGCTACATACATTTGAGTAGATTGTGGTAGGGAGAGATGAAAACGAGAAGAAACCACAGTGCAGTTAAATGTCAGGATGGAAAAAAAATAATCTCTTAACATTTTTGTTCACATCAGATTAGCAAAGTTGAAAAATAGAGGGCAACATTTGCTTGTGCAGAGCTCACGGTTCTTATGTTTCCAATACGTGGAGCTTACTCTGAGCTAGCTTGAGTATATCCATACTACATTACAGTTGGCTGTCTGGATACATGGTTAAATGCTGAGCCTTGTGGTTCTCAGTGAAATTCTTAATGAGCAATTGTGACCCAGCTGTTTTCACAGATCAGGGCTTACCTGCTGAGCATGCGACATATGACAGAATCACAGCGCAGAATGAAAATCCTATCACTTGCAAAGGGCTTTTTGGGGTTTTGTTTCTTTGTTGTTTGTTGGGGTTTTTTTGTGTTGTTTTTTTTTTTTCTCCTTGTCAGATTTTTTCTGTAATTGGAAAATTGATAAATACTTATATAATCCAAATTTATTAGATCTCTTTAGAGAACTTCTAGGCTAAACGGATTTAACTCAACAAACAGAATGCAATTAACAAGTTGACTTATAATTCAAATAATCCATTCCATTCTCCGGGCAGTATAAAATGGTAAAGGAGCTGGTGTGATATTTGTTCACTGGATGACAAGCCATTGCTGTCAACATTCTCCATAGGGCTGGCCTTAAAAGAATGGGGAGATCAGAGAGTCCAGAAAACAGATGGCTGGCTGTTGCACACGCAGGCTCTAGAGAGGTGGGCCATCCTGTGGATGACTTGCAACATCTGCCCACCAACTTTGGATCTATCAGATAGGTACAACATACTATGTGCCCAGAGAGAGGACTTTTGGTGAAATACAGTTATTAATAACAGCTTGAACTGTATATATATGCAGCATATAAACTCTGAGTTTAAATTATCCTAAAGCAACACATATGGCAGATTGTGTCCAAACAAGTGCAGAGTACTGGGAGAAGAGTTTCATATTTTCCTCCACTCTTTATGCTTCTTCACAAAGTTTTACACTGGCTTCAAATTTACCCACTTTACCCACTTTTATTACACCCACAAAACAAAGAAGTCGGTGTAGAAGTTCCCTGTCTTTCACATATAATTACCAAGAAATGTAATGTTCATCTATATTTAATTGTGTGACCCTTCCTGTTTCTGAGACATCCACAGTAGCTCTCAGCACTGAGTTCAGGTACTGGAAGCCATATAGCCATGTCAATGTGCGTCTAATTTATCTAAGTTATCATCCTGAGGACCTCTGCTCTTAGGGTTGTGTGAAAATATCCCAAGTATAATCACCATGCACAGCTGGGCTGGAATACTGTATCCCACAGCACAGCCCTTGAAATAATTTGCCTAGTTTAATAGTTGCTTGTGATTTTGTATGTCCAATTTGAGGAACTCTGAAGGAAGCTGTACTTCCAAAATGTCTTGAATATTAACTGTCTTAACTGTATGAGCAGTAGCAGAAGTTAAGGGTCTGGCCATTGACTACAGGAAGATTGGCATTCTGAAGTCATATATTTTATTTGGACCTGTTGGAGCGGGTCCAGAGGAGGGCCACGGAGATGATCAGAGGGCTGGAGCACCTCTCCTATGAAGACGGGCTGAGAGAGTTGGGGTTGTTCAGCCTGGAGAAGAGAAGGCTCCAGGGAGACCTTATAGCAGCCTTCCAGTACCTGAAGGGGGCCTATATGAAAGCTGGGGAGGGGCTGTTTGCGAGGGCATTTAGCGATAGGACGAGGGGCAACGGTTTTAAACTAGAGCAGGGTAGGTTTAGATTAGACATTAGGAAGAAGTTCTTTACAACGAGGGTGGTGAGACGCTGGAACAGGTTGCCCAGAGAGGTGGTGGAGGCCCCATCCCTGGAGACATTCGAGGCCAGGCTTGATGAGGCTCTGAGCAATCTAATCTAGTTGAAAATGTCCCTGCTTACTGCAGGGGGGTTGGACTAGATGACCTTTAAAGGTCCCTTCCAACCCAACACATTCTATGATTCTATGATTTTTGTATCTATGTGATAATAATGCCTTGCACTACCCTGGTAACACTGATGCAGGCACTGCAGAATGCACAAGAATTATATTATAAGTATGTATCTTTAAAAATTCATTACCTAAAAGCACATGAATTCTAAACCCAGACATTTATTTCATTTTAACATTTTCCCCCTACCTGACGAGGAATACAGCTGGCAGAAGTCCTTAGATAAATCGCAGTATGTACGTCTTTCTGTTAAAGTGCATCAATGCTCAGCTATGCTGTCGTAACCTGGGTGTAGTATGAAGTAAAAACATACTTCATGGAGTCTAGGACTTCACTTTTAAAGTGTCTTAGTCTCAAAAGACATTGGAGTCTCTTTCCATATTTTTAAGGAAATGCCAAGTTGGTAGTTAACTGTGTGTGTAGTGCATTGGAGGACACAGCAAGTTCCACAACAGGTAATAGCAAAGGGCTCATTTTTAGTTAAACAGAGCCTGATACTTGCATACAACCAGAAGTTGATCGTCTAAGCTGTTTTGGGATCCTCCATGCTAAATATTATTAAGCCTTATTTTGGCTCTGTCTCACACACGACTGTCCTGACCTTGACAGTTCTGGTGCACACTTCAGCTTTTAGTTGCTTCATTTTTGTTTTGGGTCTGCATTAATTAGGAGGATCAGCACTCTTTCTTACTTCACAGGTGATTTACGAGGTCTGATCATGGTCTGTTCTCAGAAATGAAACAATTTCACATGAGCAAAGAGTCCTTTTCATACTACTGCTAACAGGGAGTGGTCCTATTTTCTAATTTTAAAAATCTTTAAACAAATTAAACTGCTCGTGTCAACAAGATTGGGTCCTGAGCCATGAACAGCAAGAAAAGATAATCCAAAAATGCCAGTGAGGGGGAGAGTCGACAGTTATCATTATATAGGTCCACAAAAAACATTAAACAAATGTGTAGCATTGGGTGATAATAGCCATATGTGTTGGCACATGTTGGCATGTAAATCTGCATAGCAGATAAAAATGTTTTAACAGGAAATGTTTGTAAAATGGCTTGGGAGTCTCAGGCACAAATTGAATATTTACTAACAAAACATGATTACTGATAATATGTCTTTGCTAGTTAGTTTTCCTGTTTAAATCTTTTTTTTTTCCTTCCAATCTTTGCAACAAATAAACTTTCAAAACACAGAGAGAGGAAAAAATTTGTGTTAAATGCAAGAGTTCTGTTGAAAAGATGTTGAGATGCAACAAGCTTGCCCTGTCTTACTTAGTTCTCTTTATTTCAACTCCATTTTTATTTCAAAAGTCTGTCATAGACAACGGAAAATTTTTTAGTGCTACAAAAAATGTGACTGTGACAAAAGTTTATATATTTTATGAGGGATTTGGTAAGAAATGGTCTCAGAGCTGTTTTGGGGGGTCTTGTTTTCATTTGGTTTTATCAAGAATATATTCCCTGTATAAAAAATATATTCAAAGTAATTCAAAGTATTCTGCCCTTTTAGAATTTATCTTTCAAAACTACTAACTCCGTCCCCCCTTGAATTTATAAAGTGGAAGTGTGAAAGATAAAGCTGGTCTAGATACGGAGAAGGCAGTTGTGAGTTCACAAATATTGTTTCATTTCCAGCCATCTCTGCCACGTGAGCAAATGCGTATGAAGGTTTTAGTTATTATTTTCACTCAGCCAGTATATAAAGCACTGTCTTTTTAAAATTACCTTAAGGTTATGATGGGAAAAAAATGCATAGATTCTTAGAAATGCTCTTTAGGAACATTTGGATTTTT
Source organism: Dromas ardeola (assembly GCA_013398915.1). Taxonomy (NCBI): domain Eukaryota; kingdom Metazoa; phylum Chordata; class Aves; order Charadriiformes; family Dromadidae; genus Dromas; species Dromas ardeola. The sequence continues at coordinate 133,713 of VYZM01001902.1, forward strand.
TTTTGTGATTGAAAAACTGTGTTCTGCAACAGACGAAATAGAACATTTTCCAATTAGGTTGTCTTTTAATAAAACAGTTTCTCTTGACATTTAATTTCTTTAATATAATAGCTTGTTTCTCCATGTTTTCAAAAATCAGGAAGACATGAACTCATTTATCTTTTTGAAATCTCGAGTATATTTCTGAGATTTCTCTGGAGCCCCATTCAAGTATTTTTCAGGGTCCTTATTTGACCTTTCTAGTGCTTGAGCTTACTCAAAACAGATAATAGCAATAATTAATAAATAGCAACAATCAATGTAATAGTAAGGAATAAATAAAGCAAAATTCACAACAATATACCATGTGAAATGGAACTTGCTGTTTGCCTTTGTCTGTGGCATCTGTGAAGCAATTTGGGATGAGCACAATGCATTTTAGGACTGTATTTAAAACAGCAAATTATCTAAACATTAGTTGATGTTCAACTATTTTGAACATTATACGCAATAATTTATTAATAGCAGCTCCACTTATAATAATAATAATATATATAATGCTCACCTGAGGCTACGTACAGAGGAAAGACCATAATTTTGTTAGATCCTCTTCCTTTATGGAGAAGGTGTTTTTTCCCCTTGATTTTTTTTTTTTTTTAATTTTGCTTTCCTGTCTGTTAGTGGTTTCTGTGTAGTTCCAACAATTACTCATATAGCATCACAGTTTTTATTCACACTAGGTAATGTTAGATGCTTGTAGTCTATGTTTGCTTTTTTCCCATGCTTTGACAAGCTGGAAAAAATTTCAAAATCAAGCTATTTAAAATATAATAATGCTTTATTGGAAATAATGCCATAAGGAGGTGAATAGAGTAGTTTGTACTTCCCATAACAACCGGCATCACTTTATTTTCAAACTTAGGTTGCAGGAAACATATTTGGTTTCTATTTTGAAAGTTTATATTGCATTATAGTTTTTAAAGGGGATTTTGTTGGTGTTGATTTTAGGTTTTAAATTAATTCTGATACTCAGAAGTATAAGAATACAACTTAGAGATGGTAGTATTTTTTTCTTTGCATAAATGTCTCTACTCATCCTTGAGCTTCTTATATGTATTTTCATATCCTGACACAATTACAAAGTTGGCAGTATTTCGAGATAAAATATTTGCAATTGCCCAACTGTTACCATTTACGCACTATTACAGAATTCCTCTAATATTACAGATATACTTTCCTATCTTTTAGTCAACTTAAAACAATTTCATTGTGTAATGCCATCTGGTTTATGAGGTAGTCTTCACGCATTCATGAAAATGCAGGTTGCCAGACAATGAAAACGAAGCATGTAGACCATTTCCATCCTATGTCTCATTGGCATGCTGTGAAAAGTAAGAGATACTTTTTTAAAGACATAACAGAGTTAAAGATTATTTTAGCAATATAAGTATAACCACTGTCTCATAACATCCAATGAATAACACATCCCTTCATTCTTCTCACTTCTGTTACCCATTTTTGTGCACTGATGCAGCTGTGAAGTTCTTTTGGTTGAATCTTAGAGACCAAATTTAGCATTCACACTAACTTACATAGATTTATCACATTCACTGGAGGGCTTTAACTTTCAGATGCTCCATCAATTTAATAACTTTATATATGAACTATTTAATTTTTGACACTTTTGTTCTTGACTTTTTAAATTTTTTTCAGGTACAGCAACTTAGTATTTATAATATGTAATCAGGCTGCTGCTCACCACTTTTGTTTTTACCTTAGCTAATGACACAAAAATGGTAATTTAGAGGAAATAAACCAAAACTTGGTGCCTTAAAACTCAGATCATTACTTTGTGCAGGTCTGTAAATGATGACTGCAATGACTGATTTACAGTATGATGACTGTAAATTCCTTACTTCTGTACAATCTTCTTGCATTCTTTAATATGAGCTTAAATTGGTGTCTTATGTTGCATAGATATAAAAACTATACATAATATATACATTATATATAAAGCTATATCTATAATATATATTATAAAATTATATATATATAACTGTATATAATATATATGTTATATATAACTATATAAAATATATATATTCTTTTCTAAGATTTTCCAGTCCTTATAAAAATCTTCCCCCAGATCCTTGTTTTGCTGCTGTTTGAGACTGAATTTAGCATGTGGTTGTACCAGCTGATTTCACACTATTTTAGGAAGAGTGGTCTTATGTCTTCAGAAGAAAAGTACTTCCATTTTCCCGCTTTGTATAACTTGAGTGTGCCAAAAGGGAAAGAATCATTGGTTTTTGCTTCTGAAAAGATCCTTTTCTTTTTGTTTTCTTTTTTCTTTTTTTTAATATTTTTTCCCTCCTTTTTTTATTAAAGTAAGTTATCTTAATTCTTATGTCAATGCTGCCACGTTTCTCTCCTATTTAGTGGCACATCCAGCAATGAGCAGGAAAGGAAATGGGTATTTTTTATTCTCCAGTGTCCAAGAGTCCCTTGCAATCAGAAGAATTGCAGGGCAGGGTTCAGAATGTTAGGTGACCTGTGAAGCAGGAAATGTTTTTTTCCTTTAGATTAGGATATCTCATTCTACCTTTATTTTTTTTCTTTTTTTTTTTTGGTGAGTGATCAGAATATACTCCTCATTGCTGTGTTTGCAACTGTTTTTCCAAGCTAATTTTAGTCTCAAAAGTATAAATCTTTCCATCCGGACTATCCTGCCAAAAATATGTCAGGCATAGTTGGGTTTTGGTTTTTTATTTATTTATTTTGAGTATGCATTCGGCTATGTGCATTATACGTACATCTTTTAGCATATTATTTAAGTTGTCTAACACAAAAGTGGATCTTTGTATTTGATTGTTTATAACTTTGTAAACTTTATCCTTTTTGGACTAAAATTCTTCATTCCAGCTGCTTGCCTGAGGCTAAATGTGGTTCATCTGTTTCCAAGAAGGAGACTAGGGAAATAATATGTTCTGCTTTGTTAAGCATGATACTAGGAATGGATAGGAAAGGGAGGAAATTGGGAGAAGCCAGTGGAGAGAAGATGGGAACTAAGTGAGCAGAAAGGGGCAACAGTGAAGAGCTAGAAATTAATAAAACAGTTTGGTATGATGTCAAATTGACAAGAACTAGGCATATGGGCTTAACTTGGAGAAAATGGGTAGAAGGATATTCCCATAGAAATATATTTATGATTTCCAGGCTTTGCTGTTCTTTCTCTGTTAGTGGACATCAGTGAAACCCATTGAATAATTTCTTATCTACATCCAGCTCCTCTGTCCATATTCCAGCTCTGCGTCCTGCTGGCTCTATGGCAGGGATCTTTACAGTAAGTAAAAAAGGGTCAGAGCACCATCTTGAGCCCTGGCCTGCGCTCATCCATCCCGTTTGTTAGCATGGTCCCTGACACATCCGTGGTCTGAGCCAGCTAGTGCTCTTTGAGACAGTACCTGAGGGAGTAAATGCCAGGGGCCATTCCCATCCCAAAGGAGCAGTGTGAACAAGATAAAATAAAGTTTGACTCCCTCCACAGTTCTCCATCATTATCTCAGCACGCTTTTCACCATCAAATACTCCCATGTGCTGTAATGTCTTATCCCAGGGCATGGCACACAAGCAGTTGCATGCTAAAAAAAAATATCACTGTGAGTGGCTGCAGTCCACCCTCCTATTATTTCAGGCACTTCAAACCAGAAAATGAAACAAACAAACAAACAAACAAGCAAGAATAGAAGCAAATAATAACTTTGCCTTAAAGCCCTGTGTTTAGTGTATGAGGCTCAGAGAAAATCTAAGTTTGTGCCATTTGACTTCAGGACTAAGAAATGTTCCCTGGGCCTGTTTTATTTCAATGTTGATATAGACATTGCACATTACTGGTGCTGTTAGTTAATTCAAAAGTTAATTCCTCTTTATCTTTGTGAAAAGGTGCAGAATCTGCTTATGATTCTTCTCTGTTCACGTTGGTTTGATGTCATATAGTAGGATGTCTCATTTTTCCAATTGCTAGCTTTCTGCCCCCCCAAAAAAGTAAATTTATTAAGCAAGCCTTTGGAGCAAACCTGTGGAGTGTGGTTTCCAACCGTCATTTTTCATGATGGGCTCAGGCTGTCACCTCTCCTTTTATAAGGGCACACAGCATTTCTTTCAGCCACCCAGGTATCTCTTTTCCCAGCATTTCTGGAAATATTTGTTGGTCTTTGCCAGCCTTGTTTGAAATCAGCCAAATAACTTTTGGGTTCAAATGTTAACAGCAGGGGTGCTCAGTCAGCATTATTCATGTCTTTAGGAAGTCAGACTGAAAAAAAGCTGTTGGAAGTATATTATGAAGGGGGCAAAGTGGAGGCGGAAAATTGAGACAGGGCAGTCTGTACATTTGGTTAGGCAAGGCTATAGTCATATGAGCTGACGCTATCATGCGGTCAGAGCAGGCAATGTGGTCAGAGCTCATTCACTGTCATGTTAAACCTTCCAGTGGTGAATTAAAGAAGCAGAAGATCTGCAGAAAGGTTTGTTTCTTAAATGATATCCTGGAAAACTGAATTTTATTCCTACCAGTGCCACAAGTTTCTAAGTCATTCTAGACAAATTACACTACACTTTTCACAAATCATTCATTTAGTATTCCTCATTTTCTGGAGGAACCTAAGATCTGAGGTTGTGCTACTTCTCAGTACATCAGCCTAACTTCACTGAGGGTTATCCTGTATCAGGGGTTGTCTGACGTGAATTTCCGTAATTGAAAAGGTGGTGAACTCCAAAAGAAACATTACAGAATGGTAAACCCCAACAATTTACACTGAGAAGTTACTGCAGGTCTCTGAAAGTTCTTCCCTTCTGCTGATTTCTGTTCAGAGGAAGGGTTTTCTTAACAGTTTGTCTTTTCTCTTTACCAGGTCTCTCAGTGCTTCTCATAACTGTTTATTACAGTTGTGACTCAGGTGCTGATCCTAGTGTGCCTCTTTCCACTGAAACACCTCAGCCACCTCTGTGCCATTGTGCTTTAAAATTCTGTAAACATAATGCCCTAGAGGACAGCCACTATTCAGATGACTAAAAATACCAATCTGGTTCCAGTGAAGTAAACGAGAATTTCTGTAGATTTGTTGGTTGTTTTTTTTAAAGGAACAAGAATGGCTCTGAACTTTTCTAAATTTAGGGATGAAATGCTGTTCCAACTGAAATGACTTAACATTTTGTATTTTTTAATGGCTAGGATTTAATGCTCCATTTTTTTGTGGCATATGGTGGTTTTCATTCCTTTATCCACCAAAACTTCTCAAAATAGTGGCATTTATCCATTCATCTATTACTGATGTGACAGTCTACTGTTCCTGAGTGTATATGGAGAGACTTCTACTATTAATAGAAAAACAAAGCAATGTGATGAATACTGGGTATATTTACAAATGAGACTTCTGAAATTCCTTTGAGGGTGATATATCTTTCATCTGTTACAGCTACTGGGAAGGAATAAAGTTTCTTAAAACAACTGCTGAGTTAGAATTTGAAAGATCTTTCCTGTATTATTTCTTGTTCGAATGGTAACTTGTTCGCAAGTTACATGTGTTTATATGTGCTTATGCTTTATCCAAAACACACTGATTTCATCTAAAGAGAGTATCAGAAGAAAAAAAAAAATCACAGAAAGCAATATCTACTTGAGTACATCATTAGTTTCATAAAGATGTGCAGCGGCTTCCCTAAGCCTGAATAGCTCCTTATAAAAATATAGTGTCCTTTTTTCAACAGAGTATTTTCTTGGAGACTAAAAAGTACTTTGAAGTGTCCTAAATTTTAAAACACTACTTGATGCAGAAAGTGGCTCTTCTGGGCTTTTTTGATATCTGTGGTTTATGTATTGCAAGAAGGTCCTGTGTTATAAATACATTATTTTTATTATTAATCACATTTTATTATTGCTTTATCTGTCATTTTGTCGTATATTCAATAATTGCTAGTACTGTGCAATACTGGAAACTTTTTAGTTGAACATGTTCAGAAGGAGAAGAAAAATTAGGTTCTTATTTGGCAAGGCAGAGAAAAAAATTGGGATAGCCCTGTATTTGTGCTCTTTATTTTGATGTGCCTGTTGTGTATCAGTAAATGTCTTCAACATTGATACTACTCTCAATTTTTATACTTGTATGTCACTGATGTGTATTTATATTACAAACGTTACTGGAATAAAAATATTCTTTACTGCTTGTACACTGCGCTGAAGTCTACTACTCATTTAGTGTAATTCCTTTTATATTCTCCCACAAATGACAAAAGTGATCTACTTCTTGCAGTCAGTAATGCAAAGTTTAAATTGGAAACGCAGATCCTTGGGTCTTAAAAATAATTCCCTAACATTTTAGATCTACTAATCAGGTTATCAGAATGGGGATATTAAGGACTGTGATGTGGCATCACCTTGTTTCCATGATTAACTTACCTTTCCAGGTTTTCAAGGAGATTCTGCTGCAGATGGGGTCTAAAGCATTAACTTTAATGGATTAATCAAGATGAAAGAGAGAGAGCGATCTGTCCAAATGTGCATTGATTCATCTCAAAAACACTTAAAAATGAGAATGCTACCGAAAGCCCAGCAGTTGTAGATTTATCAGTATATAAAACCTGAGAGACCAATTCATTCTGAATTGTCAGATTAGCGGATCAGACGCCATTTTCAAACCCAATTAGATATGTTCCTCAAACAAGGAGAAAGTCATTTCTCTAAGGGCAGATTTTATCAAGTGCTTCTCAATAGTTTCTGGGATTAATGCTAAGTAATAAGTAGATTTATCACATTATTAACTTACTAATACCATATCAAACAAGCATCGCTCTCCTTTGCCCTGCTGTAATAGCTACAAGTGTGATGTCATGTTTATTTTTGTTAAAATTTTTAATTAAAATTCCAGACAGAAAGAAGAGAAAGTGCTCTGGGCTTGTTAGGTTGCATTTTTATTTAAATTTTAATATCAATATTCTTGTCATTATTTATATATCTTTTCTCTAATCCAGAATGATAGTATCTGTGATTCTATTTACTTTTGAATGTCCAGTTTTGCTTTTCTACAGGCAGGTGGCTACCTTTCACTGCCTGTCAGTCCCTTTCTTCAAACACAAGCTGATCATCAGCCAGTATTAAAAAGATATGTCTTTTTGTGATAAAATCTTGCATAGTTGTCCAAGGGATAGGACTGGCAGAAGGAGAAGAGACTGTTTCTTTCATAACGGTCATGGTTCATAACGGAGGCATAGTCAGAAATAGCTTTGTGGTTGATGCATCTTTAGATCAGCAATTCCCTTGGGAAACATATAGATTATAGATCTTTTACTTTTTTTATAGACTGGACAGATATCTTTCTGTAAGTACTACTCTTTTACATTTGTAAGAATTGATTTTATAAGAAGGTACAGTGCCAAACTCTTTAAGAAGAGGGACAAATATGACATTTAAGTACATCATTAAAATGTTAATAAATTATTGACAACACACTGGGGGTCTGGAAAAAGGCACTTGGTATATCACAGTTACATCCTTCTTCCAGCTTTAGGCCTGTTCTGTCTCTGTTTAGGAGGGTATTTTTTATAATGTTATTACCTTGTCAACAGCCATGAGTCAAAACACTGAGTCCTGATCCACACAACATTTGATGGTTCAAAGAAAGAGGAGTCTTTTGCTTTACTACAAACTATTCTTTGTTATCAGTGTTGAGAGAACTAAAAGGCAGGCTGAAAAATCTAAGAATTGAGGAGTGATCAAATCAAGTATTTGATTTTCTGGAACAGCCAAAGATCCTTTTATTGTTAAAAGAAGGAAAAAAAGAGAGTTAGGTGCCAGGTTGTAGCTTTTTTGCTACAGCAAGAAAACTTTCTAATCTTAGTTTTGCAGCTCCACAATTTTGCTGTCTCATTTAGATGTGGAGTGGTGGTTCTGAGTTACCGTATAGTCTCTCACAGTCCAAGTAATACCACCTGAACTGTATGAGAGTAGGTTTTGTGTACAAGTGGAAAAAAAAACTTCCATTACAGCATATATAATTCATCTGTTGGGTCTGTAGACTGTATATTGCAGTAATACTAGTGGAAACAATACCTACTTAGTAGCTTTCGTGTTTATGATGCAGTGTCTTTCATGGTTATATTTATTAATTATGCATATAAAGATACATTTTTCCCTCTCCTTGCCTCCCTCTTGTCTCTCCACGTCACAAATTGTCCTTCCAGGACAGCTTGTCAGTGTCAGAATCACAGTCATGGTCACAGTCATTATCACAGATGTCAGAATTAGGCCAGGAATAGTCAGGATATATTAAATAAAATAATTTTGTTGATTTACCTAGTCTCACAGTAGGGGTTTAGTTTCCATTTTTGCACTTCCAATAATCCAGTACATTTTAGAATGGCAATAGCACTGGAAAGTTTAGGGTATTGGGTCACTTTTTCAGGTATTTGATGTAGGTTACATTATTTTCACTGTGATGACAGATAATCAGCAACAGGAATGGAAAACATACTGTTTCATAAGGTGCTCCTGAAGAGTGGGTGAAGTGTGTGTGAAGCATCGGGGGCAAGACAAGTGTTGAATCTGTACCTGGCTGGTTGCAAGACCATGTGAAAAGTGCTGTCTCCCACTATCCCCCTTTTAAAGTAAAGCAGCTATCAACATTGCATTTTTCCCGATATTGTAAGATTATACATATGAATGGTTTTTTTGCATGTGTATATGTGTGTAATACTTAGATTTGCTTTGGAAAGATCTGCTGTATCACGTGAGACAGAGTACTGAGGTGTCCTGTCTGGTCTTTGATCCTGATCTGCTTTAGGTGTCTACAAAGAGATGCTTCTGGGCATCAGGAGCTCTGGTGTGTTAATGCAGTTATGCCACAACTGCACTGGGCTGCACAACTTGGGTAGAAGTTTCTCCTAAGGCTTACAATATCACTTGTTCCCATCTAGCCCAGTGAGGTTTTAGGTTACTCTTAAGGCACTTTGTCTAGTTCTTTTTCTTTTTTTTTCCTGAAGTGTAAACTTTCCTCCGAGACTTCCCGTTGTAAAGATTATACATTATTAGCCTCATTAAGAAACCAACAGGGAACTTGCTGGAAAATAAGCTCAGATGAATGAATTATTGCAATTATTAATTTATTTTATGCTTGAAGGCTGTGTTACCCTCCTATCTTTTCAGAAAACAGTTGTCCACTTGTTTTCATTTTGTCTGTTTTTCCTAAACAGCTGTACAGGATTGTAAGCCATTTTGTTCTCTATAGAACAATGCCATAGATCTCTATGTCTTTGTGCTTAGGTTTGAGTCATTTTTCATTGCATCAGTCTTATTTTTAATGTACAACATCCTAATGCGTGGTGCTGGAAATGCATGATTTATTTGTGATAGTCTACTGCAGTGTAGGATTTTATTTGCTTTATTAATAGAAACTCATCACCTTTACCTTTGCTGTGGGAGGTGAAAAAGCTTAATTCTCTCTGACTCAAACAGTACTAATCTGCAAACACAACTGAGCCAGGAGATGTTATTTGTCATTCCTCTGTATAAACTCAGGTTGAAAAAGATATAGATATTAATATTTCAAGATAAAAATACTTAACTAGGAGCCCATGTATTTTATTTTTTTTCCTAGCTCTCTGAGGGATCTAAAAGCTTGTTATATTATATAGCTTTTATGGTTTTGCTTTTTTATTTATTGTTGTGACATTAAGTGTACTAATAACCTAAAGGTCAGTAAATCAAAATCTCTTACCTTTTCTTAATTAGTTCATGACAATTCTGCCCTCTCAAAGGCTTTGACAGTATGGTTGGAATGGAAATGTCATTTTGTATGCAATTTTTATTTTCTGAATAATATTCTATAAAGCTAACTATGGACAAGTGACAAATAGAACTGCACTCGTAAGTGTACTTAATTTTCAAAGGAAAATGAAAGTAGGATGGAAGAATGAATGAATGAATGAATGAATGAAAGAAAGAAAGAGACGAAGGAAGGAAGGAAGGAAGGAAGGAAGGAAGGAAGGAAGGAAGGGAGGAAGGGAGGAAGGGAGGAAGGAAGGAGGAGAGAAGAAAGGAGGAAGGGAGAAAATAAACGTAGAGTCCCTCATTTTTTTTTTCAACATAGGGCAGTGCCTGCCCCCTTTAAAGGACTGTGGTTAGGTGCTTTGGTTCTGGTTCTTAATTAGTATTTAGTTTCCATTTGTGAGATGTTAATTTTAGGAAGAACAATAAGATTCTAAAGATCACAATATTTGTGTATCAGAAAGGTACACATCCAAATACTGTAGGAAAACCACACTAATACTGTAGGAAAAACATATTAATTTTGGACACATCATTTCTCACCAGGTAGACACTCACAATTTCTTTTATGTTTCCTTCAAATCTCATTTTCCTCTTGACTATAAATGTGACGGATTCTTTGCTGACTCTGTGGTCTGTTGTGATGGGCTGCTGCTCATTTATGACTTACCTTACCTCAGTTAATTCATCCTGCATAGAGCTCCTTTTCACCTTTGCTTTTATATCATGTTATCCCAGAGAATTGGTTCAAGTAAACAGAAGAGTCCACCTTCAGAGGACTGAAAAAAACATTTCCCACAGCATATTAGAATAGTGAGGAACTGTCAAAAGGAGGTTGCCATAAATGCACAGTTCAGATAACCTCAGTTACCCATGTGAATGACAATTGAGTAGCAGTATTGGATAGACATCTTATGGAAGTTAGACTCCCACCTTGTTACTAGAGCACTATGTTTATTTTATCGACATACACATTTTGCAAGTCTGCATTTATTTGTCCATTGATATTTTGACTAATCCATATTAATGAAATTATATACAGAAAACTGTAACTTAATTACATGGTAAGCAGGAGTGATGCATTGCAATCACCTTAATATACTTGCACGTCCCCAGAGACTATTGGTAGCATCTGTTAATCTACCCACCATTGTATTAGTAGTGATTGGCAAAACCTGCAAAACCAAGACCTCCCTCCTATCATTCACATAGTTGTAAGTATGTATGGCATTTTACTTTACACTGTGAATAAGTTTGAAATAAAAGTCAGTGATATATTGTTAATGGAAAAATTAAACCCTTTCTGTGTGTTTGAAAACATAACCCTCCTATTTTTCTCTGCCTTTGAAATGTTTATTATTAGGAAGTCAGAAATTCAGAGGTAAAGTAATTAGATCTACTGAGCACATCCTTGGGTCCTTCCAAACACATCTTCAAAGAATGGCAGAGGTAACGAACTGCTTGTTCTTCCTTTAGCTCTGAAAAAACGTGTTCAAATCACAGCTGTGGTCACAGAGGTCAAATTCTACTACTTGTCTTCAATGTAGTAAGTCATTAGATGAAGTCAAGAATTAATGGTTGTAATGCCTAATATTCTATTTGCATTTCACAGAATCACAGAATCGTAGGGTTGGAAGGAACCTCTGGAGGTCATCTAGTCCAACCCCCCTGCCAGAGCAGGGTCACCTTAGAGCAGGTTGCACAGGAACGCGTCCAGGCGGGTTTTGAATGTCTCCAGAGATGGAGACTCCACCACCTCTCTGGGCAGCCTGTGCCAGGGCTCTGCCACCCTCAAAGTAAAGAAGTTCCTCCTCATGTTGAGATGGAACTTCCTATGCTCAAGTTTGTACCCATTACCTCTTGTCCTGTTGCCGGGCACCACTGAAAAGAGCCTGGCCCCATCCTCCTGACACCCACCTTTTAAGTATCTTTAAGCATTGATAAGATCCCTCCTCAGTCGTCTTTTTTCTAGACTGAAGAGACCCAAATCCCTCAGCCTTTCTTCATAAGAGAGGTGTTCCAATGCCCTAATCATTTGAGGATGTATTTCATCATAGTACAAATTCAGATGTTTTCCAGTTTCGTAGTACGTTCCAAAACAGTGATCGTTGCATTGTAATGACATACATGAGAAAAAACATACTTAGAGACAAGACAGCCAATACAATCAAAGGCATACTTAGGAAAATCTGTGTGTTTGTTAACATGTATGTTACAATTCCAGGGGTGACTTCAATTGCATTAGGAACTGATAAACACTGGGGAATTTGGTATGTTCCTTCCTGAATTACAAGAGTCAAAGATGCTTATTCTCTCTCTCCTCTCTCTCTTTCTCTCTTGTTTTTCTTTTAGGTGAAAAAGAGGCTTAGGAATTGTAACCTGAAAGGGAGAGAGAGAAAAAAATCCATTTTACAAAAAGGAAATTGTAGCCTATGATTTATGGACCTTGTTGATTACCAGTCCTCTTGTAACACTAAAAGTGACACTTGTGAACATTTTTAATATTTGGAAGTCTTAGGTTTTGGGGGAGTTTGGCTGCTGGTGGTGGTGGTGTATTCATTTTGTCAGAAATACAAGGAAAAGTAAAGCCTGAAATTATAGACCCTCTAGAAAATTATAGACCATCCATCACATCTTGTAATATGGCATGTGATATCATGATATGTCCATTCTAGAAAAAAAGTGTTTTTTTTAAAAAAAACTTCCTGATAGTACTATTTACTGTTTCTACACATATTTCTTGACCTGGTCCCTGTTTGCTTTTAATCCCTTTAATCACTTCTGTATATTGCAGTCTTCAAAGTGATTCTGAGGGTAAATCAAGATAAGTGAGGTGAAGAGGATGCTTGTGATGAAGTTCAGCTTGTATAGAAGTGAGTGTGCATATGATACTAAATTAAATACTCATTATACAAGCAAAACACGCTGGTTTGAGTTGCCAGATAATCATGAGGACTGAAAATGTTATTCATTCCAGAACAGTTCCAATGTTTTAGTATACAGAAATACTGCATATTTTTTTTCTTTTTGAGGAAATTGGAGGTTTTCTGAAAATGAATACACCTACAGCTTTTACTTCTATTACCTTTTGTAGGCAAGTATTCTTTTGATAAGTGTAGTTTAGAGAAGACACATATTTAATTGGTACAGAAATCTATTCTCAGATTGTAGTACAGTTGGGCTTCATGAGAAAATAAGGTATATGGTAAGAGCAACCTCTTTAAGTTGCCTTTCTATGAGCTAAATTGTTCCTATGTAAGATTTAAAAAAGCTTTCATCCTTTTTAGCCCTATTAGAGGGCATAGTTGCAGCCTTCCTGTTCATTTTAGTAATATTTAAAGTAAAAATCGTTTCAGAAGTGACAAGAAAAAAGTGATGTCATATCTTTGCTTTCCCAGCATGTATCAAGTTCTGTTGAGAGGAAGAGTTAGTTATGCAATGGCCATTAAGAAATTCTGGAGAACCTGATGCTAGAACAGCTGCCAGGACTCTACCAGTCTAATTCTGTATCAGTCAGCCCCTATTAGGATTGTCATAACAGCTATTTATTGTTAAAGAAAAAACACTATTTAAATAACTAAATGACTGACACAAGCCACTTGATCTTTGTAGGGGTCCTGGCCAATTTGTGCGTTGTGCAAGTCAAGATTGGGTTTGCTGCATTTGTCTATGCTCGGATTTCATTGCACATTCTCATTTGCAAAATATAGAAATCCTAGCTGTTAAGGTTGCATCCCTGCGATGAAAGCTTCACAGAAAGCAGCTGTGCAGGAAAGAGGTGCTTAGAATTTGTGGCTAAATGGTCCTAATATTTACAAGTAAAATGCAGCCCTTTGTCTTCTATAGCAAGCACGGGTAAAACAACATTAGAACCATCCATAAGAAGAAACGAAACAAACAATACACCATTCAAAAATAACTGTAAATAATTTCAGTCCTTAAGAGTGGATGTGAACAACATAGGAGATTTCATTTTCAGACACTGTTACACTACCCTGTCAGGCCAGAAAATGACCAGTATGGACTAAGAAAGCAACTAATTTGAAAAAAATAATGTCTTTAAAAAGCAATTAGTTTTTGATGTTGTCATTGTCGTTGCCTAGTAAGAACTGGAATTTAAAATCATTCTGTGTTGGCTAATGATTCAACCTTATGCTAATAGGAGTCACAATTTCAACTGAGAATGACCGTATGTGGTATAAAAAATAGTGTGAGGGCAGGACATCAAAGTGAATGAAAGGAGAAACAATCTTCTTTCATTCACTTCTAGCCATGTCTTTTCTTCATCTGTTGTTTGGTGCTTTCATATGCACTGTTCAACTCATTTTCAAAGGACTAGAACATGGAATGTCACAAAGACATAAAAAATATCAGTAAAACCGGTATCAGGTTTTAATATGGATCCACTAATACACATTTTTGCATAAAATATCATTACCTGAGCCAACAGAATGTGTTGTTCAGTGTAACAGAGACATTCTTCATTACTGTACAGGTCAGATCTCAGCCTTCAGTAGCTCAATTATTTCAATAGCATTTAGAACCCCTCTTCTTGTATAACAATACAAATATTCACATATTCATCATTTGACTCCTCGTTTTGCTTATGTTTAAAATAATAAATGGGCCTAGATGCAGGGAGATCTCAAATCCGTGTATTTGATTTTAAAATCTGTAAACTTATTTTCTAAATGCATTTCCTTCTTAAGAAGCTGATTCTTTTAAAGAATTTTAATTAAAACCATAAACCATAGAATCATAG
>VYZM01001907.1:9602-58190 GCA_013398915.1 Dromas ardeola
ATTTCAGTTCCCCATGCTTCTTCACCAGAAATGACAGAATGATTATATGGGATTTTCAGACTGAGGCCGTAGTAATTCACATATGCATGTAGTATAACAATGCAAGCATGACTGATCAGACACGGGCTGGGGATGTAGCTGTTGACATCAAAGGTTATATCTTGTTATCTTGCTGGTATCTTGTTATCTAAGTAGGCTCCGCATTGAAGACATAGGTCAACAAAAGTCAACAAAAGTCAACAAAAGGGGAGAATCAACTGTCCCAAAAAGGTGAACTTACCGTGCCCATGGTTAAAAAAGACTGTCATGTATCAAAAGAGATTTTAAAAAGTACCAAAAAACAATACTTGGATACATTTATCCACAACCTTGAGTTTTCTTAGCAGTTTTACTAGTTTTTCACATTGGACCATTAATGAAATATACATAATAATACACACTTTAGACAACCTTTTAAAAAAGTTGGATTGTGTTAGCAACTTGTGGCTCACCATAGAGCTAATATAATTCTCTTCCCTGTTCCTATTTATTATAACCTTGCTCCAGCAAGCTCTAAAGTCAGTGTCTGCATGTTAGTGCCTGAAAGGTGAGAACGAAGACATACTTTAGTAGGCAATTCTTGTAAAACACGCTTAACTGCTTGTATTACTAGCAAGATCACTTTCAAATGTGATATAAAAATCAGATTATCTTCATTTTGTGTAGAGCACACCGTTTTCTTTTCCATCAAAGTTTGCTAAAATGTTCACAATGCAAGATGTATGCAGACAGAAGGAAAAAGAAAAGCATAAAGAAAATAAAATGCAAATGTTTATACCAACTGTAGCAAGAAGATAATTCATACAGTCCATCTGGAGATGGAGGTGTGGAAGCTTGAAAGAAAGGTTACACCCACCACTGTCCAAAACAGTGAAGATCACCATGAAGTAAGAAGGATCATGCTTAGTTTTTTTAAGTAAGCATGATTGATCCTTTCCACACACACAAAATAAATGTTAAAAAACCCCATACCACAAACAAACAAACAAAAACCAGGAGCTGAGGAAGAGATGCAGATCAAAATGAACTGTGCAGAGCGAGTCATAGAAATCAAAGCAGTTGATTCTTTCTCATTTCCCTCTCAGCATGACTTCTGACATACCACACCATTAAAGAAGCCAGTGGTATAAGATTATGCGGCTCTCAAACTTTGGGGAAAACAGATAATAAGCTACTGATCACCCTGACATTATTACATACTTTCCATGTTATGCTGTCTCTCTTGTATGCATGTTTATGCATGTGCTAGAGATATAACTCTTAAAGTCAGTATTACACCTCTTTATACACACTAATGTACTAAGAGCAATATTTAGTAAGTGTGCATAAAATACAGAACTGTGCATCAATCAGAATATTTCTAGATCTTTCTCATAAAGCCTCAGAGAGTAATAAATCTATGACTGTTAAAAATAGAGACGATTACTGATTCATTGCCGTCTTTTAAGACTACCATTACGTAGATTCACACTTGTAAACTTTAAGTGCAAATCTATTCATGCCACAATAAAAATAATGGTAAAAATCTTGACTTAAACACACTGCCATGAAATAACACGCATTGTAAAGCCTCTTCTAACTGTATAGACTAAAAAATTAAAAATTGCATTCCTTTCCAGAAACGTTCCTTGTTGGCAAGAAAATGTTTATTTCTACAAACACATAGTCAGAATTCCTGACTGATCCATTATTTCATGATAGCCATTTTTCTTCATTCTTCACCATCGATGGTACTTTAAATATTTATAGTCAGTGACTGAATGTTACATTTTTATTGAGTTCTTAACCTCTTACGGCTCTCTTTTCCTTTTTTTGTTCTAAATGTTTATTTCCCTAATGCAGAACTTCTAAATTGTCTCTGGAGAAATACCTAATGAGTGTGATAGAGTGGAGCGCTTCCCTAAGCTGCTCTCTGTTATAATTACAAAGCATCCAGGTTACAATGACCAGCTTGTAAGCAAAGAAAAAACCCTGGTAAAGCAAGTAGGGGTAAAAACTAGTGAAACCATATTTTTTTACTGATAAAACTTATTTTTTTCTTTCATACTAGAATTTACCCATGGTCACACATGTTCAGCTCGTGTAAATTGTGCTACACGGGAGAGGTCTTCATGGGTGTGCATGTTTGCACCCCTTCACTGACAAGGTATAAAGGTGGACGATACCTGTGCTAATTTACAGCTCATTAAAGACATGGTTGCTCTCTGACTGGTCTGGAAATGATGTTTTCACTCTTTTGTCACAATTCATGTCACAGAAGCACAGGTAATACAGTACTCTCACAATCTATGTTTATACTGCAAGATAAAGAGTGAGTTTGGTAACAGAGATAGATAAGCAGCATCTCAAACCACTTTGATTCATTACTTAATTATTTAGAAGTTTGGATTCATGTCACTTAACTTCGCACGCTGTCAGTGCTGATAACTGCATCCAAATTGGTCACAGTAGGGTCCCTTTTTAGTTAGGGAATAGGATTAGCGCTTCTTAGAATACAGTTGGTTTGACCTAATGTGGAGTGCACATTAAGGACACATAAACTGCACCCTGAAGTGCTTATTTCTCTTCATTGACTATAAAAATACCCAGAGTGACTAATACAGATGAGGATGTCCAAAATGTACACGGTCACGTGAACTGTGCTCAGAGTGTTTGCTCTCCCTATTGGAAAAGCTAAGCCAGTGAGGTTGTTCAGCCCTTTTAATCATTTGACCTATCCAGATTGCTCAAATAAAACTTGGACTGATGTTAAGGGGCCAAGTGGCCAATTAAGGGGCCAATTCCCAAATTTTCCCCTCCAAGACGGTTCTGGAGATTCATGCCATTTATATAAATTAGAACAGAAAAGAAATATTGGGCTACTAAACCACTATTTTTCTCCATACGATATCATTTCTTATTATCTATTTCAGTCCCACAGTATTTCTATGATATTTAGTCTGCGTATTGTACTGAAATTCTTACTCTACCTTGTAAATAAGCATAATATTTTCATGCATGATGGTAGCCCGAAGAAAAGCACCTAATACTTTGCGTTTATTTACTGTTCTTTATCCAGAGGTCTTAAAGAACTTTATAAGCTATTTTCAACTATGTGAGCTTCTGAGGTATTTCTGTAAAGGGAAAAAAAAAACAAACAAACCAACCCAAATCGGTAGCTCTGGCAGTTCTGTATGTTGCTTTTATGCCATTACCATTGCAGTTTGATTTTGGCAATCACATTTCTGGTAAAAATTTCTAAAGGTGACAATCACATTCCCGGTAAATATGTCTAAAGATGGCAGGACAGACTGCAGACCCTGGGAGATGAGAAAGGCAAGAAGGCACATGCTGATTGGTTTGATGGACCAGCAAGTCTTCTATAATGTGAGCCATTCCCTCCAGGGAACAGAAAAATTACTTCTAACTTCAGGGTAACTATTAGATTTGGGATTTTCCATGGAACAGACCTTGTTGACCTGCATCTGGAAAAGCATGACAGCAATTTTGGAAAAAAACCTGTCAGGCAAATGTTGTGCTGGGGCTGGCTTAAAATAAGGTGGAACTTAGTGTATTCGAGTAACATTCGTGTGAACCACTCTTGTAATTGCTGATTTGAGGGCTGATAAAGAGAAAAGAGTCCTAGTGGGCAGCAACAAGCTGATGAATCATAGCTGTCTCCTGATGTTCATTTGATTATAACCACAGCTTCTGAATGTTGTAATTGCGTTTAGGGGTTATTTGCTAGTTAAGGAATCTGGTTTTCTATTAAAATAAGGACAGGCAGAAAGGACCATTGGAAGGAACGTGCAATGAATGGATTTCATTTATTCATGGTTATCTTCTCAGCACTTTGAAAAGAAATATAATAACAAATTAAACATATCAACATTCATTGGTCATTTTAATGTGGCCATTAGGAAAATCAAAAGAACAGAGAACCCATCGTACCACATGACACTAAAAGAGCTTGTCATGCTTAACCTAACATTATGAAGGTTGGGCCGGGGCCAGATATGATTACTGTCTAGTACATGAGTGTTAAACCCCAGGGAGAAAAGAGAGCTATTTAAGATGATGGATAAAATAGGCATAAGAAAAAAAGGACATTAATACAGCCTGTCTAGGAATGAGGTGATTTCTGTTAGACAGGACAGAGTTTCTGCAACAAATTTCAAAAAAAAGTAACTGGGCAATAAAGCCGAGGAAGGCTTTTAAATAGAGAAATACGTGCTGTAGACATGGAAGACCTGTGCTCTTTCGATTTGCATTGAAAATTGAGAAATATTATCTATACAAAATAATCCATTAAAATTACTACAAAAAATTATCCTCACTCATTAGTATTGTGATGATTTGAAAATACCGGCAACACTAAAAACTTACACACACAGAATAAAGACTATTTTGGAGTCTAGTTGCCTTTCCTTTAGCTAGTAGAAGACAGTGAACCCTTAGCAGAAAAAACAGACTTTTTTTTTACTCCTTAAATTGTAAGGGATAACACTAAAATATTTTTTATATTTCTGCAAATATTTATAAAAAAATTAAAAAATGAATTTTGTTATGACAACCAGAAATAGGTACAGAATAAAATGGAGCCAGTTTTCTAACTTGTTACTTTTGATGTTAACACAGATTTTATTTACACTGAATTCCCCTTATTTTACAAAACATATTTCACATATTTTGTTTACAGATAAAATAATATAAAAGAAATAATCCCACATTTTTCTAAGTATAAGTGAGGCAAAACATATTTGAGAAAGTTTACCATTTTGTAAAATATTCTGTATCAGTACCAATTAGTTTTTCAATTAGGTGTTATCACCATTTTTTTCTAATCGCTTTTGCAGGTGAACCCACTCCTTTTCTGTCCTACAGTGTTTAGTTAAGACACCGTCTGACATAACACTGAGCATGTTGACAGGGTGCTCAAGTAATCTCATCCATACCTGGTAGGTGACCTAGGGATCCCACTTACTTTTCCATCCATCCAAGCATGTGATTATTTGTAAGAGTTAAAACTTGTGATAAGTTAGCAAATTCCACAAGGAGGAAGTTTCTGTCTGTCTGGAGACACTATTCTTTACTTTTCAGGGGTGAATCTACATTAGACATTTTAATTTGGATCAGGCATGCACTTTTGGTGCACTCATCCATGCATTCTTTCACGTGGCAGGATGGTCTTGGACTGTGCGACTAGATTCCTTTGAAATGAAACCAAACCAGAAGATGTTGTCTGCAAGCACAGCTAATGTGCTCCAACTGGTAATGGCACCTCCGCCAAGAAAACAGCCTTTTACATTTTTTAGATATGCAACTAAATATGTATATTTCAAGTACATTTTTGCTGGAAGATGCGAAGTTACCACAGCATGCAAGAAAGAAAGATACAAAGAAGTTGCAGTAGGAATAATTATCACTTAGCTTCAGGAATGGTGAAAAACATGTGTAATTGGGATTTTACAACAGTGTGATACCCTACGAGAAATCAACAGCAATTGTGATGCAACATCTGGCTCTTCTAAAGACATACATCCCAAAAGAAAAGCTACTCAGAACCAAAATGTAGACAGAATAGCAATGAACAAGAAGGAAAAGTGACATGGATTAGTTCCTGAATTCTGCATTTTTTTTTTTATATTTTTTTCTTCTACAGCACAAAGTCAAAGCTTAACACAAGAAATGTCTAACACCATACAAATTTTCTCCCTTTTTAAATATTTTTAAGCTTTGTGATGCATGTTACAGATACCTATTTATCATTACTAAATGTCTCTGATGTGCTATCATGAGAAGCCAAAAAGCCCGGATCTCTGACTCTGTGGTTAAAACCAGAAGCACTTAGGCAGCCCATGTAAGCAATGGTGGTTTAAAATTTAAGGAAATGGTGATGACTACTTATTTTGTCTGAGAAATAAGCTGTAGCTATGGGAAGGCCTTTTATGCTGGAATTCCATATGTTATTTCAATTACCATTGGGTCACCGTCTTCGGAGAAGATAGTAATTTGCTACATTACGAGAGTGAGTGAAATCACAGTAGCTGGATAGGAGAAGGATGTTTCTGTACGCTTCCAGAGCATGTATTGACCATGAAAAGTCACGACTCATTTCTTCAATGGATATAGCTATGGGAATCCCATTATATGCAGCATTTCATATTGCTGCCCCTCAGTACCAAACGACAATTGGTACTACAGCATGTGCAGGAGGGAGTAAGTACCCCTGTCTTGTTTTAAGAAACATCAGAGAAAAAGAATGTTGAATGTTCATGCGGTAGCCTCAAATGTGGGTGCTCAAGGCTGAAATCCCAGCTCTTTTCCTGATATTCTTTGCAGTTGTGATTATTTAAAGATAGGAGCACACAACCTCCTGCAAGCAGAGTCAAGTGATGTCTGACTGCGTTCTGGTTCAGCAGGTGCTGTAGAAGTGATGTTCATTAACTTTTCCTACAGATCCCACCAAAGAATGCTATTTGTAGGTCCAGCAGAATAAGGAGTGAGATGTCTGCTTGCAAGAGCTATACATAAATTTATGCTTTAGTTTCTCATCAGAAAAAATGGGGCTAATCAGGCCACATGCCTCAGAGAGGGTTTGAAAGCCTTAACAAAATACCTGTTGTGGTTTAACCCCAGCCAGCAACTAAAACCACTCAGCCGCTCGATCACCTCTCCTCTTTCTCCCCCACAAGGGTGGGGGGAAGAGGAAAAAAGAAAAGAGGGGAAAGGGAGAAAAAAAGATTCGTGGGCTGAGATAAAGACAGTTTAATAGGAACAGTAACAGAAAAGGAAAAATAACAATAATAATAATAATAATAATGACATGGGTCACTCCCACCGGCCAGTGAATTGGCAGGGTCCCAAGCAGTGATCACGGATTCCTGTCCCCCAGCTAACCCCCATTTATATACTGAGCATGACATCTATGGTATGGAATATTTCTTTGGCCATTCCATTGTTCTTTCTACACTTCTATGGGAAGCTGAAAAAAGTTCTTGAATAGTGGAAATATCACTTAGCAACAACTAAAACCAATAGGTATTACTGAATTTCCTTTCACAGCAATTACAAGAAAGAAAATTAACTCTTTCCCAGATGAAACCGGGCCAATACCCAATCAATTTACAAATCATAGTGACAGAAATCATAAAGTATATTTCAGGATGATAAATGATTAGCACTGTACAAACATTTAATTTACCCAAGCTTTAATATTTTTAATATAGTTTGGGGAAGGAACAGGAAACAAATTTGGACCTTGGAGTAAAATGCAGCCCAAGATTTATATTGCTCATGTGTTTCTTCTGATGCAGAATCTAACAGAATTGGATTAAACATTATCACTTGCTGTTTAATCTTGGTTTTACAAGGTGTTGGTTGCTTGACCTGATTTTAAAGGATTTAAAACTCAAACCTCTTATCCTTAATAGTGATTCTAAACTTCATAGCTTTGAAGGAGGGAGAGGAAATGAAATCTGCGGCGTAGTCGTTGAGATTAGCAGTCTAAGTAAGTATTCGTTCCTGTCATGCTCAGGAAGACCTATGTGGCTACACACTGGGAAACTTTACATGCTATTTGTGCAATTGAAAACTGAGAATTGAACAAGTAATTAGGAACTTAAGCTGTCCTGTGTGGAATTAGATGTGTGCAACAACAACAGACGGATCCTAAGGTTCAGGTGAGATAACTGAGGGAGAATAGAATACTTAGACCTGTATTTTCTGAAATGCTAGTTGCAATTACTGTGGGGAAATAACAGCCCTGTCTTGGTAGTGAATCTTATTTTTTTTTTCATTTTACTCCTACTCAGAATTCAGAAGCTGAAAGCAGTTATTTAGGACTTCTGTTCTTAATAAAGAGCGTTAACTGCTACTCAGAGGTGGGGGGATTGTTTGCATTAGCAAAAGAAAAGACATAACGACTAGTGCTTCTTTCAAGAGTCCTGTTTATTTATCAAAAACACAGAAGCTTCTGCAAGAACCACAGCGCTCAAAAAGGACAGAAAATCACCCTGCTTACAGAGCGAGGTGCCTTTCCCCAGTCACCATCTCCACCTGAAAAATCTCTTTCTCAGATTTTTCTTTGGACTGTGTTAAACATGTTTCTCTGCAACGCTTTGTACTGTCTTTTCTGAGTGAATGTGTTTTAAAATATGTCATTTTCCAAATTAGCACAGTGTCCTGTAAAGATTTTTCAACCCCTCTGAAAAGCACTGTGTTGCAAACAGCTCATGGTTGGTATAAAATGGGCATTTCTATTTCCACTTCGAAGTTTGAATTGGTAACTAATCCCAGGCGCATTCCCTGTTAAATACAATTTCAACACTAACTTTTAGTTCCTAAATATGCAGAATATTAGTCCTTCTTTCTGATTTAGGAGTATATACACTGGATAAGGTCCTGTCACAGGTTTTCACTAATAAATTCCTATAATATTATTGTGAAGTTGAACGAAACTATAAAGTTTTAAGGGTTGAGGTAGGGAGCCCAACTGCACACCCATCTACAAGGATCATCTGAACTGGGTTATTATCAATCCTTAGCAAGAATAGTATTGCTTCCAGTGAAGGATCAGATCAGTCTTGGAAAAGACAAGTGCTTCTCTGCTACTTGCTGGTCAGAAGTTGATGTGAAGAACTGAAACCCGGGCTAGCAGCAGTAAAGAACAGCGTGTCCTCTCTCTGGACAGGGCAGTGGTGGCAGAAGGCAGCAGGACCTGGTTTCTTGTGTTCATATTACCTGGGAAAACTACCCCCATTCCCATTTCAGTATCTGACTTCGGCTGTTTGTTCAAGTTCTCCAGTTACTAGGCAGAGACATCAAGCTTTTCCCATGAGGGCATCATATGAAGGATATGAAAAAGAAAGGAGGGAGAGAGGGAGATAGTAGGAGAGAAGGAGGAGAGAACTGGAAGGACAATACGCCATGTAGGAAAAGAGGCTGATGAAAAGAGGCAAGAATTACAGGAAATTTAAAACCTAGAAACAAAGGCCAGCAAAATATTAAAAATATTTACTTTAAAATATGCCTTAACCCCTTAACTGCCATGGGACACTTCGGGGCTGTCTCACTCCTTTCACGCGAAGAGGAAAAGGCCCGGACAAAGCAGCTTTGCTGGTGCGTTTCACTGGAGACCCCTGCAATGGCTAATCTTCTCTGAGCCTGCCAGCAGCGAGGCTGCTTGGCTGCTCCTCGCTTGCTGGAGCTGGGTTCTGCTTTCCTCCCTTGCGGGAGAGAAAATCCTTGAGGGAAGTCATCATTTGCTCTCAGCGATCATCAAGCAGCAAAATTTGCTCAGTGCCCATTCGAAGGCGCTTAACAGTTCACTGAGAACTGAACTTCTGGCCAGGTCAAAAAGCCAGGCAGCATTCGCTAAATCCTTAATCACTGCCATTTGGAAACAAGATGATTGCTCTAAGGAGAGACAGAGGAGGGGAGAAAAGGCTTTTCCTAGTGGTTAAGCCTGAGAAATGTTATCTTGCAGTGAGAGATCTTTTTTTTAAATTATTTTTTTAGTTACGTAAAATTTCTTAGCTCTTTTAAACATAGTAAATCTAGAGTGTGGCAGAGGAAGAAGTGACATGATTTGGCACATGTTCTTAAAGTGAGGCTAGGGAAAGATTATGTTCTCCAGTAAGGGAAAAAAAGAGGTTGCTAGTCTGTTGGATATTGCTTCTTTATTTCTCAAGGAACAGAGGATTGGTGCTGGGATATCAGTTTTTCTGTACCATACCCTCTGGCCCATGTTCTGTATTTCACAAGACTTTATTTTACAAAGACGCAATCAATATCCCTAAATACAGAAATGTTTTGGAAAATGCCAACAAAAAAATGAGTTTGAGAGCTTTGGTTTTGAGTTGGCACTCTATCAAGAACACGTGTATTAAACATTATCATGTATTATAAAAAGAAAGAATGGTCATAAAACTTCACAGAAAACAAAATGTTATTCACTGCAAATTTAACCAGTATTAAAATATCTTCCTTACAGTTCTCAAAAACTCATATGCAAGAAAGCCTCTGAACTTTTACTTTTGTCAAAGTTCTGAAACTTGAGGCCCATTATTTTAACAACTGCTTTTTGCGTCTTTTATGGAAACACGTCCTTCCAAATGTCTTTTTTTTTATAATTTCTTTTTTTGTAATTTAATTTTTGAGTTTGTTCAGCAGTCAACAAGATATAATTTGCATTATGCCTCTTCCCTTAAATCCCTGAAAGCTAACCTTTTCCTTTAAAAAAAATCAATTTATATGTAAATTACCACATATCTTTCTATAGCCCTAAATATTTCTCCATGCAAATCTTTTCAGCACAGCTCCTCAGCGTACCTAAACCCACTCAGCATGCATTGTTTTTGATAATTCCAGTTTTCTTCCTTTCACCAATTGCAAGACTTCCTGAGGGAAACCAGTAAAGTTACCAAGGCAAAAAAAAAATCTCAACTTTTTTTCTTTAATGTAAAAACTGCTGAAATGCATGTACATAAAGAAGTTAAGTGGACACTAAGCCCTTCTAGCTATTGATACTAGAATCCTACGAAATAGGCAGCAGAAAAGGATCCCCAGTTGCACATCATATCCCGTATCAAATGCTGAATGACAGTCAAATTTGATAGCATACCATCTAACCAAGTTACCCCGAAATGAGCTCCCATGGCAGTGTATTCGGAGATGCCCTTTTCTTTTACTGTGAGTGAAAGTGTTGATTTCTTTAATTGCAACTGTTCAGATTCTGGTTTCTAAGGATTTGAAAACTTGCAGGGATAGAATGCTGAGTTGTGGTAAATCACTAAAAGTCCACTTCAAGATAAGATATAAGGTTAGAATGATATGTTTTATTAAAAATATAACCCGCAATAAGAGTAAAACACTTACAAAAATACAAAATAATGAAGTACATTACAAGGAACCTAATAATATAGATTTTCTTTTGTTCTGCTATACTTCAAGTAGCTCTTGACACTGACTAATTTTGATTCTGTGTTTTGTTATCTCATCTTTTGCTGAACTCTTGAAGCTTGAATGTGTTGCTCCTATTGCTCTGTTGTAGACACAACCACCCATAGGCAATTTCTACTTCTATCAGGAATAATTCTATTTTTCTGTTCCTATTTATCTGCCCCTAATTTAAGAATCATGGAATCATAGCATACCAGGTTGGAAGGGACCTCAAGGATCATCTGGTCCAAAACTTCTTGGCAAACACATGCTCTAGACAGGATGGCCCAGTACCCTGTCCAGCCGAATCTTGTAAGTAACCAAAATTGGGGAATCCATCACTTCCCTGGGGAGATTATTCCAATGGCTGATTGTTCTCATTGTGAAAAATTGTCCTCCTGTGTCCAGTTGGAATCTCCCCCGGGGTAACTTGTACCCATTACCACTCATCTTTTCCGTGTCACTCTTTAAAAATTGAGTCTCCATCTTCCTTGTAGCCACCCTTTAAATACTGGAATGTGGTAATAAGGTAAATGTGGTAATAAGGAATGTGGTAATAAGGTAATAAGACTTCTTTTCTCAAGGCTGAACAAACCCAGTTCTCTCAGCCTTTCCTCATATGGCAGGCTTCCCTGTCCTTTGATCATCTTTGATGCCCTTCTGTTGACCCTCTCCAGCCTCTCCACAGCTTTTTTGCGTAGCGGGGACCAAAACTGAACACAGTATTCCAGGTGTGGCGTGACAAGTGCTGAGTAGAGTGGGACAATGACTTCTTTATCTCTGCTGGTGATGCCCTTGTTAATACAGCCCAGCATCCCGTTGGCTTTCTTTGCTGCAGCAGCACACTCGTCACTCATGTTGAGCTCGTTGTCCAACAGGACCGCAGGGTCCCTTTGCACAGAGCTGGTCCCCAGCCAGGTAGATCCCAGCCTGTGCTGCACTCCTGGATTATATTTTTCCAGGTGCAAGAACTTACATTTGTCCTTGTTGAACTTCATATGGTTCTTGTTAGCCCACTCTTCCAGCCTACCCAGGTCTTCCTGCAGGGTGGCTCTCTCTTCCAAATGCATGACTGTAGCTGAACCACATACTATTTCAGATTATCTATTCAGTACTGTAATTCTGTACATGAATTATAGGTCACAGCTACTGTGCTATACGTAGCTCTAGCTATTCCGTCACATCTGCCAGTCTTGTAGGTACCCTAAGGCACCTCAAATGGGCACAAATGGACAAGAAGGGCAACTGACTCAAGGTCCAGCTCTCTCCTGACTAAAATGGGGCCACAGATACAATATCACATTTAGACACCTACAGTCTGGGATTGAAGACTGTCACGAGAACATCTGAAACTGTCCCAAATCACTCTAGTGTAAGGAAGGTCCTTTCTAGCTCGTGTAAAGACTGTGCTACAGCTCAAGGAGTAGATGATGGTCAGAGGTGTGATGCCCATTAAGACCCTGAAGTCGTCCCTGGTATTTTTCTATTATTAATGTAATCAGTTAAGCTCAATTAGTCCCTTCCATCAATTATCTTAGTTATTTGAAGCATTTCTGTAAACCCATGCTGCACGTCAAACAAAATACAAAGCTATCATTATTACATGAAAAAAAATAAATAAATCAGTGAAGATGCATATTATAAAATGTGTTTATGAACTGTGTTCCTTTCCTTTCTTTTCCCAAAGGCAGGCCCAACCTTTGTTTCCCTTAGTCATGATGATTACAGAGCAAAAGCCATAGACAGTAGTATCACTGATGTTAAAGGGATTTTGTAGGGAATAAGGTATTATTTTTCAAGTGCTCTGTGGTCTTCCTTTACTAAAGACACTATAGTAGTTATTAAAAAAAAAAAAAAGGTCTATATTCTATGGTTTTCTTACTTAGGATTTCCTGCTTGGAAACCAACCTTATTTGCATTGTTCTTAAATTGATCTCCGTTTTGATATAAGCCTCCACAATGCATCAACCCCAGGTCCTCTCTCTTCTTTTAGACACATTTACAGAAGGTCTGGGCCAGCAGTGATAATACTGCACAAATTATGAACCCTTGATGCTGGTGGAGTAGCAAGTTATCTGAAATTTGTATAAGCTGGGTGGTTAGGACTTGAGATAAACCCCCTGTTCTCACAGACCCAGCCGTACATTCCCAGCCTCAGGATTTTCCTGGGTGACAAGAACCTCAGAAGAGGAGGAGTATCTCTTGCTTCTGGTGGAGAGAAAGGAGATCAATGAAAAAAACCTAGGATGTGGTCATTTTGTATGCCCCCTTCACAGAATTAGAAAAACATATTTGTAAAAAGGGAGATGAGACATATATTGTTGCTCTTATCTTGTGGAAAGGTGACTACTACGAAGGAGGAAAATTCGCAATTACCAGCACGTGGTCTTTGTCAGATGGAGGTGAGTGGTCAGCCTACTCTAAGACAGTAGTGTTCAGCACTAGAGTGCAAAGTTCAGAGAGAAATAGGAATGAGACAGAAGTTGCTAAAGATGTTTCTGTAACCTGAGAAACTGACTGATTTTCCACGCTACAAACACTCTTAAAAGAGCTGTCGTAACGCAAAGTGCTAGCCCAGTTGCCAGGGTTTGCTCGTGCAGGTAGAAGAGCAAGAGAAGCAGAGCAAGTCACAGCCAGCACACCACGGAAAGGGGTGCGGGGCAACATGAGGCACCACCATGGACAACTCGTGGAGGGATGAGTAGTGCAAGGCATGGCAAGCGGGGAAGGGCTAACAAAACCAGATCACGCCAAAAAGGTCTATTCACTTTCAACTGTGATCTCCTAATCAGCAAAACCGAAAAATTTTAAACTCTGAGTGAAGGTTGCAACGAGAAAGGGAATGCAACCAGGTAGCTCAGAGGGAAGGACTTAACAACTGTCACAGTTCTGCTTTAGGGGCTAATTCTTGTTACCCTTTCTATTGATCTCATTAGAATTTCCTTCTTTAATGAAAATATTGTCTGTTAAGCCACTTCGTTGATATTTCTGAGTGGGCAAAAGTATTTTATCTGTCACCAAGAAAATTTATGGCTGCAAGCTGATGTTTTAAGGAAATACCTATGTTTCCCTCACCACTGTGAGTCAAGCCTCAGCAGAGAGGGAGTTCATAGATGCAAGATGCTTTGTACAGACAAGAACTGATATAAGCTGCAAGAGCAACATCCATTTCTATTACATTAATATTAATGTTATGTGACATCATGTTGTAAGTATATTAATTTAATGGGTTCAGTCTTGGATGTCATTGTGTTTGTCTGCCCTAGAGTATTCAAATAACTTAAATATTCCTCCTTGATACATGCTTGGCAACATTAGAAAACATTTATAGTGTCAAAAGGTAAAGATACAAAACAATATTTCTTCTTTTCAAGGTTCAAACCAACAGTTCTAAAGAACATGATAACAGAAAGTGCTTGGCAGTGGCCTTTTTCAGTTCGCATCTTCATTTCATATTCATCCCCTTAAAAATACATTGAAGGGAGGGGGAAGCACAGTGAAATGAACTTTGAAGAGGTAACCTACTTAAAAACAAAAGGAAGGTGTTTTATCTGGAAGCATTTCCTTGTACTGTCTTCCCTGTAATTGGTTCTTTATTATCAACATACAAAAAAGTTTTTAGCATCGAAGCTAGTGTGATCTACACCCAAAAGTAACACTGAGTTGCCTCTACCTTGAAAAATCTAAGCAATCAGCAGAATGTCTCCAAGTCAACAGAGTTTTTTGTATGCTGATCAATAAAGTGGACAAGAGAGGAAGAAATTAATTTTAGTAACAAGTTTTCACATCTGAATAAATATATGATGTGAAAACACAACATACTGAAATATTCAGAAATAGTATTCAAATTAAAGAATACTTCTTGTATGTTTATCACAGCAAAGCATTTTTGAAAGATAAGAAAGGGTGCTAAGTACTACTTTTCCTTACAGTGTGGTCAGGTTCCCCTCAGTACAAAGCAGGTTTATTTCTAGTGCTTTATTTGAAAAGGGTGACAGCCATTCAGGTTCAAGTGTAATTAGCTTTAAAACACACTTATCAAGCAGGAGCAACTACCCTTTCTCAAAAAAAAAAGCCTTTAAAAAAATCCTCAATGTAGGCAAATTGATCATAATGGGCACTGCTGTTCTTTAGACCTATGGAATATAGACGGAACCAAATCGAGGGTTTTCAGACCCAAGAGCTGGGTCCTGGAATATTTGTAGAGAGATCCAAAATCCAGCTACCCACAGTGGGAGAAGTCACACCTTTGGAAAATGTTATGCAAAATGCTATATAAGCAAGGGTCCAAGACATCTTACTCATTGTCAGATTAATCAATGGTAAATCCAATGGGCACTATTTATCTGTCGTTTGAGACATCTGAGCCAAGTCCAGCAAATAGAGCACAAGAATTATGGAGACCAAGTGGGGTACGTCACAGCACTAAAAATTACATGAAGAGCCTATAGTTAGGCAAATGTTTCCCACTGTTGAAAATATTGAGGACTGAAGGAAGGCTGAAATTTCAGTTCTTTCTTGGTCTGAGGCTCCCTCTACATAGGTTTCCCCTCTGACTCTTTGTAGCCACGCAGCTTCAAGAGGAGAAGCATCAGTACCCTGGTATTGAAACACCAGTGTCCCCAGGACTAAGTGATCCAGAGCTGCACCCATGCACCCAAAGCAGACACAGAAGCTAGGTCCTTCTGAGAGAGTGCTTCAGCTACAAACATCTACAGCAAGAGCACTGCTATGGCGACTACCACTGCTTCTGCCTTCCATAATGTGAAAGGAAACAGAAATCACCATTGCATTTTGTGGGGAATCCCATCTTACAGGTTGTGTTAGGGATGCTCCACGAATAACCATTAGCTGCAACTTCTGGCGAGTTGGAGGAGTGCCTACGTTCTGTGATTCTGACTTGGTCTGTGCTATTCTGATGGTGCGGAAATGCAAAAGTTTAAGGTCAGAAAGTAAGGTGCACGTGACAGGATCTCCATTTCTGCAAGTACAGGGCATGAAAATCATGCAAAACTTCAGAATTACGATTTTGCATGCACATGCTTAAATACCGTCCAAATCCTACTTGGGTCTTTTATTGGATCTTGCTTTAAAACAGGCAGCTTGAAATAACAACATCAAGACTTTGCATCCAGGGGCTGTGACAATTCATATCTTTTATAAGTAGGCACAGGGTCATGGTTTAATGCACTTTCACCAGTGGGTTGGTGTCCTCAAGAGAAAATCACTTTGTCTTGCTCTCCTTATTTTACACGACACCACCAGTTTAAAAAAAGGACTCGTGCAAAACAGTATTATGAAAGTCTTCAAAAGGCATAGCTGTTATTCATTAATGTAATAGCTTTTAGCAAACTTATGGAGATTCTTATGCCTTTGAGACCCTCTTGACCTGTAGCACAGCCAGTGGAAATTTTAGTACAGGGATTAAATACAGTTTTGTATTTCAGAAGTCTGCTGTCAAACTCCCGAATCTTCTCTTTGTTCTCTTTTGGAATGGCTTTAACAGGCACGGTTTGTCTGCTCATCTGCATTCCTGAAACACCACGTTCAGCACAGGAGATGAGACAATTTTTAATGAAAAATTAAAATCTAGTGACTTTTACGTTTAACAATATAATCTGTAGGATTTCTTTCCTCTATTAACGGGCCTGTCCAGATGCTTGCACCCTATCATACATCATCATACCTATGCAAAGACTGAAATGAATACTTTAGTTTACATAGAGACTTCTATAACAGAAGAATCATTTTTATATGATCTTTTGTTATTTACAAATCTGAAAGCACCTTTCAGTACTTTCTAACAATGTACCACAGCAGGAAGTTGATTTGCTGAATTGAAAATATTTTACCTGGACTTAGTCCAAATGGCTCAGAGGCATATCAGAGCCTGAGAAGATACACATTTCAGAAGCTATCCAGGATGAAAGCAGTACTCTGCTTCTGCACAAAAGGTAGTTTTGAAATGCCACCCGTGAACACCAAGTACGGGTAAGATTCCCTTCTGCATAAGCTGTTTCACCAGCTAACAGTTAATTGCTAGCTGCAGACTAATTCCTAGCTGTGATTCATACCCCAAACTGCACATACTGCAGAGGTTTTCAATGCCTCGTTTCTCAAATGTGAAAACAGTTTGTTACCTTGAAATGTTTTATGCATTTTTGTGCTTTACACTACACAGAAGTGCAATATATATATATGTAGAAAGTAACATATTTACTATTTTATGGCTCTGTAACTTTTGAGAGAGGGATGGAAAAGAACTAGTTAAGCTTACGTTCCATATTGGCACAAAACCAGGTTAGTATCAACTGGATATAAATTGATCTGGAAACAAAACCACAGTTAATAGCAAATTCAACCAAGGAATGAGGTTCTGTAAGAGTCTTCCATCATTACTAGGAGTGGTGAAGGGAAGGGGACATCCTGCCAGCAGCTGCTGAAATTGCTGTTTGCTGGAGACTGTGTTTCAGGCCCCGGGCCTCAAGCTTTTGCCTGTCTTAGGATGTGGCCATGAGAAGACAAGATGAATTCTTTTAGCAAATATTTGTGTAGCTGCAAGATGTATTTTTCATTTTAATTCAGTGGAAAATTTTCCTCACACAGTAGAAAATATTATGAAGCATTAACCAAAACTTGCAGTTCTTTGCTATCAGCATCAGTGGAGGAAAAAAACCCAACACTTAAATAATTTCCATGGTGGTCTAGTCCTGTCTTCTAGAGAAAAGAAGGGTCTTTTTTTTTTTTTTTCCTTATCATGGGAATACTCCTACCATTCCTCACTAACTGATTTTGAATTCCTAATAGAGCTACTGTTCTTTTTAATTATTTGGCACTTAGAGCTCTCACTTAATTTAGTTCCAAATAAAATAACACTGGCTTGTCTTTACCTCAATATTATACTTTGCATCTGATATGTGATAGTTACTGCACGGCAGTGAAGCCCTAAATTATGTTTACAACCTCTGCTAGAAAGAATCTGATTACCAGATTAGCCCTAAATGGCCTTTCCCACGAAATCAGATTGTAAATGCACGGAAAATGTGCTGTATGTCTCAAGAATCACTACTGTTTTCTGCACAGGAAAAAGTTCTCTCATGGAGATATGGCATTCAGTGCTCAGTTTTAGTTTTATTTTTTCCTTTCCTTCTCTCACGTTCCTCAGAAATTCCTGAAGTCTAATTTCCTACAATTAAAAGTGAAGACTGAAAAATACTGAAAGCATGTAATTTTGTCAAAGCTCGCAGCTTAAGTCATTGATGCAAATGGCAGGCTATTTTCCCCGAAGTTAAACAGACATAGGAAAAGAGATGGCTCTGAGAAGCCAGATCCAAATTGGTTATTTGTAGTATGAAGATCAAACACAGAGCTTCATATCTTCCTATCAGTTTGAGTGGTATCTTTAAAATCACACTGTTCTAATTATTCCCTCCATTCCCTAAGAAAAAAACCAAAACCGCAAAGGACTACTGCTGTCTTGGAAGGAATGCAACTGCTTTTCCTGAAAAATTAAGCATTCATATAAAATATTGCTTTCTGCCTTGCTATCAGTTTTTTTTTTTTCCCCTTTGTTTCAATCTTCTCTACGTCCTGACCTACATCCTTTATGTACAGAACTCTTGTGTCAATGACAAACAGACTATGCAAGCATATTAACCGGAGGGATCCTGACTTTTCAGTAAGAAGGTTGAATTTTAATTCCTTCCTCAATTGTCATCCAAAGAATTTAAAAAACAAGTAATTACTGATTTTCTGGACAATTTTGATTTTAATACTATGTTTTCACCATCTTAGCTACTACGCCAAACAGTGAAAGTTCCGTGAAAATAATGTAATTTTGCAATATTTGAAGAGCTGCCTTAACTGCCCCTTCCAAGTCAAAGGTCACCTCCAAAAGATGTCTCTGAAAGGAGATTCTGAAAGCTTCCTCTCAATTATTTCAAACTGAAATCGGAGCACTGGAAAACAAAAGACTCTGTGGGTAGACTCACACTCCATGTGAAAAAGTTACTGTCTATGCAGGTCAGAAAATCAATGTAGCCCACAATTTACTGCTCAGAGCTTTTACTCATTTAACTGTTTTGTGTTGAGTTTGGACATTCATTAGCAATGTTTCGCTGCATATAAATATTCCTGAAAACCAATGGAAAACAAATCTGTTCTTTCAGCAACTCCTGTTTTTACCAGTTGTTTATGCAGAAACATATTCATTTACAGGTGAAATATAGTCAGATATTATCAGTGTTCTGACGACACATTTAATTGCTCAAAGTTTCATCTTAGTGTCACCCTGAAGGGCAGGGAACATTTATTGCTTACAGTGTCAGGACCAGACTTTAAATTTACTCCTTATCCTGTAAACCATAACGATGCCATAACCAAAACTACGCAAAAACTTACTTCTCATTTGAATCCTACAAAGCCTCCTACCATTCCACCAGCATATACAGTCTTAAAATAAAGGAATAATTCAGATACTAACATCATCAGATTTTCTGTGCAAGTGTCTGCTGGCCTCCGCCATGCTGGACTCCTAAGCAGGGTGAAAGCAACCAAAAGGCTTCCACTGACGTACCACACGAAGCCATGTGCTTTTGTGAATGTATGCAGTTGCTCTCCTTTCACTCCTTTCTCTCACCTGGCTCTACGGATTACCCAAGAAGCTTTTAACACTATGTATTGCCCATGGGAAAAACACTGTGGTTTTGACTCATTCAGCGTCAGCGTTCTTACACGACGCTCTGCTGATACCCGCTGCTATCTCCTCTGTTAGAAGTCTCTTTGCTAGCACTACTCTTACACATATCCTTATGTCAACCAGTGTGCCATACTGGTTCTCTCACCAAGCCCAGTGCAGTGCTATTATAAATTTTCTCTATTAAGTCAGGAACAAAACATAGACCCATGACTTTCTTGTATAGACTGATAATATACTGTGTTGGGGGATATTCAGTCACAGACATACAAACCCCAAGGATTTAAGTTCTTTCTGTTAATCTTTTTATTTTTCTTGGCCTGTGCTTCAATAAAAATGCTGCAGATCAGCAAAGCTTCTAGTGCGTCTAACTGTGAAGGTGGTCAGTGCAGTTACTGCAGAGATTGCAGCTCAATAAAAACACTAACACAGTCTCAGGTGTTTATTTCTCCATTTAGCTTCATAATAATATAGGTAGAAAACAAGGGGAGACAACAACAACAGAAAAAATACATGCATGACTTCTGAGATTGTCTTTTTCTTCAGCTCTATCATGTTTCTGCGAAGGCTGCAGTTTAGGTTAAAAACTTACTTCAATTTGTAATGTGTGAAAGAGAAGGATTTTAATCCTCCTTTCTGTGAAAATGCAACCTCAACTCCAGAGCCGTGGCCTAACTTCTGTAATCCTTTGGTTCTATATACTTCAACTTTTCTAATAAATAAATAAATAAATAAATAGCGTTCTTCGGCAAAAGAAAAACCACAAACCTGTAAAAAATTCCTTAAGCTGGAACATAAGAAGGTGGGAAGAAGATAAAGTTTGAAGAAAATATTGAGTTATTGGGAAAAGAAAACCCTCAAACTTCTATGTTATTTTTTGCTAACAACAAACTAAAAATTGCTAAAGAAGAGATAAAATGCAGTATATATATAAAATGAAGCCAATCTTCAGTGAGTGAGCTTTTATTGTGACTAGTGTCTGATCATGTTTCTGTGTTGCCTGAGCACCTCTGTTGCTACCGTTTATTTAGAAAGCAATTAAGAATACATTTATATGATTAGGTGACTTGGCTGTCTATCCCAAACTCCTTCACAATATGCTGGTTAATATACCAAACTGACATGGATGCACACCCACTCCGTTACAGTCAAATACCGCTTTCTTGATGGGAGATGCTTAATGAAATATTTCTTGATTATAGCTGGTGCGTAATATATTCCAGTCCCCTTCTGTGGAAAGGCGAACAGCTTATTTTAAATGGTTTTCAGTTGAAATCTTCAAACTATTGGAAATGGCTAGGATCAGCTTCCTAAATCTTCAGTTATCACACAAAATAACCAGTTTGACTTAGCACCGAATGAGATTGAAGCACCCATAAGTCACTTACTGGAGATGGGATTTATCTAATCCAGCTGTAGATCTCTGTAGACACCTACAACAGATTTAGTTTTCTAGAGCTCCTTTTTTAGAGGCAATGAGAAGTAGGAACTTTTACACAGCGATTCAAGTGGTCTGTATCAGATCTCTACCTAGGAAATGAGGGAAACGGCAGTCTAGAAATGCCTATTATTTTCCTATAAAGGAAGCTTGAATGACCACTTCAGATACTGCCAACACTCTATAGATGTCTACATCGATGAGAGGCCTCCTTCCATGGATTTTTGCTGAAAGAAGAGAGAGGGCTTTTGAAACTTCCTCCCACTCGTTCCTGAGTGAGTGAGTATTTACAGTACCTTTCACAGCAGAGTCAAGCAGGTTAATTTGAACAACTGATTTCGGAAGCTGCTCTCACTTCACTAGCAGTTCGCTTCCAGCTCTCCCCAGATGACACAGAGGAGTGCAGATTTTCAAAGTTACTGCGTCTCTGAAATTGATTTCTCATCCGCTACACCTTTACCCTTCAAGGACTTGCCTTCAGCCTTAGCACGCACCTGAATTTTATACCAGTGTATGCAAAAAAAATCTTAGTGCACCTCAGTATCATCCATAACTGTCTGGATACACACCTCCTAAGCCTTTATTATTTGCAAGAAAATGTCTAGAAACAAATAAAGATGCTATTGTCTATGCTCCTATATCACTACACTCTCTTTTATTACCACAGCATCACTTCTACCTGTTAAATTAGACCTGAATAAAGGGTTAACCTCACTATAAAATAAACATGACATGGGGGAATATGATTATTCTCATAACTTAAATATTTTTTGAATCATTTCTGCTTAAATTTCTGGTTCTGGCTCTGCATTTATGTCTAGACTTGTACTAAATTCGCACAAACAGAATGTATTCTAAAATCCCATGCAAGTAGCCGGTTCATTCCACCAATCTAATACTGTATTGGCAACTTGGGAATTGAAGGGAGCCTAAGGTAATGGTCATTTAGCATTGTTTTTCTTTTGGAAATGCATCTCTTGATTCAACAAGGAAAAACAGACAAAATGTGACGAATCTCTAGGTGTTTTTATTTGGCTTATTTATTTTTTTATGCAGCCTTCAAGTTGATTTATAGCATTGCCTTAAAATAACTTGGTGGTGGCAGTCTTTGTTGCAAAACAAATGGATCAAATTAACCATCCCGTGTACTACAATTCTGGACAACAAAGTGCCAAACAGTACATGGGTGGGTTCAGCACTTTCAAAATGCTCTGTATATACTTTAATGCTTACTCCAGCCATTGATTGATTAGACTACAGTTATCATGTAAAAGGATCAGCCCCATTACAAGGAAAAAGAAGAGAAAAAACAGCTATCAAGTACTTGGACCTCTATTAATATCGCCTAAGAAACACTCAGTATAAATGAGAGCCTGAAATGAGGGACAAAGGTGAACTTTTTCAATGCTAGTAATTAATTCTTGCTTTGCATAGGGTAATTGAGGGCAATCATAGAATATTGCATGTCATTTCATTACTGAGCCATCAGATGGACTTCCACTTGCATAATCTGGTAAATGTGTTAACCCATGAGTACCTTGTCTGCTGGACCCACGTTGAAGATAAAAGCCTCCTTAACATTCCCATCATTCCCATCTTCCTTTTAAATGTTGTCATTTCCCTTTCGCTAACTGTATTTTCTGCAGACTAAACAAACCAACAAATAAAAAACCAAATCCCATGCTTTCCTCTGCTTTAGGATGAAAAAGAGCAGGAATAACTAAAATAAAAAACATTCTGGAATGGCACTAAATATGATCTAACATTATAATGAAATTCCCTGGCTGGGATGTTCACGCTGTTATGATCACAGAATCAATCACAGAATGGTCAGGGTTGGAAGGGACCTCTGGAGATCATCCAGTCCAACCCCCCTGCCAGAGCAGGGTCACCTACAGCAGGTTGCACAGGAATGTGTCCAGGTGGGTTCTGAGTGTTGCTGTCATAACCCTTAGCTTCCTTTCCTTTGCCTGTGCAAATCCCTCACCCAGCTGCCCAACCCTCAGAAGCAGGCTGTGAAGAAAGCCAAAGGCAGCTGCCAGCGTTAACAGATAATAACTAGAAAAATATCAGGTGTGTGATGTAAATCAACAATCGGGTCCCTCATTTCTTCATGAATTCCATGAACGGCCCTACAACATAAAGTACAACTTCACTGACAATTTAATCCACTTGTTCTGCAAAATTTGACATACACCTGTTTCGCAGACCAAGGCCGCCATACATTGCTTGGCTGAGCACACATGTAAATTAGTAAGAGAGTTTAATCTTCTTTCTGCAGGATAATTTGTGGGGCATAGAAATATGCCTGCTTCTTCAGAATTTTGACACAAATCTTATATTTAATGTGTTTCGAGATAATAATTCCTGTGGTTAATTCCTACAAATTATTTCAGTTATTGCAAGTGATACAAGTACAGGTCTTCAAAATAGATCAATGTACACTGGTACTAGATTCACATATCTTCCTTCTAGGAGTTTAAATTAAGAGTGTATCTTCTGTAGACTTATTGTACAATATGGAGTTTTCTGCAATCTGTTGAAGTTTAAGATCCGAATCTCTGCAAGTGCATCTCTCTTTCTTCATTGACTTTGTGGGATTCTAGGGAGAATGTTTTCTGACTTAGATATTTTGGTCATATGCCTAAATTACATGGAATAATCCTAGGCTTCAGTGCAACAATGGAGAGGATAAGGATTCCTATTAGTAAAGTCCTAAAGTAAATATGGCCCAAGACAAGCACTTTGAAAAGCTTACATACTGTTTGTAGTATCTTGCAGCGCTGCTTTACATTATTGCTATGTTAGGCAGCAAATGGTGGTGGGATCAGGGTTGATATCATACATATTGAACAGCAAAATGTGTATGAAGTATGGCCTGACTTACCATTATAACACAGGAATTTGTGTCACACATTTTAAATAAAGTGAGTAATATTCCAGCGCATGCTTGCTTTGTACAACACAGACACAAGGCACAGCCTTGATAGCCCAGGATGTTCACGTTTGTCAGAGCAGAGGGTAATTTTATAGGTAATTCCTAAAAACCTAGGAAAGAATTAAACCTGCTGTACGCGTGAGAGCGCCATAATCACAAAACTATATTGTAAACTCTTTTACCACCCTCCTGCCACCAGCTGCTGACGGAGGGACCTTTCTGGTTCTGCAGCAACATACAGCAGCCTCTGTACCAGGCAGCAGTCCTTCTCAGCGAGGCTGAGTCGGTGATGCCTTCAGTTTGGTCAGGAGTGGGCAAAAGAAAATTTAATCAAAACCAGTCACAAGGTATAGCCAACGTGAGATGGGTATTTTTGCTTATACTGCACCTTTGCTGAAAATGTATCACTTTTCCTGCTGAAAATATCAGCTCTACAGATCACATTAAATGCGTCTCTGTTCTCGATGGGTTTGGATGGCTGCTTTGCATTCTGCATTCTGATTTCATCTTGTATATACAGCTGCATATTTACCTGCTGTTTGTGTGATATTGTGTATTGTGCTATATGGAATATAACTAGTTTGACACGTATTACCAAAACAGCAGGATACAGGTACTAATGCATTCAGCTTGATAAAAAACCCGAACAAACAAACAACAATCAAACCAACCCAAACTAGTTTATTCCTGTATTCTTTTCACGTCCCACAGGGCAGTTTGCTGATCAAAAAACCCCAGAAAATGAACTCATTGTTTTTAATATTATCAGCAGCACATTTGTTTGATCTTCAGTTAAACTCATGTCCATTTTTTCCATATAATGTTACAGGGGTCTTTGTTTTGTTATGATTTGTCTTCACATAAATAATTTCATTATTTAGATGAAACTGAATAATTAAATAACTATATTTCAGCAAATTTCCCAGGGGAAATTCTTTTTGCAAAATGATTAACATATCTTACAGTTTGATGATTTCAGTAGTAAGAAAAGGAAGTGAATTAGTTTCATTTTCACCACAAATCTATTCTGTTTGCTTAAAAAAATCTTCACAGTTTTGAAAATGTCAGGGAAGATTAACTCACTATTAAAACAGCCATTTATCACAATTAACAGAGAAGAACATTTTTTTGCTATAACTGACTCACTATTTTTCCCATGTACTAAAGGCCTTAGGCCTCATTAAACCTTCCAAACTGTTTGTCTGATGTTTCCCAATATAAGGTATTATCCAAAATGGTGTTTTACTGGGTAAAATCCTGGATTTTCCACTACAATTTTTATTATCCTTCATTCTCATCAGATGAACTTCCATGTCTTCCAACCGCACACCATGATATACTACCAATACACCTTTTTTCAGCCATAATAATGCTATTGAATTAAATGAAAATTGCACTTTTTTAAAAAAGAAAACTGAATTGAAAACTCTGACTTTTCCCAGGGAAAGAAAACACTACTATTTCTAAAATACGACCACGATGTGCATTTGTTTTGTCAAATGGCATTATGTACCTCCTTAGTTATGCTGACCAAAAAGGGCTTTTGTTTGAACACATAACAACGCAAAACATGCTTTGATCTCTCAGCCCTTGAGACGGCGAGGCCTTGTAAAACCAGAAAACATGCAGTAACAAGGGACTAGTACATTACATTGCTGGGACAGGCTCTTGTTAATACACTGCTGAAAGATTTATTTATTTATTTATTTATTTATAAATGCAATTAAAATCCATCATCAATGAAAGACAGAGGAAACAAAATAAGTTTGTTCCCGAGCAGGCTTGAGATTATTTGACTGAAATGAACTTTATACTTTGGGTTTCTGACGAGGTGTATGTGTGTGTGTCTATGAGAAGGATGCAAACAATTTCCAAAGCATCATCATATCTGGTATGCCTCTCTTTTGTAAATTACACAAGAAATCGATACTTCAAGTAAGGCTGTCGAAACTGCCTAGTACTAACATATGAGTGACTCTAAATTAATCACAGATTATCGATCATCCTATCACTAGAACAGCATCGGTGGGGAACAACCAACTACTTCAGCTCATTGTCAGGTCTGAGAAATGAAAAACTGGGAAACACACCCACCAAATGGACCTTGAACATAAATCCTTTCTGAGGACCTGCACATTATTCTCAGCCTGACAAGCCCACCTTGGCTGAAGGATTTATATAGTGCCTGCTTGCAACGGAGGCAACGGACCATAATTACCTGGATTGAGTGTTGCCCTAAAATAGCAAAACAGGGGGGATGATATTTATGAATCACAATTAGTATGGTCCTTTCTACACAGGTGGATCATGGAGCTGCTGTTCATCAGTGCCCCAAACTGAAGTAACAAAATGATCCACAGAGCATTGCAGGCCCTCTCCCTAGTCTGAGAGAAATAAGAATAAATTAACACAATTTTAGTTGAAACCCATCTCTAAACTGCAGCATTAATCAAATGGCAGCGTTAATCATACGCTACTGTTGATAGTTATTTTAAAACTTGTTTAGGAGAAAAGGGACAGTCTCTATTACAAAATTTATTTCCCTGACATCAACCTGTCTGATATATGCATGGATATGTATATGTGTGTGTGTGTATATATATATATATATATACACACACACAGTTATGTATGTATATATTTAGTGATTCAGAAATTGCAAACCAGTCATCATAAACAGAATTAAGAATCTCTCCAAGGGTCTCATTGTAGAGCTCTTTGAGATCATATGGGAGAAACATACCTGATATCTGGTTTCGTTGCACAGGAAGCAGCGACAAAAATAGCCCGGGGGGAAGTATTTTGTGTCCCTCAGTAATGGCCAGCAGAAAGATGGTACTGGCAGCAACTCAATCTCTCACTTCCCAGAGGCTTGGTGTCTCTCTCAGATAATAAATAATAAGTCATGATATTACTGCAAAGACTGCATATACTTAGTCATCTACAAGAGTCAAAAGAGCTATCACCTGTTCCTGATTCACACAAATGAAGCTTTACCTCCTCGTTTCTGTTCTCCATAAGTAATTTCATATGTAGACGCAAGGGATGTCACAGGAAAGATATTATTTTCAGGAAACTTCAGGAAAAAAGATGATTAGAAATCATAGGACAGGGCACAGCAGAAATTTAGTAAACAGATGCACAAATAGTCTAATAAGCTTCCATCAGTTAACATCCTAAAATCAGTGTTCAAAAAGAAAAGAAAAAGAAACCAGTTCTTGCCCATGAGGCTTGTGTTCACAATGCTTAGGGTTATTAGAGAGAGCTAGTTCCAAAACAGATCAAATGACTGACCTAAAGAATGGTGTGGATGAACAGGGGTTGAAAACTCAAGCTGATTTCCTGGGTCTCTTTTATTTAACAACATTGTTATCTTTGATCAGGAGGGCTATGGAACGGAAATATGAAATAATAATTCCTATTTATAGAAAGTTTATATTTCTCCCCTTCAAAAAACCCACCAAACTGTATTTTAGTCCAAATCTGATAGTAAAATTAGCATTAGTCATAGATAAAAAAAAAGTAAGAGAAACTTAAATTATTTTTAAAGAAGTGAGCTCTGTTCCTTATTTTTATTAAACAGCATTGCTTTGCACTTGTGTAGAGAAAAAAATAATCAATCCCATGTAATATGAATTAAGAAATTTTAATTTAACTTGAAAAACGTTTTCAAGTCAAGAGAAAGAGAGGATCCATTTTTATAACACAAAGAAGAATATGAAACTATTTGAACTTTTTTAGGACTAACATTGTCAACTACACAGAAAGTCTCCAGTGTGGTGTTTTAAAGATCCAAAGCTCTGAAAAATAAGAATCATATCTCCCAAAACAATCTGCAACGGTCTAGGACTTCCTCCTTCCATCACCTTTCCATAGCAGTGTGACTTAGAGAACCATGAAGTACTCACTTTGAAGGTAGCAATAGTAGCTTTAGGTCTTAGTATTAACAGTTGTTCCTCCTCATCCCCAGATTGAGCTGCACTAATAAGTCAGCATTTGGGTTAGCCTGAGCCATCTTCCACAGTGACTTAAATTAATACAGCTGGTTTGCACTGAAACAGAGTGGGAGGACTCCCACAAGCTGTTACTGGGCCTCAGCTGCGGGGGCTGTAATGATTACCTAGAGAAGCAGCAATAAACAGCTGTGAAAAGTAAATTCAAACTGTTCTAGCCAGATCTTGTTTGTCTCTGCACTAACTTAATCAGCATCATCCTAAGCACAGACGAGTTTTTAAGATTTCATTCACCCAAAGACTGAGGAGGCTGGCCTGACCTTTCCTGGCTTATGAAGCGCAATGAGATCACAGCCTATTGCTGCAGGGGAAAAATAGCAAAAGATCAATTTTATGATGGAGATTTAATAGTTTTGACATGGCCATAAGGCATCTCTCTTTTCTAACTTTTATCTTCCAGCACGTTCTTTTCTTTACCTGAATAGTGTGCAGCTATAAAACTCAAATTTTTGCTTTTTAAAGTAAAGGAAGATGTGAAGCTGCAATAGCAACAAGTTGCCAGAAGTCCATGAAGCAGATTTTGGAGAAAAATGCAACTTTTTTAATTCATACCCTAGAGAAATCCCAAACCCCGAAGTTTCAAAACCTTATTTGTTAAATGCACAGAGAAACAATAAACCTCAGCAGGGACGAAGGAGCAAGTTGTGAAACTTTAACAAGATCTCCAAGGAAGCTTAGACAAGAAGGCAAAGAAATTACGTTGCTAAAACTTAAAAAAAATAGCTGAGGTCAAGTTTCACTTTCATGAACTTCATCTGAACCCTGGATAACCTGGCCAAACTCTTTGAGTTCCAACAAAATGTCTTTTCTTAGTGGAAGGACAGTCTTAAAATGTCCAACATTTTTTAGAAGCTCTATTAATCAGAACTTAGAAAACTAGAACAGAAGATGCTATAAATTGAAATAACTGAATTCTGGATACCACTGTATTTTCTTTTATCATTATGACTTCAGTTGATTTTTTTTACAGTTATCTATTGTTATCCGCTACCTTACGATTATCTATTACTTTATGAGACTGTTAGGCTTTCACATAGAAAATACATGAATCCACTATGCAACTAACCCCATACATGATCCATACCTGCCTAGTTGAAAGAGTTAATCCAGAA
Source organism: Dromas ardeola (assembly GCA_013398915.1). NCBI lineage: Eukaryota > Metazoa > Chordata > Aves > Charadriiformes > Dromadidae > Dromas > Dromas ardeola. Next base: position 38,758 of record VYZM01001907.1, read on the forward strand.
GGTTTAACCATTTGATCATTCCACCAACAATAATTTTTAATTGTTTAAAATAAAATAAAAAAAATGTTAAATGTGTAAGTGTCTGAGAATCAAAACTTTCCTCCTTCCCCCCGGCCTGCCCAACTCAACTCTCTCTCAAACCTATCAGTGCCTGCTAATTTGTTAGCATTAGTACAGCTAGCAAGATCATGAAATTTGAATGAGGGAAACAAAAGACAAAAATATCTATTCCTTGTAACAGTATTTTACTTGCACTTAAGCTGCTGGAGCTACTTGCCTGGAAATATAAAGATGAATGCATTCAGAACAAAATTTATGAAAAAGTAAAAATCACATTGTACTATTTCTGCATGACGCACTAAATATTTTGTGACTGACGCCTGGCAAACAGTATTTTTGTGCTTTGCTGGCAAATCATGGGAAAAAATGAAAAATCAATTTAGACCAAATATTTTATGACTTTTTAATCAAGTAAAAAAAAAAATCATGTTGAGAGCAATATCTTATTTGGAAAAAAAATCCCCAAATTTTCAGTTAATAAAAATAAAAGAAATTTAAAACAAAAAATAATCTGGAAAAGAGAACTGAAACCTATTAAAATGAAAATTCACAATTTAGGACCAGCCTCAGCTTCTAAGTCAACTTAATGGTGTATTATCTACAAAAAAGAGAAATAAATCAATTCATTTTCTGCCATGTATGATAAGCTGAATATTATTTACTTTTATTTTATTATTTATTTTATTTTATTTTATTGGTTGTAGCGTTTTTCCTGAGACTCTATGTATGGAAAATCCTATTTACTCAGACAGGATGGTTGGTTTAGAAAACATTTGACTAAATTTCTGTCCAAATTCCTGTTGGCACAAGCAGAACTGCCGCATGCATTCAAATTCTAGAAAAGAAGATGGTAGTTACCTCTCGAATTTAAATCCGTATGGGAGTCCCACTGGCTTATGAAGAGCTAAAGAGAATTTTAACGTAAGATGGACAGGACAGTGTGTCCTGATCCACTCAGGATAGAGGAACAGGGCTCTGATATCCAAAATCCTCCTAAAACTTTCAGAGAGTGCAAAAGGTCTGCCACTCACTGTGAGCACACTTGAAGGGGTAGTTATCCTCATCCTTGGGATACAACAGTAGCTAAAGGTTAAAAAAAGACCCACCTTTTCTCTTTTTAGTCACCTCTGGCTGCTTACAGCATGTGAGGAATTGTAACAGGGGCAAAACAGTAATTCCCACACCCACAAATGGCTTTCCTTACGTAAGACTGAAACATGGGCAGCACAACAAACAACACTTGAGAAACTTTTCCTCCTGCACTTGCTTTTTGTGAAGAACTGGCTGAATCAATATTGCTTACTGCACTGTCAAAATGTGTATCCTCATGCACACTAGGCATTCTCAGAATACTGGATTTCTTGATTTATATACCATTTAGGATACTTGAAATGATGGAATTTAAATGCAGAGAGAAGCAACAGCAAGAAAATACATTACTGGAGCTGTAACAGGTTCTGTATATTTTTCTTTAAAAATCGCCTTACAGGGAACCTATTTTTAGGTAACCATCTTATCAATTTTAAGGCAGGAAAATTATGTTTCTCCCTTCAGTATTAGATATCTGCCTTCTAAACACAGCAAATAGTATTTTTCTCCATAGAGTAGATCTTAATCAATCCAACATTTTAGATTGTTATTTAGAAAACACTTTGATCGGCTACTTTGCTGTAAGGAAAGCAAAGAAATGCACTATTTTCTTTCCCTGCATGGTCTTACATTCATGACTGTAGAAGACCTCTATCCTTCCTCAACCCGCCTCTCCCTGTGCCAGTTTTTTGGTGACTCAGAACAATTCTAGCTGATCTCTCCAAGCTCCAACTACCCAGTCAATATCCTGAGTGGGTGAAAGATTAATTATTCCCACCGAGATCAACTCTGTCAGGATACCAAAGGCCAATTACAGACAAAAGCTATCGTGGAGGGGTCACTTCTAACCTCCTGCCAACACCAGTCCCAAATGCAAAGGAAAATAGTTTCCCACTGAACTGAAAAGGCACTGGTTTAAGTACATCTTATGTAGCCAGCACGCTGGTGTCACTTTTATTCATTTTCCACAGCTGAACTACACGCTCTGCTGAGCTGCGTGACTCATCTTGCAGGCAGCGGCAGGCGTGTACGGTGCCCAAAGCAGTGGTAATGCTGGGTGGGGGGACAACAGACGGCACATCAGACACGCTCCTGGTATGTGAGGAGAACAGAGGTTGTCGAGTAATTGTGACTTCAAAAAAACTCTTTTGCACGCTCCTTGTTGACAGCTGTTATTATGACATCTAATCTATAGTCATTATTCGGGGAAGCAGCTCAGCCAGGATCCTGCAGTCATTCTGCTAAACCCACTTAGCGGATTACCTCGAGCTGTAGTTCCCAGAAACTCAAATTCTCTTGCATTTGGTTGCATGAGAGCAGAGTAAAAATCTTGATCAGTGAGTGGCAGCAAAAATTCCCCAAAATCTTGAGAAAGGAAGGAAGAGAAATAAAGTTGGGGGCATAATACGCGCCAGCAATCCAGCAACCCTCAGCTGAGGAGCGATCGTTGCAGGCCAGCAGGGTGGTGCCTAGGGATCCTTACTAAATGGACTAATTTTGAATAGTGTCAAATCGAGTTGAGTTTAATTCTTTGCTGTCTCAGGTGTCATACAGTATTATCTCCACTGAGTTAACTTTTCTGCTTCAGTCCTACTGCCATCACTGCTTTGANTTAAAATGAAAATTCACAATTTAGGACCAGCCTCAGCTTCTAAGTCAACTTAATGGTGTATTATCTACAAAAAAGAGAAATAAATCAATTCATTTTCTGCCATGTATGATAAGCTGAATATTATTTACTTTTATTTTATTATTTATTTTATTTTATTTTATTGGTTGTAGCGTTTTTCCTGAGACTCTATGTATGGAAAATCCTATTTACTCAGACAGGATGGTTGGTTTAGAAAACATTTGACTAAATTTCTGTCCAAATTCCTGTTGGCACAAGCAGAACTGCCGCATGCATTCAAATTCTAGAAAAGAAGATGGTAGTTACCTCTCGAATTTAAATCCGTATGGGAGTCCCACTGGCTTATGAAGAGCTAAAGAGAATTTTAACGTAAGATGGACAGGACAGTGTGTCCTGATCCACTCAGGATAGAGGAACAGGGCTCTGATATCCAAAATCCTCCTAAAACTTTCAGAGAGTGCAAAAGGTCTGCCACTCACTGTGAGCACACTTGAAGGGGTAGTTATCCTCATCCTTGGGATACAACAGTAGCTAAAGGTTAAAAAAAGACCCACCTTTTCTCTTTTTAGTCACCTCTGGCTGCTTACAGCATGTGAGGAATTGTAACAGGGGCAAAACAGTAATTCCCACACCCACAAATGGCTTTCCTTACGTAAGACTGAAACATGGGCAGCACAACAAACAACACTTGAGAAACTTTTCCTCCTGCACTTGCTTTTTGTGAAGAACTGGCTGAATCAATATTGCTTACTGCACTGTCAAAATGTGTATCCTCATGCACACTAGGCATTCTCAGAATACTGGATTTCTTGATTTATATACCATTTAGGATACTTGAAATGATGGAATTTAAATGCAGAGAGAAGCAACAGCAAGAAAATACATTACTGGAGCTGTAACAGGTTCTGTATATTTTTCTTTAAAAATCGCCTTACAGGGAACCTATTTTTAGGTAACCATCTTATCAATTTTAAGGCAGGAAAATTATGTTTCTCCCTTCAGTATTAGATATCTGCCTTCTAAACACAGCAAATAGTATTTTTCTCCATAGAGTAGATCTTAATCAATCCAACATTTTAGATTGTTATTTAGAAAACACTTTGATCGGCTACTTTGCTGTAAGGAAAGCAAAGAAATGCACTATTTTCTTTCCCTGCATGGTCTTACATTCATGACTGTAGAAGACCTCTATCCTTCCTCAACCCGCCTCTCCCTGTGCCAGTTTTTTGGTGACTCAGAACAATTCTAGCTGATCTCTCCAAGCTCCAACTACCCAGTCAATATCCTGAGTGGGTGAAAGATTAATTATTCCCACCGAGATCAACTCTGTCAGGATACCAAAGGCCAATTACAGACAAAAGCTATCGTGGAGGGGTCACTTCTAACCTCCTGCCAACACCAGTCCCAAATGCAAAGGAAAATAGTTTCCCACTGAACTGAAAAGGCACTGGTTTAAGTACATCTTATGTAGCCAGCACGCTGGTGTCACTTTTATTCATTTTCCACAGCTGAACTACACGCTCTGCTGAGCTGCGTGACTCATCTTGCAGGCAGCGGCAGGCGTGTACGGTGCCCAAAGCAGTGGTAATGCTGGGTGGGGGGACAACAGACGGCACATCAGACACGCTCCTGGTATGTGAGGAGAACAGAGGTTGTCGAGTAATTGTGACTTCAAAAAAATTCTTTTGCACGCTCCTTGTTGACAGCTGTTATTATGACATCTAATCTATAGTCATTATTCGGGGAAGCAGCTCAGCCAGGATCCTGCAGTCATTCTGCTAAACCCACTTAGCGGATTACCTCGAGCTGTAGTTCCCAGAAACTCAAATTCTCTTGCATTTGGTTGCATGAGAGCAGAGTAAAAATCTTGATCAGTGAGTGGCAGCAAAAATTCCCCAAAATCTTGAGAAAGGAAGGAAGAGAAATAAAGTGGGGGGCATAATACGCGCCAGCAATCCAGCAACCCTCAGCTGAGGAGTGATCGTTGCAGGCCAGCAGGGTGGTGCCTAGGGATCCTTACTAAATGGACTAATTTTGAATAGTGTCAAATCGAGTTGAGTTTAATTCTTTGCTGTCTCAGGTGTCATACAGTATTATCTCCACTGAGTTAACTTTTCTGCTTCAGTCCTACTGCCATCACTGCTTTGATGACTGGAGGATGTGTCCGTCCTACTGCCATCACTGCTTTGATGACTGGAGGACATGTGATGTCCGGCCTTCAACATGCTCAACCAGCGTTTCCTGTTGGCTCTGGCTGGCTCATGTCCATTTTTGTTTCCCCATTCACAGATGCTCCGTTTGATGAAGTTACTGGATTTGCATCTTATTTATTATGCCTGTCCCTTTTTGAAGAACTGCTACCTTGGATAAAGTTATCTAGGGTAAATTCAGTAGGCAGGGGAGTTACTTGGGGCATTCCTGACACTGATTCAACAATTAACACATAATTAGTCACATGAAGTGGAACAGTTCCAGCAGGAAAACCTGAAAAAAGCCAATCTAGAATAATGAATATCCTGTTCATCATGGCACTCTCCTCTCATGCTGGATACCACAACCCTTCACACTAAATCCAGTTTCTCTCTCACTACTGGTTTTGGCCAGGAACTCCATTAGGGAGCTGAGAAGGCTTTGCCAGCAAAAGCCATCTTATACTGGACAAACGAATAATGAGCTTCTGTTTCAATTAATTGGATTTTCCAACTAAAATAAAACAAACAAAACATTGTCAGGAAGTTCTTCGCCACTTCTAATATGCACAAAACAGCTCCTGGACCAATTCCATCTCTAACATTAAGACCAGTTACAAGTTAATATATTACAGTTTGCTGAATTGATTTGAGCATTAATTCACAACTTTCAGAAGCAGGTTTGACAGATACATTGCTCAGTCATGCTGTAACATTACCCCAATAACTGTGTCACTGCAAGTATGTATCTAGCCAGTAATTGTCGCGGTCCTTGATGGGATTGGGAACGACCTGCCTTTCTATTATGGGTCCTGAGAACAGAGAGAAAATGATTTAAAATTCCTTTTCAAAACTGATGGGTTCTTTTTCACAACATCAAGACTTGGAATGAAAAAAACCTACTCGATTAAGAATTCTTCAGCAGTGCAAGTCAGGCCATTCACTGAATATCAATTAGCTGAAGAAAACTCAGTTTCAGTACAGATTAACCTTAAGATACAATTGCTAGAATGAAGTTTCAAGATGCAAATACTGTATGTTAGTGGTTGGTCTCCTCAAAAAAAAAAACCCTCACAAGGTCTTGCACACCTACAGGCTGTCTCTTTTGTGACTAACGTGGGGTTTGTTCAACATGAAATCTGTGACCTTACAGCCTTGACGTTCTCAAAGAGCGCCCAAGTGAGATTTTTAATATATGTCTAATAGAATGTAAGATGACTGCAGTGTAAATGAACATCAGTCAATTCTTTATGCTTATCATAATGTGTGATAATTTACAGAAGATCTGAATCACATAAGAAGATTTACACTCAAGCTGTAGGACAGCCTATAAACAAGGAATCCATTGATTCACAAATATTTACGAAAATCGGGATGATGAGACCAGGTAAACAAGTCAAAAGCAAACAGAATTGTGTCTTTCAGAAACTGGAATGCTATATTGTAAGAAGCAGGTACATGTGGCTTAGGGAACAAACATCTGATTAGAACTAATTGCTAGAAATAGCGCCTCTATTTTACAATGCTAGCATGGTGAATTTCTATCAGCTGTATAATGGAAACGCAAGCCTCATGTCAATTCAGAGAATAATTAGACAAGATCCCTATTGATAGTCACAGCAGTGACTCAAACACAAGTTAGAAAACAGAATTACTGTTATTCGTCTACAAGAACAAACACCAAGCCTGATGCTATGGGTACCCTCATGTACGCTATCTTAACTTCGAGCATTACAATTTTATTCACTGCATGCAGTTCTAGAAAGTCACATCGTATGGTAAAATTCAATTTCAAGGAGTGTAAATATTGTACACTCATGTAAACAACACTTTATTTTATGTGAAATAGACAAAATGGCAAGAGGCCTGTAAATAAAGTTGGTATTTCAGGGGTATATCTTGATAGGAACCGGGGAAAACGAATTGGCAACAAAATGACAAATATTTGGGTATGTAATTCAATCCAAACAATGGTTTGATCCAGCAAGCACTTCAGCCAATACGGAATTTGTATGTGTGGGTAGCTGATCTGAATTCAATTAAGATTTTTGGTGTGCTAGAGATTACACACATTAGATAAAGTCCAAAGGACAGATGTCACCATTTGCAATATGATACTTCTATTTTAAGGTAGCTTTTAAAATCCATCACAATTTGCAGTGTTTAATACTTTATTCAATTAATGAAACAATATGGATAGACTCTATTGGGAGTCAGTTTCCATTAATGCACATTTATTTGGCTTGGTTTATCTCAGTGACAAAATGTGTGTAATTTCTAATTCCCCAAAACATTTAATAGAATTTTAAAGAAGGCAGTACTAGTCTAGCTGCTAAAGTGAAGTAGAATAACATAGTTCTGATGATTCTAACTCCCAGCTGGGAATAATTTAATATTCACAAATACATAAGTGTTTATAAATTACTGACAAATAACACAAATAACTACTAAAAATGTATGATTTGAAAGATTTTTTTAAAAAGAAAAAGCGGTCGTACAGACACAGTATTCTTATATTGGACTTTTTTTACATTACTTGTATTCACGATACGAGGTCAATACCAAGATACTATCCTTCCAAAAAAAAAAAAAAAAAAAGAAAAGGAACAAAAAGCCATTATGCTAACTATGAGTAGTTGTGCATTTATACAACTAGATACCTCTTTACACCAATCATGCACAATACAATTGTTTTGAAAAAATAACAGAAACATTAAAAATGTTGAGGTTCATTTTCCATCTATTTATAACACTGAACAAGGATCAAATATAAGTCTTTGACACCTTTGCAAAGTATTTAAAATTGACAATGAAAAGTAAATTATGCCTTATGGTTGTTATGATTCTGTCAAAATTGTGAGACACTTATAAGTGGAAAAATATAGCCCTTTATATGACAGAAGACATAAGCTGAGGCTAGTATGCTAAGCTAGAGCTATGGAGAACATATGCCAAATAATTTTTTTTTGCTGTATTATAATTCTGAATGCTAATCATTCACAACAGGAGGTGGTTTAGAGGTCTGATGGTTTGTTCTGATCAAAACTGTCACAGAAAGAGATGACCTCTTCCAAGCAAAAAGAGCAAATTAATTATACATTCCTTTCACTAGTGGTCACAGAATTGACAGCTTCTCCAGCGGCTCTTCTAGAAATAGGAATAAGCTATTGCTGATTTTTACTTTTTTTCCCCAAGTCTGCTCTTGTCTGTTTACTGGGGTAACAAAACTTGTAGGGATTCAATTATTTCATTAATTTCTCAGTAATCAGAAAACTTGGAATTAATATTTAATGTAATGCTAAACCTTTTTCTCTATGACCTGACTTCTGCCTCTTTAATTTTCAACATTGAGGATTCTCAAACTTTTTTTTTTTCCATTAATAGAGATAATTTTCTCTCTCAAAATCCCATCAATTTATTTTTTAAAACAGTTAAGAATCCCTATTTATCATTGTTAGCAGAAAGATTTCTTGGACTTCGATACGAAGAATCTCTGCTTATAGATCTCATCTCTTTGTTTATAGATCTTACATGTCTCCAAAAAAAGGAAGGAGCGAGGTACCTTAATGACAAGGCACTTCAAGTTGTTGAGATTTAAGGCAGCAAAGTACAGGAAAAGAGAAGGATAGGATGCTTCAGTGGAGTGAAACTTGGATGATACAAGTTTGCATGCTTCCTTTATCATTATTGATTTTGAAAAGCGAATTTAATACAGCTTGCAGTTGGGAGACGTAATATCAAGGAGAGCAGAAAGACCAAGTATATTCCTAAGCAAGTATATTCCTTAGGCTTGCCTAGAGAGGAATTTGATCAACTGGGGTTTGAAACAGAAGAGGCCTAGGGTCTTTTTGGGGAAGAGGTAAAAGCCACATTTAATCCCGTCAGACTCTTAGTCTTTAGAGGTTCTTAAACAGGTCGTGAAACGTCGTGTCCAGAGATAATTGACTTTTTTTTCTTTTCTTTTTTTAATATTATATGTACTGACATAATGACCAGGACCATGATATATACCCAAGACCCACTTCATGAAACGTTTACAAGTAATAGAAACAAGAATTGAAAATGCCATAATAATTTAAAAACATAAATTAAGCATGTTGATGCTCAATTTCAGTCCCTCTCATTGCCTATCAGTTGGACGGGTATAGCAATTAACCTGCTTCTTCTACACTACAATTACACTTCTCCATCTGATGGTCTCTTTATAACTCTTCCAGGTTTCTATTAGCTTTTTTTCTTCTCTGGAAATAGTACTCTATCCTTTGTCTACATTTTAGTAAGTCCTCTGGACTCGGCTGCACTCGAGGGTCCAGTGAGGTAAACAGTATGAAGTAACTACAGACTTTTTCATCAGTCTACCTCTGTGTCCAGTTGACACTGGGTCTTCCCTCACCTTATTTGAGGAGAATTCCCTGCTATGTTCAGCAGGGGAACTGTAATGGCAACATTTATTCCTGACCTTTTCACCTGTCAAGATGCCAAGACCTACTGCAGGACTTGATGGCTTGGTGCCTTGGAGTACAATCAGGATATTCTTTTAGTTGTCTTTTCCCCTTTCTCTCAGCTTTACAAATTATTCTTCAGTTGGCGTACTTCTCCATCTTGAATTCAATATCTAGGGACTGCCGTTATGCTGGGTTTGTGTCAATTTTACATTAACCTAATTAACACTAAGCTTGAGCTTATCTTTTGTCCAGTAGCTATATCTTGGATTTGGTTGGATTCTTTCCCAGAGTCTTTCAGAGACACTACAGAGGAAATGGTGTCTAACTTTATTCCAATGAAGCTGTAGAGAAATTCACAGCAGAGAACTAACGGAGACCACATTTTTATAAAATTATTATTTTGGTTATCCAAGGTAATGAAAAATCCAACTCACCTACTTGCATAAAGCCAGCAATTACAATATGAAAACAGAACATTTCAAAGCTAAATTTTCTACATCTATCACCTAATAACTATGGAACATATATACTATGGATCAGAAGTTATTTACTTTAAATTGATAAAATTATGGGACCTAACTAGTGAACAAAATAAAAAGGAGGGGGGAGTGTACCAGCCATGAGGATCCATAGTCTGGCAGTAGTAGAATGAGAATTACCCACAGACTATGCTACCTCCTGGACTTTCTTCTCCTCTCTTTCCTCCCCCACAACTTAACACCACTCTTCCTAATCCTGACCCTTAGAAAGGGTCAGATCTCAAGCTTTATTTGAGATGTGACACTTATGTTCCTAACATCACTTGCTTTGATGTATCCTTTTCGTATTCACTTCATATTTCTGCTCCCCAAACCAGCTACAGAGGCACGCCAGCAACCTCAAACATGTTTTCTATCAACATGAAAAACACCGCAGTGGAAAACAGACCTAAAATTAAGTGCAAGGAAAACAGGCAGGCAGAGAGAGATGACCAGAGCTGTATTTGTACAACTGCGTCCACCAGCTCAGTGACTTATCGATGTGACGAACTGTACCCCAGAGTAGGGATCTACTTCATAGACTCGGGGGGCTAGAAACACTCAACATATTAGGTTTTGGTTCTTGCTGATGGATGAAATACCTCTTTTTCAGCTACCACAGCTACACAATGAGTGGTCACACTTTGTTACCAGGGAATGTCAAAACAGATGTGTTTAGCAGATTATGACTTCTAATCCATTTCATTGCAAGTCTGCTATCCTTGGTTGCTCAAAATGTTCTATTTTTGTTCGATTGCAATAAGCTTATCACTAGAAAGGCAGCTAATGATAATATCTCAAACAGCTTGACACTGCCACAAGTTTGCTGAGTGTCAGACTAGCTGACTAGATTGTGTGTAATACCTGTCTTTTTTTCAAAAGCTATGATGTGCAATTCAGCCCTCGTCACTGATGCTGTATTTTCTGTTCTGGCTATCTGCCCTTCTCACTTCTGCATGTGTTTGATTTATTTTGTCTTCAGGGAAACAGGACAGAACTGGAGTAGTGAAAGTTGCAGTCCTTCTCAGCTAACCTTTTCCACTAATGACTATCAGCGTTACCATCTAAAAAACTGTGGAGCAGAAAGGTGTTTTGTTTTTTTTCCCTAGAAACTCTTGAGGTCATTAGAATTGTAAGACGTACAGAATATCGTGCGTTTTCAGCCACTTGAGATTTTTTTTCTTTCCTTTTTTGCATGTTTAATAAAAGGGAAAAGGTGGTTTCCATGGTGGCAGCTTATCACACAGATTTGGGTCTCGGTATTTGAATCTGAAGTGTGCGTAGATGCTCAGTTGCATGGGCACAGCTGTGTGTAAAAAAAGTTTTGATGCTGAGCCCATTCCCGCTGTCAGGGGAATATACATGGCATCTTCTCTTGTACTGGGGGCTCCTGCTCTCGGTGTAAAGACAAGCGTGCTGCCTCTAATGCTATTCAGTGTCCTGCAACATATTAGCATGACGAGGGCTGTAAATGGCTTAGGAAAATCCCCACTGGCTGCACTGGGCTTAGGCTTTTTGTGTTGAGACCCTGCAGCCTCACCCAGGCTAGTTTCTGCCTGGAGTCCACAGTCGAGTTACGCGCCTGTATTTGTGGTGGTTCAGGCAGAGCACCCAAAGGGAAAGCAAACCTCGTCTGGCAAGTGCAGATTCACAAGAAGTGTTTTGAAAGATTTGCACAGTGTTGCCTAGATATTTCATTATATAAATCAACTAATGTGCTTAACTTCCTCTGTCAAGTATGGATGTGGAGAGAGATAGTCATAGCTTAATTTGGAAAAAAATATTTCATAAGACTGGTTTCAAAACCAAACCAGACCAGACCAACCAATAAAACTGGGACACAGAGGTATTCAGAAAATACTTGAAGGTTGGAAAGCTTTGTGTACGATGTACCAAGAGAGGCAGATTTTTCATAGCAATTAGGAAATCAAACATTTTAGCCTGACATATGCTGCTGTGTTCTGTTGTCGTGGCATTCCTCAGATGAGAACTCCAAGGGTAGAAATGTAGGATGTAAGGTCCAGCCTCCACTTATGACCTGATTGTAAGAAAAGCAGCAATGAAAATATTTATAATTACATAAAATCCTGTCATACCCACTAGAATTAAAGGCAATCTGTGCCTAGCTTTTGCGGCTCATGCTTCTACACGTGGTTTTGAATTTCTCTATTTAATTTCAAAACATAAAATGAAAGATATTTTGCTTGGTGGGTTTGGGGATTCTAAAAACATTTCAGGAGAGGAATTAAGGTGAGAGAGCTGCTAGTTGCAGGGGGGAATGGACTGCGTGACCACTTCTGTTGGACAGTGGGTTGAAAACAGTGTCTGAATGTTTTAGCATGCAAGAATGTTAACAGTGTGTTAGCTGATGCAGAGCAATTGTTCTCCAAACCTATGGCAAAAGGCAGGTAATTCAGTATCCTGTTTCTGATATCATTGAGAGTAAAGGGCATTCAACCTTGAAAAGCCAACTCACGTATTAGCAGTGAGACGTTGGTCCTGATTGCTTCTTAGTCATTTTATAAGCTTTGATATGAAATATTCCAAATAATTGTAATGCTGATTTCTCTCCCTTTCTTTAATGTTCCTCCAGACTGTGTCTTTGTGAAGTGAAGGCTAAAAATTGCCAGATAAGCAGTAAGGTCTAAAGAATGGAATTTTTCTTTCTCATTTTTCTTCAAGGTTTGCCTTGCTACTGGGGCACGTACAGTGCACATTTTAATAGGTTCTTCCTGCAAACACTTATGCACATGATTAACCTTTTATGTGAGAATAATCTGCAGTGTCTTACTGGCAATAAGTATCAGGTCCTATGGATGTGATGATGTTCTAAAAAGATATGCAGGTCACTTTAACAGCTAATGGTCACAAATTTCCTCTTATGGAGGAAATGACAAGGAAAATGTGAAGAAATGTCATTACTTTCTTTTGTCATTTTGCCTTGCAATTCATCAAACCATAAAAATATTCTGCAGTTGTATTGGATTAGCACAAATTTCAGCTAAGAATTCAAAGGCTTACCAAGGTATAATTGGTGGGGGTTTTTCCCCCCCCAAATATATCTCATAAATGGTATTGCAATACATTGTTTAAATAAAATGTTTGAAAATTTTAATGATTAAAGACATAGTTTAATCTACCATACACTAAAATGGTGCAGTTGGTCTGTGATTATTTGCAGATTTTCATATATATGGAAGACTGCATTTTATCTTAATAAATACATTTCTCAGACGAATATAGCCATAGGGTCAGGCTTTCTTCTACCTTAATGCTTATGGGTTGGAGAACATGAGAACGTCATGTTTTCCCTACTTTTATATTTCTACCTTACCCATTTCTTGCTGACATTCATCCCAGTTCCTAAAATCAGCATATCAATCTGTATACTCTTTGTTTTCTGCTGAGAGTCAAGAAATATGATCAGATGACTCTTCTCTCAGAGGATCAGCACTGTATTCTGTCTCCGATGCACAACATCCCACTGGAGTATTGGATTGTTTATCTACTTGCACTCAGGCTTATCTTTCTCATCTCGTAATGTAGTACATTAAAACAAGGCTGTTGCCCCATTTGTTTGCTTACTGCTTTACTCCGGCAGTCCCCTTGTCATCCGTTGTGCAATTGTTGCACTGTGTTTAAGCAGCGTACACCTCCTATAATTATGACTAATTATGTTAATTCTTGCGGTGCTTAAGGACCTACAGAGTAAGAGCCCTGACTGTTCTAGACACTGTACGAATGGTGGGTGACAGTTGAAATATTAGTAGATGTGAAAAAACCCCTAATTTAAGGGGTAGGTCATTGTCAGAAGTAGATTTCTTTCAGAAGGAGCCCTGTATTTTAGCTGTAAGACTTCAATTGTATTATCTTATATATTCTAAAAAACACCATTTTAGAGGTATACTAAAGATCTTCAAAGTGTATTAAAATTTTTGTAATTTTAAATTGTAAAAATACATATAAATACATACATCCTTGAGTGCAGTGTATTGTTCTGTCCCTTACTTGTTGGCATCCAGATGGATTTTTAACTTTCCAAGGCAGAATCATTACTGCATGCCTACATAGATCCTCACACACTTTGAAGGCATTATACAAATATACAAATGTTACGCTAAAATGTAAATCACTGGAGACTCTGAGGACTAAATTATACTGAACACCGATGTCTTCTTGGTAGCGGCTAATATACGTCCCCTTATCAAAACCAGGCAAGATGTATTTCTATTGTTTAATATCAGTCCCAGAAAAACTGCTTTCTAAAGTCCTATTTTGCGGAAATTTTCTCCTTCAAAATTATGATCTAGGATATGAGTGTCTTCCTACAGGCTTTACTGAATAAAGAATAACATAAGCATGAGCTCTAATTCTTTTCCGATTAAGCACTCTTGTGAAAAAAATAAGCCTCAAAAACACTCCTTCGCCTATTTCATCATCAGTAATACCATACAAGCTCCCAGAAGATAATTCGGACAGATTTTTATAGAAGGTCATATTTTCATACAATCACCGAACTCTGTATGACAATAATGGGACTGGTGTACCCGGCATTTCATTACGGTGGCTTTATTGGATTAGATCACTTATGAAAAGTGAATGAGTGACCCATTCGCCGTGTTTGCACATCATATTTAAATCCCAAAGCACAATTAGGAAAAGAGAAAGCTGCCAAGCAGTGCAGAACTGTGTTGATTTTCTAGGAAATTGGTGAGATGTGTGATACTCTACAGGAAGGGTACAGCCTATACCAGAAAGCTGAAAGCTGTAGAAAAAGTTCACAGTTACAAGTTAATGTGGTTTCATATCATTCCTTTCTCAACAAGCCCAAGCTTTTCAATCTATGGGACCTTTCTTTCGCCTTTCTAAGTGAAAGAGAGCTACTAGAAGACACAGTTTATGTGCAAACGTGGCTTAGCTTTGAATCACGAGTTTAGAAATTTGTTTGGTGGTGCTAAGTATTTTATTTCTGTATTGTGGCCATTCATAGTAAATGCTAGCCGATAGGTGTGTGCAGCTATTTTTGTAGCACAAGGCGTGCATTGCATCAGTCGGAGGTTAGGACTGGGAACACCAGTCATGGGGCTAGTGAGCAGTGACAGCACTAACACGTGAAAATTGCTCTGCTCTGAGTAGAGAAAGAAAGTAACAAGCTCACCAAAGCAACAGCATTTTCCTACATAGGAGCTGTATAATCTAAACTATAGCAGGGTAGGGGCACTCTGGAGCTGCCAAGGGTCCACTTGGCAGGTAACTTGCAGCACCACCATGGGCTTCCCCTGCCTAAGGAATGCACGTTTCCTCCCAGCAGCACAGATTTCTGTTCTAAATAAATTGAGAAACAGTTTCCTGGAGTCAAAATTCAGCTGTGGTTGTGGTATACAACTACAAATAACAGAAGTGTTAGATCCAAGTCCTAGCTAAATTCCTTTTCGATACTGAATAAAATTGTAATTCATTACAACCCTACACAAGAGAAATCTTTACAAATCTCCTTCTACCTGAGGTACAGGCACATTTCCCTTATCAGGCACAGTGTTGCATGGTTCAAATGTCAGAAAGCATATGCTTAATTGCTTGCAGCCCTCCGTTACACATATGCCACCTACAGAAAATATATTAACATCAATGGGTAAAAATGCTTTGCTGACATCCAGTTGTGAATTGTGCTTCTTTTTAACTTATGCTAAAACGACTGTCATTTCATCCACACCGTGCATGTTTTTACCCTTCCAGAACTGTGAACCTCACAGAAATTCAACCCTGACTCATGACTGTGCTCGCAGTTGCAGAACTCTCCTCCTGTCCTTACTCCTCCTTCTCCCTTTGGACACACCAGCAAAACACACTGGCAAATTTTTTAGTGAAGCAGAGAACTACTACCATTTGGGCATGGCTTCTGCCGTACTGGCTCCTTTTTGCTGTGAAGCTATTCTTTTCCCAAACAGAGCCGGAGGTATTTGTGTCGTCTGGCACTTGCCCATTCTATACACTGTGGATTGTGACTAGTTTACACTTTAAAATATTATTAGGGAAAAAAAAAAAAGAGACAGGAAATGATAGATTGCTGGCTTGTTAATATTCCCATTGTGTAGTCTCCTGTCTGACAATGATTCCCTTACACTTGTTTTAACAAGCTGTATAAAAATCTCCCCTATGCAAATTGCCGTAGCACTAGACAGCGGTAAATTGTGTCTGGGCTGACCCACACGCAATCCAACTCCTCAAAAGCCCTTCTGCGCACAAGAGCACTCATCTGCTCTGCTCTGGAAAGGCTATCACTTCCATCTTTCTCCCAGTGGATTGTGGCACTCGTGAGAGGTGAATCAAAGTAGAGGTCAGAGATTTGACTCCTTATGCAAGTTAATTCTCTTAATCCATTCCTGGCAGTGTCATTTTCTAAGGCCCATTTATACCATCCAGGGATAAAGTGTAGTAATGTCATTAATTCTATCAACTTTGCTAGAACTCTTGGCAGATACCAGCTAAGCAAACAAGAGAATTTTTCTCAAAAGCTCATGTTCAGTATTTTTATGTTGCTCTCCCCAAAACAAAGTGTGAGCAAAAATAACCTGTTATTAGTGTTAAACATTTAATTTCAAACTTCACCTTTTTTGAGGGTTGCACTTTTTTTTTTTCCCTTTCATTTAAAAAGACCACTCAGAACTTTTGAAATAGACCTTTCAAAATTTTACATTTAAAGAATTTGGAAACAGGGACATTCATATCTCTGTTTGTTCGTACCTTGCTTGACTCAAAGTAGACTTATCTGCACATGGCATACGAACATCTTATCTTTGGAGCTTCTGGCTGCTCCCCATCTCACTCAGACATTTGCTTCTTGACTGACCCAATCCTGTTACTGAGACAGAGTCTTGATTTCAAAGCATCGGCATTGTCTCTTGAAGCCTACTCTTACAAAAACAGGCATTTTGTGTTGCAGCAAGCTTACTGAAAAAGGTAAAAGTTTATAGCAATTTTAAAGAGAAAAGTCAAGAGAGGACAATGACTTTACACGACAGGCACAGAGAGCTTTTCCAGGCAGCAGGGAGTACTGGAAAGAGACTTATATATATCTCTATCTTTTTATATATATATCTATATGTGTATATATATATCTATATCTTTTTTTTTCCCCCTTCACTTTTCATTTGAACCACGTATGATTTAGCAAAGAGCCTGGTTTGAGCCAAGATAGCCAGTTACATCTGCCATGGAGGTAAATACAACTGCTTTTTAATTCTTACATCCTTGACAACTCCCAGGCAAACACTAGAGATCTTTAACACAGGACTATTTGCTGCAAAGCAAGCATACAGCATAGGGAGGGAAAAAAACCCACAAAACATTTTCCCTCTAACAAATATTTATTTTCATGTAAAAATGTAAACCTTTTAATTTGAGAAATGGTGAAATTAAGGAGATGTAGATAGTTTTGTATGGTTTTGCTGGTTTTTTTGTGGCCTCATGACAAATCAGTACTACATACTCGCACACAATATAATGAAGCTCATTCAGCAGACAAATAACATTGACTGGTGCTTCATAAAAAGATATACAAAATGTATTTATTAGAAAGCTCTTTTCACATTCTTTTAGCCTACCTTCTAGCATACACGTCTGTACACTGAGGCATACCTTGTTATCCATCTACTAAAATTATAACAACTGGTTTGATTGCCGCAACACTGGGGAGCTAATGACTAAATTAGACTGTTGGCAATAACAGAGTCATCTTTTTAAATCATGTCAATTAGCATTAGAGTTTCTTCCCTCAGGTGTCCCAGGGGTCCCTTTTGGTTGCCTTTTTTGCTTGAGATAAACAAAATCATTGTTTTAACCTATATCTCTGGTACTTACTTCTTTTTTTTTTCCCCACCCTGTTATTGTTATTGTTGTCTTAATGAGCAGGAGTTGTTGATAGCACTGTCAGCTGCAAACAGTCTTGGAAGAGAGACTCTTATCCCAGTGGTACACCAAAGTATCGAGTTCCTAAGCCTGTAAAGTACTGCTACCCTTCCTCCTGACCTCAATTTACAACAACATACCACTATGCTATTTAATAAAGTGTTCTGGAGTGTGTTAAAACACTGTGCTGTACTTTCTTCTTTGATATTAAAAGTTGACAGTAAAAATTATTAATAGTAAAGTTCCTGAGACATAAATTTGATGTATAGTCTGGCTTGGTCACTGCCCATCTATCCACACACTGCAGGCAGTTCTTTATGTGAGTGGTTTTTTGCAATGGGAGACAGAGATTGTTTTCTAAACAATTGGCGCTTCACCCAGCATGGGAAATCAAAGCATCTCAGAAACAACATATTAGTGCATACTAGAAATAACACATCAGTGTCCACGTTTTTTAACAAAGATTAGGGAGCATTAGAAGACAGATTGGTGATTCAGTTAACTGGGGGTTATTAAAAGTTGAAACTAAAGTTACTGAAACCAATGCTATAGAAACTGTGCAACGATACTAAATATTAATGGATACAGCCATTGAAAATATGCAATGGAGATAGGAAAGGACACCATGGCACCCTTATTCCCCCACCCACCTGCGATCAGAATGGGTGTGTGACCTGCTGATGTCAATTATGCCAGCTAATATGGGAAGTTTTACCAGTATAATGCATTCCTTTCATGTTGACAAATTGGTCCCTATTTTTTAGGTATGCCAAAAAACACTAAATCCAAAGGTTCCCTTTGAATTTACAGGATCATAATGAGAACTTGGAAGGGACGGGAACTGATCCAATGTTCTATATACCAAAATTTACTTAGACATATGGTAATCTTATATGAACTTTGAAAGAAGAAAAAGTAGGAGTGGAAACATTTAGTATAGTGTTGCTACTATAGGTTATTTAAGTTTCTGCCTTTCTAATTCAAGTGGGATACCCAACAATGAAGAAAGATCCCATTCAAGATAAACACTGAGAAGGAAAAGTTTCTCATCCTACAGAAAAGAAAAAACATCTCTCCCCCTCTCACCCCAGGTTCTTTTTCTCCATTGTGCTGAAACCTATGTCCTTTGCAAGTTTCTAGATAGACAGCTCCATGCGGTGAGGGAAATTTTATGAAAAGCAGGAGGCCCAGCTACAAAATTGGTGCTTTAAGAAACACTTCATAATTAGTACAGATATTCCAAAAAAGGAATGAGAGAGTCTTTTATACGAATGTCCATCAAGTCAGGGGTATGATCAGGTATAGGGAAATATAAATGCAAGCTCCCAATATTCAGGAAATAAAAGAATTGAATTTAGGTCACCCACAGTGTCAGTAAATGTTGGACTTTTGTTATTTCTTATTTTCTTTTTCTCGAGGTTTTTTTTTTTTTTTTGCAGAAACACATACACAATTTTCCTGCTAAACCTTCCCTATCAGCTATATTTGATATAGCAAAAAGTCCAAGAGTATTGTGTATGAAGCATCAGCTTAGCCCATATGTAGTCTGACCTCAAGTTAAATCCCAAGAGAGAGCAGAAAAGCATCCACCAAG